>CM031618.1:67312380-67317380 GCA_018398815.1 Conus ventricosus
GTCACAAATTACTTTTCATCTCTCTCTCTCTCTCTCTCTCTCTCTCTCTCTCTCTCTCTCTCTCTCTCTCTCTCTCTCCTCTCTCTCTCTCTCTCTCTCATATTTCCATAGTGACAGCAATCACAAATAACTTTTCATCTCTCTCTCTCTCTCTCTCTCTCTCTCTCTCTCTCTCTCTCTCTCTCTCTCTCTCTCTCTCTCTCTCTCTCTCTCTCATATTTCCATAGTGACAGCAATCACAAATAATTTCATCTCTCTCTCTCTCTCTCTCTCCTCTCTCTCTCTCTCTCTCTCTCCTCTCTCTCTCTCATCTCTCTCTCTCTCTCTCTCTCTCTCTCTCTCTCTCTCTCTCTCTCTCTCTCTCTCTCCTCTCTCTCTCTCTCTCTCTCTCTCTTTATCTCTCTGGGTAATTTTCGTGTTGCAAAACGTAAACAACTGGCGACAGGAGCTGTGGTATTGATGTGCAATTGTCAGTTCTGCATACGTTCTGCGGTACTGAATCTTGTGTTACCCACAACATGCTGGCTGTACCTGTAAGTGTTCGGCCAATGTGTTGGAGGTTTGTGTCTGTTTTCCTCTGATTCATATTTTTTTCGTGTCATCCAAAAGGCTGCGCTGTAATGTCGGACATTCAGAATTCTGTAGTGGCAGGATGGTATCACACAAGCTTTGCTCCTGTCTCGGTTTGCCTTCAAACTTTTACTGCAAAGAAATGGTAATGTCGAACTGAGTCCAGGACCTACTTCTAACGCTAAGGAGAATAAGGCGGAGAATTTGAGGCAAACAAAACTGAAGAATGCAAGTGAGACGTCAGCCACACCCAGCAAATCCCCTGGTCGCACTTGTCCTGAGCCAACCCTGAAAGATGTCATGTCGTGCATGCAAACACCTTCCCTGGTCGCACTTGTCCTGACCCAACCCTGAAAGATGTCATGTCGTGCATGCAAACACCTCCCCTGGTCGCACTTGTCCTGACCCAACCCTGAAAGATGTCATGTCGTGCATGCAAACTTTGAACAGGAAGTTTGTGGACTGAAGAGTGATTCAATGGGATGAAAGAGGATATGACAGAGTTGAAAGGGACGTGTTCTGACCTTTGTGGGGATGTGGTGTTTTTAAGACATGAATCGTGTGAATTATTGCGTGAGACTGAAAAGCTGAAGGAATGTAATGACTGATTGGCGATCACGTTGTACAATGAGATGTTAAGGCCGATGACTTAGAAGGTCGGTCTAAAAGACATATATAATTCATGGCATCCCAAGAAGGACAATGAAAGCAGGCAGGACTGTGAGAAACCAGTTGGGGATCTCATAACTGTACAATTCAAGCCATCAAGAGACATTCATTTTGACAGACTCCATCGTTTAAACAGAAGCCAGACTCCCCCATCATCGGATGCTGCGTATTCTACACGGACAAGGGAAGACTGCAGGGCGCCAGGCGCAAACTGCAGGGAACAAATTAATGTATAACAGCGGAAAAAAGATAATGCATAAGAAAACTTTACTGATATCGATAGTGATGATAGTGATTCTGGAAATAACTCTGAGACGCTCTATTTTGATCATCCAATCTGGAAACGGAGGTTTTATTTGCAAGGAAAAGACTTAAAAACAAAGGTGAGGACGACGACGACATTCCCGGTTGTGCTACCCACTGCCCATCGCTGGACCACCACCAACCCCTGAAGGGGGCACCACACATGTGCCACATACTTCACACTGACTGCACCACCACCAACCCCCGAAGTGGGCACCACACCTGTGCCACATACTTCACACTGACTGGACCAACACCAACCCCTGAAGGGGGCACCACACCTGTGCCACATACTTCACACAGACTGCACCACCACCAACCCCTGAAGGGGGCACCACACCTGTGCCACATACTTCACACTGACTGGACCACCACCAACCCCTGAAGGGGCACCACACCTGTGCCACATACTTCACACTGACTGCACCACCACCAACCCCTGAAGGGGCACCACACCTGTGTCACATATTTCACACTGACTGCACCACCACCAACCCCTGAAGGGGGCACCACACCTGTGTCACATACTTCACACTGACTGCACCACCACCATCCCCTGAAGGGGCACCATACCTGTGCCACAGACTTCACACTGACTGCACCACCACCAACCCCTGAAGGGGCACCACACCTGTGTCACATACTTCACACTGACTGCACCACCACCAACCCCTGAAGGGGCACCACAGCTGTGCCACATACTTCACACTGACTGGACCACCTCCAACCCCTGAAGGGGGCACCACACCTGTGTCACATACTTCACACTGACTGCACCACCACCCCCTGAAGGGGGCACAGCACCTGTGTCACATACTTCACACTGACTGGACCACCACCAACCCCTGAAGGGGGCACCACACCTGTGTCACATACTTCACACTGACTGGACCACCACCAACCCCTGAAGGGGGCACCACACCTGTGTCACATACTTCACACTGACTGGACCACCACCAACCCCTGAAGGGGGCACCACACCTGTGCCACATACTTCACACTGACTGCACCACCACCAACCCCTGAAGGATACCAACCTGTGCCACATACTTCATACTGACTGCACCACCACCAACCCCTGAAGGGGGCACCACACCTGTGCCACATACTTCACACTGACTGGACCACCACCAACCCCTGAAGGGGGCACCACACCTGTGCTACATACTTCACACTGACTGGACCACCACCAACCCCTGAAGGGGGCACCACACCTGTGCCACATACTTCACACTGACTGCACCACCATCAACCCCTGAAGGGGCACCACACATTTATTCTGACAATCCTAGCCACGTCCTGCAGCATGACAACACAGGCTGAACACTGCCCAGGTCACTAGGAACTCCTAATAGGAAATGACATCCACACTGGACCCTGCCCAGGTCACTAGGGACTCCTGCTAGGAAATGACATCCACACTGGACCCTGACCAAGTCACTAGGGACTCCTGCTAGGAAATGACATCCACACTGAACACTGCCCAGGTCACTAGGGACTCCTGCTAGGAAATGACATCCACACTGGGACCCTGCCCAGGTCACTAGTGACTCCTGCTAGGAAATGACATCCACACTGGACCCTGCCCAGGTCACTAGGGATTCCTGATAGGAAATGACATTCACACTGGACACTGCCCAGGTCACTAGGGACTCCTCATAGGAAATAACATCCACACTGGACCCTGCCCAGTTCACTAGGGACTCCTCATAGGAAATGACATTCACAGTGAACCCTGCCCAGGTCACTAGGGACTCCTGCTAGGAAATGACATCCACACTGAACACTGCCCAGGTCACTAGGGACTCCTCATAGGAAATGACATCCACACTGGACCCTGCCCAGGTCACTAGGGACTCCTGCTAGGAAATGACATCCACATTGGACCCTGCCCAGGTCACTAGGGATTCCTGATAGGAAATGACATCCACACTGGACACTGCTCAGGTCACTAGTGACTCCTGATAGGAAATGACATCCACACTGGACCCTGCCCAGGTCACTAGGGACTCCTGATAGGAAATGACATCCACACTGGACACTGCCCAGGTCACTAGGGACTCCTCATAGGAAATGACATCCACACTGGACCTTGGCCAGTTTGTGTCCCGCCTGAACCCACTGAGCGCATGTGGGATGACATGTAAAGAATAATCCACAGACACCACCCCGGTCCTGCCACAGCCACTGAAGTCTCTGTTGATCTACAGACACCACCCCGGTCCTGCACAGCCACTGAAGTCTCTGTTGATCCACAACACCACCATAGTCCCTGCACAGCTACTGAAGTCTATGTTGATCCACAGACACCACCATAGTCCTGCCACAGCTACTGAGTCTCTGTTGATCCACAGACACCACCATAGTCCTGCCACAGCCACTGAAGTCTCTGTTGATCCACAGACACCACCATAATCCTGCCACAGCTACTGAAGTCTATGTTGATCCAGACACCACCACAGTCCTGCCACAGACACTGAAGTCTATGTTGATTCAGACACCACCCCAGTCCTGCCACAGCCACTGAAGTCTCTGTTGATCCATACACCACCCCGGTCCTGCCACAGCCACTGAAGTCTCTGTTGATCCAGACACCATCACGGTCCTGCCACAGCCACTGAAGTCTATGTTGATCCACAGACACCATAACGGTCCTGCCACAGCCACTGAAGTCTATGTTGATCCAGACACCATCACGGTCCTGCCACAGCCACTGAAGTCTCTGTTGATCCAGACACCACCCTGGTCCTGCCACAGCCACTGAAGTCTCTGTTGATCCACATACACCACCCCGGTCCTGCCACAGCCACTGAAGTCTATGTTGATCCAGACACCACCCCGGTCCTGCCACAGCCACTGAAGTCTATGTTAATCCAGACATCATCACGGTCTTGCCACAGCCACTGAAGTCTCTGTTGATCCACAGACACCATCACGGTCCTGCCACAGCCACTAAAGTCTATGTTGATCCAGACACCATCACGGTCCTGCGACAGCCACTGAAGTCTCTGTTGATCCAGACACCAACCTTGTCCTGCCACAGCCACTGAATCTCTGTTGATCCACAGACACCACCCCGGTCCTGCGACAGCCACTGAAGTCTCTGTTGATCCACAGACACAACCCCGGTCCTGCCACAGCCACTGAAGTCTCTGTTGATCCACAGACACAACCCCGGCCTGCCACAGCCACTGAAGTCTCTGTTGATCCAGACACCACCACAGTCCTGTCACAGCCACTGAAGTCTATGTTGATCCAGACACCACACCGGTCCTGCCACAGCCACTGAAGTCTCTGTTGATTCAGACACCACCCCGGGTCCTGCCACAGCCACTGAAGTCTCTGTTGATCCAGACACCACCCCGGTCCTGCCACAGCCACTGAAGTCTCTGTTGATCCACAGACACAACCCTGGTCCTGCCACAGGCACTGAAGTCTCTGTTGATCCACATACACCA
>CM031618.1:67322380-67324880 GCA_018398815.1 Conus ventricosus
ATTCGTGCTATGTCATTTTTATATGTGCATGACAGCGTGTAGATAAATACAAGGCTGTGATTATTTAGAGCCAAACATCAAAATAACAGCAATACTCCCTCCCCTCCACCCCTCTCTCTCTTTCTCTCACTCCTCTCTCTCTCTCTCTCTCTCTCTCTCTCTCTCTCTCTCCTCCTCTCTCTCTCATCTCCTCTCTCTATCACTTTCTCAATCTCTCTCTGCAAGCGTGTGTGAACAAGTGAGTTCATTTTTTTCTTGGTTCTTTTCTTTTCAATCTCTCTCTGTCTATGTCTGTCTGTCTGTCTGTCTGTCCTGTCTGTCTGTCTGTCTGTCTGTCTCTCTCTCTCTCCTCTCTCATCTTCTCTCTCTTCTCTACTCTCTCTCTATCTCTCTCCTCTCGTGTGTAGTGTTTGCGTGAACAAGTGAGTTCATTTTTTCCTCGTCCTTTCGTTTATGTTTTTTCTTATTCTTCTCTCTCACATTCTCTCTCTCTCTCTCTCTCTCAATCTTCTCTCTCTCCTCTCTCTCTCTCTCTCTCTCACTCTCTCATCTCTCTCTCTCTCTCTCTCCTCTCTCTCTCTCTCTTCTTTTTATGTTTTTTCTTTTCTTCTCTCCTTTTTTGTTCGCTCTCTAATGCAATTTACTTTGAACTCATTGTCGACGTCGTCGTTGTCCCACAAAGTCGGAGATCGCGTGCTTGTTGTTAATGATTTTGTACTTTTCTTTTAATTTACTATTTTCATCAAAACAAATAGTAAGCGTTGAAACATAGTCGAAAAACACAGCAAGAATAACTAAAAGGAAACAAGAACACGTCATTTAATGAAACATCAGAATTTAAAAAAAAAACAACAAAAAACAACAACACAAACAACAACAAAAAAAACGTGAAGCAAAAAAAAAAAAAAAATTCTGAAAAGAACGGACTGTCTTTTGCATGAATTTAAGAGATAGAAAAAGTCTGTTATAGTTACTGCAAAATTAGATGGCATTACTCTAGAACAAAAGCAAAATGAATATCGAAGTTGGAGATCTAAAATATTTATGTATGGGAAAAAATATCAATATGGAGTGACATTGATGGCGGCGAACGAAGCAGAATTAGAAATAGAGTTTGTTCTTACGCCATAACATTGACACATAATGCACATGTCAGACACGATGGCATTTCAACACTGGGTTCTTATGGCGAAAAAGTAAATCAATTTAACTTTGGGGAGTGACAGCAAGGAACGAAAAACGTAAAAAAGGAACGAAAATGGATCTCTGTTGTCCATTTGTGGTGGGAGAATACGTGTAGCGAAATGACATGGGGATTATGGGAGAGGAAAAGGTGGGGGGGGGGGGGTTTGTGGGGGGGTGTGTGTGTGTGTGTGTGAATGAAGGGTTGTGGTCTACTTTATGGGTGGTGGTGATATCATTTATGACTGTAGTGTAATGGTGGATGATAATATTAGTGGAGGTAAAAAATGGGGGGGTGGGGGGGGGGAAACTGAGGAAAAAAAAAAGAAAAGAAATAAAGGTTTAGGTGAATAAAATAAATGATTTCGTTGCGTGATGAAAGAGGAGTGGTAGTTATGTGGGTAGTTGAGGAGGGAAGGGGGGGGAAGTAAGGGGAAGGATGATCGGGGGGGGGGGGGGGGGGGGGGGGGGTTGATGTGGGGAAAAAAGGGGGGGAATGGGGGGGAGGAGGGTAATGTGTTTGTGTGTGGGGGGGGGGGGGGGAGGGAAGGGGGGCAAGAGAAGGATGAGCTCATATCTCTTCATCCACTATTGGGTGGAGGGTGGGGGTGGGAGGTTCATATAAATGGTGTTGTTTAAAAAGTGAACAATGCTGTGGGATGATGTTCATTGCAATAGGTGAAATAATGTGTTGGCATCAATATGCTGATGTTTGTTGAGAGAAGGTAGCAGTGATCAATGAAAAACAGGGTATCATGTGTTGCACACACACACACACACACACACACACACACACACACACACACACACACAACACACACACACACACACCACACACACACACACACACACACACACACAAACACACAAAAGTGGGGGGATGGGGGACCCCATATAAACATTGTTCGGGGTGAGTTAAGATCATGTGATCATAGTGAGACTAACTGTGGAGAGTTTTTCACACACATATTTACTCACACATACACTCATTCACACACACACACACACACTTAAAAAAATTATTATCATCAATCAGTCACTGATAGGTGATGATCATATGATATCAATGGTAGTGTAGGAAGAAATTCTTCTCCGTTCCCTTAGGCAAGAATGGTGGAGTACTGGCAAGGGCTCTGTATGGTGAAGGCTCTCCAGTGGTCAATAGAGTTTTGCACGCATCGGTGTGTTGGCAGGCCAGGATTGTTCTTTTGGTGTTGTTGGGACTGTTCCACACCGTCATTGGGGCTGCATGGATAAATTAAAGACCCGCCAGGGTGGAGTATTGCAGAGATGTGATGTACAGTCTGGAGTGCCCCAG
>CM031618.1:67327380-67338361 GCA_018398815.1 Conus ventricosus
CAAAGATATCACACCATCCCAATAAACTAGACACACAACCCTATTATATCACACACACACACCTCCCCCAACACACACACACCCCTTCCCCCCCTCCTTTTCCTCTCCCATAATCCCCCATGTCATTTCCGCCTACCGGCTATTCTCCCCACCACATGGACAACAGATGAGTCATTTTTCGTTCTTTTTTTCGTTTTTCGTTCCTTGTTTGTACTGTCCCAAATGTTAAATGTGATTTATTTTTTCGCCTGAAGAAGACCCAAGTGGTTGAAATGCATCGTGTCTTGTCATGTGCTTTGTTTGTCAATGTCATTGGCGTTAAGAAACAAACTCTATTTCTAAATTGGGAAAAAATGTTTAACATATAGATAGAGATAAGAAGTAACACTAACGTCGGATTTAACAATGGTAATTAAGCTTACTTCTTAACAAAAAAGTCATAATTACTAATCATGATAATGTTAATTTGAATAATAATAATAAGAAGAAGAAGAACAACAACAACAAGTACCCCCCAAAACAAAAAAGAGACGGAGGGTGGGGGAGAGGGAAGAAGAAGAAGAGAAGAGCCCCACAACACACCCACACACACACCACAACACACCACACACACACCCCAAAACCACACACACACACCCCACACACGCACAAAAAACATCCACGCACGCACGCGGCGCACACACACACCACGCCACACACAAAAACACACACACACACACACACACCACACAACAACACACAACACACACACACACACAAACACCCACACACACACGAAACCCGCACGCCCCACGCACGCACCCCACCGCACGCACCACGCACGCCCGGCAGCACGCACACACACACACACAAAACCACACAAAACACACACGGAAACGGTTCAAGAGGGCGGGGGAAACTGTCAGTAACAAAACTTACACTTGGCTAAAATTTAAAGCAAAGGGGGCCAAAACCATGACAAAAATTTTACAAGGTCCAAAAGTCTGCGTAAACGTCAAAACACCCCGCCCCCCCCGGAAAAAAAAAGAGTCAAGTGGACGAAGATTTTGTGATGACCCCAGCCTTTTTTCGGAGAGATTGGGAAAGCGAGCGGGCGCTGCAAATTTGTGGACACCCCAAACAGGCCCTAACAAGGGAAAAGAAACGAGCAGCGATGAAACTGGGGACACTAAACCGGCCCTAACAATGGGGGAAACGGGCGCGAGAACCTGGGGGACACTCAAACAGGCCCAAAACAAGGGAAAAAAAAAAAACGAGCCAGCGATGAACACTGTGGACACCAAACGGCCCTAACAATGGGGGAAAAAAAGGCAGCGTTTGAAAATGTGAAAATGTTTCAGAAACAGTAAGTGAAATCAAGCACCCTGAAAAAAATGATTGAGAAAAGGGGTTTTAAAAGGATTGTTTCTTTAAAAAAACTTTTAAGGAGCAAAAACGACGGATTTTTTAACTTGGCGACCACCAGTAGGGTCTCCAAAAGGCAGCAAAACCCAGTGGGGAAAGGGCACAGAAACGTCAGTTTTTAAAAAATCAAATAAAGGGCCAAAACCCTCACGAAACGGGGAAATGCTGAAGGTCGATCTGAAAAGTGTCGGGGGGTTTTGTTAGAAACAAGCAAAAATTTGAAGGGCGGGAAATTTGGGCTTGAACACGACTATTTATTAAAGGAGTCAAAAGAAGAGTCCCTGGGAAGGGGAAAATTAATTCATGCTTCGGGAAAAGGAAAAAGTTCGTTCCCTTCGCACGAGAATAATGTTACATCCCCCTTTTTCGGGAAAGTTCGTTCTTTGGGGGGGGGTTTAAATTTAAAAATTAAAATCATATAATTTCTGCTTGTTGAAGAGTACACATATAATTTCCAGACTAAATTGAAAACTGAAAACTGAAATTTTTAAATTTTAAATTTTTTTAAAATGATTTTAATTACTAAATATTGTTTTTAAATTTTAAATGGGTAATTTAAATGCTGGGTTCCAGACCATGGTTTGGGGGGCGGAAAATTCACTGTACAAAACATGAATTTCCTTTATATGGGCACGGGCCAAAATTTTTCACGTCCCGTGGGGAATTTATAAGTCAGTTTTGTTGGAGGGGAAATGTGCCGACACTCTTGGTGACGTATCCGGCGGGGTTGGATAGTGACGTTGGTTGGGGGGCTGGGTGAGTGTTTTGGGCACTGGTTTTCTTTGCGGGGGTTTCATTTCTTGGTGGGGCCCCGTTTGCATGTGGGCCACATTTTTCCTTCGGGGAGGGGGGACGGTTCCCGCCGGTGGGATGCTGGGTGGGATGTTGGATCTCGACAGTTTTGGTTTTGCCCGTTTTTTAAATGATTTTGGCAGGTTCCCAAACCCGGTCTCCGGGTTTACAGCTGGATTTGGGTTTTTTTCGTTTTTATCTTGAGTTCGGCAGTGTTTTAAAGGAAGCGGTTTTTTACTGCTTCGTTTGGGGAAATGCTGTGGGTCATGCCCAAAGGGTTGCATGACACTGTGGGGTTGGGGGTTTTTGGGGGGGGCTAGCTGGTTGGGGGGTTGCAGGAAGTTTTTGGAGCGAAACGGGACGTCCACAGCAACTGGGTTGGTGAGGGCGAGTTTATCCCCCTGGGTTGTGCGGAAACCCCAGCAGTGCCCGCTTGGGTTGGGTTTTTCAGTGTGTGCTTTTTCCAGGTTTCCTTTTTGCATTTTGGACAGTTTTCTCACCCAAACCTTTTGGGATCCCGGATACCCGGGCCCGATGTCACGTGGTGGAAATCCCTGGGGGCCCTGCGAACGGGGGCGAAATAAATTTGAGGCATCGGGGGGGCCATTGTAACTTATGACTTTTTCCCGGAAACTCCATGTCGAGGGGAAAAACCCGTGTCCCATAGTTCTTGATGATGGCTATGGGGGTTTGGGCGAGGTGAGTTTCATCTGTTCGAAAAATCTGCTTTTAAAATCTACAGTGACCAGGTATGTCTTGTGCCCCCTTTTAAATTTTCCTTCTTTTTCCAAATTTTTCTCCCAGGGTGGGGAGGGTAAATCAGGGTGGATGGGGGGTTTTCCTTGGGATTTGGGGGGGGTTTGGGGTTAATGTGGGACTTGGGGAAAGACGGGGTTTTTGTTTGTTTTGGGGTTGTTTTGCCTGGCCAGGAAACAGTGTTTGTGGGGTCGCGGGTTGTTTCTCTTGCCAAAATATCCTTCGTGGATTTTTTCCAGCTTGATCTTTCTTTAAGTGGTGGGATGAAGACCCTTTCGCCTTCAGGATTAACATCATTCGCCCAGGGTTTGAGTTCTTTCTCTGTTTTCCAAAACCTGGGGGCACGGGAGGGCTTTCCCTTTCTGGTCTCTGGCCATCTTGCTTGATTTTCTTTTGGGGGTTGGTAAACCCTGTGTGCCCTTTTTTTTGTGGGTTCTGTTTTCTTTCAGCTTGTTTTTCACGAGGGCTTGTTCTTCATGACGAATGTATTTGGGTTAAAATTTTCCTTGCTCATTTTTGGTTTTGGGTTTTCGCACGGGATGGGCTTTCGGGGAAAGAGTGTCACCCCACCTGTATGCTTTGTCCACGGGCCAGGGAATGACTTTGTGCTTATTTTTGCAACGCAGGACCCTTACGTTGCAGCCTGGGTGGTGCAGATGTTTGAGGTTTCTTGGGATCGTTTCCAAACGGTTTGTGGTCAGTGGGGCACAAAGGTTTTGGCCGGACGTATTGGGGAAAGCGTTTGGGAAACCCAAAGGGAAAACCCATACAGTCCTTTTCTTTTTGGGGGAATAGCGTTTTTTTCCGGGTTCGTTCAGTGCTTTGGAAGCAAAAGCGACGGGTTTGTGCCCGGGGAAAAGGGTGGCCCCTTTGGCCCATGTTTGGCTGGCATCCCCCTTCCAGTGTGAAAAGTTTTTTTGGGGTTTCAAAAAAAATGCGAAAACAGGTTGGGATGAGTTTTCACGTGCTTGGTTTTCTCAAAACGCAGTTTGCTGGGGGGTGTCCCATACGGGAAATCAATTTTCACTTTTGAGGAGGTTCGCATTGGTTTTGTTATCTCGAGAGTTGAGGGGCAAAATTTGTTGGGAGGGGGTTATTTCCCCAAATACTGTTTGGAGTTCCCTTAAAGGGCTGATGGAGGCGTTTTTCAGGTTGGGTGAAACTTTTGCAGGGTTGGGTTTTAAAACCCTGGGCGTGTTTAGGGGCCCAAAATATTCAACTTTTTTCCCGTTTCGGTTTTGCCCCAAAAAGTCAGCTTTTTTTTTGCGTTCAGTTTCAATTTCTTTTCTTTTTCTTGTTAAAAAAGCTTAGGTTGGGTTTTCCCCTGTTCCTTTTTGGGCAGGCGGCTCTCAGGTTGTTGTCTTGTTCCTTTTGGGGCAGAGCCTTTATTCGTTTATGTCATCCACCAGTTTGGGGGAATCCCGGGGGTCCCTTTTGAAGATCTCTTCCATCTTTCGTGGAAAATGTCCTGCGAAAAGTTTAGTCCAAAGGGAAAGTCTTTTTTAAACGATATCTGCCCCAAGGGAGTGTGTTTAATGTGGGTTTAGGTAGGAGGGCTTTCATCCAACATGAATTGCCAAAAAAACCCGGGTTGTGCGCCCAGCTTTCTGAATAAACCCTTTGGCTGGGGCTTTTTTTTAAGGGCCCTCATCCAGGGTTGGGGGTTTTGGGGAGTGGGGGCGTCGGGGCACTTATTGGGGGTCTTTTTGGGGGGGGGCAAAACCTTAACTTTCCGTTTTTTTTTCCCCTACCCTGGAGTTCACCCCCCTTTGTTGGCTCGGTCACTTTTTGGGGTGGCTTTCCCTGCCTCCAACCTTTTTGGGTTTCTTCCTAAATTTGGGCCTTTATGGGTGGGGCACTCGTCTAGGTGCGTTTCACTTTTGGGATTTCGTTGGGGGGGCATTTTGGGGTGTGGACTTTCCTTTCCCGTGAACGAAATCGTTTTAATTTCTGCTTTTTATTCTGTCGTACTGATTCTTTTTGGGAGAGGTGGTTCACTGACAGAAAAAATCAGTTTATAAGGTTTAATCCCGGGGGTTTGGAGACTCATTTCTTTGGGTGTGTGTTTTCCCGATCCGCAAAAGATTGGGGGTCTTGTTTCTTTTGGGTTTTTTCCTTTGTAGCTGCAGTCCCTGGTGGTCTTTCCTTTCCCCGTTGAGAGCTTGTCCTGGTAGATGTACAGGCCCCTTTTTTGGTCTGGATCAGAGGGGGGTGTTTTGTTTAGCTGTTTGTAGGTTTTTTTTAAAGGGGAAACACGGTTTTCCTAGCGCCTTTTTTCATTTTGAAATCTCCCTTTTCTCCAGTTTCAAGATCGAGCTCGACGTATGCTGTATCAGGGGGTGGGGTTTTCGTTTATTTCGTAGATATAGAATCGGTTTCCCGATCATTTTCGCTTCCCCTTGGACAAGGCTGTTGGGGCGGCTTTCTTGCTTCCTTTTGCAGGCGCATTTTTTAAAGGTTCTGTTTCTTGGGAGTTGTGACAGGTTTTTTCCGTATGCAGGGAAAGATTTCTTGTCGTGAGTTCCTCCACAGGGTTTTTGCAGCGGTTTTTTGTTTTGCTGCCCCCGGGTGAAACCGGGGCATGGGCGTGGGTGGCCCCGGTCTCCTTTTGTCGCCCGCCGTTCTTGTTGGGTTTTTTTTCCCCCTGCTGCTTTTTCGGGGCAGTTTTTTTTGGGGGGGGGGCTTTTTTGACATTGATTCGAGTATTGTTGTGTGGGTCTGAAATTTTTAGCAATTGGGGTGTTTGGGCCCCCTGTCAGCGTTGTGCCCTCGGGGAGGGGTTTTTTTTTGATGTCGCGTGATGGGGCACCCGGGTTACGATGCGGTCCCCGCACCCTTCATAACCCTTGAAAATTTACAGGGCTTTGACCCGAATTTTTCCCAAAACCCGTCCCCAAAAAGGGAAAGAATGCTTCTCCTTGGTCTTTTTTCTTTCATGGTAAATGTAGCAAACGAATACGAGTTCTTTTTTGGGGGGGGAAAAGTGAGCTTTAATTTTGCGAAAAAGGTTTTTTCGGGCTTTCCCTTTCGTTTCCTCTGAAAGGGGCCCTGACCTGAAATCTCTCAAAATTTATCTCCTATCCAAATACGGAAGGGCTGCCTTTCCCCTTTCCCTTTGTTTTTTGTGGGCCCAAGAAAACAATTTTAGCCCAGCATGATTTTTCGAATTTTCCCCAAACTGTGTCTAAATTGTTGGGGAGTCCAAAAAATTTGGGCGGGTTTTGTTGGGAGGCCTACCCAAATATACGTACAACCCAAAAACCCCACCCTTTCTTCAAAAGTCGTTATGTGTCTTTACCGCTAAAAAGGAAAAGGGTATGCGTTTTGATTTGGTTTTATTTTAAAATCGAAACGTAACGGCACCCGTCCTCGCTCCACTTTTTTGAGGGGCATGCGAGGGGTCTGCCCCAAAACGCCGAAAAGTCCGAAAAAACCAAACTGAAAAAGGCCTAACGACGTTCTTTTCACAAATGTCCCGGGGGGCCGGGGGAAAATGTATTGATTTAAAAATGGCTTTTTTGTCAAATTAGAAATTTTGTAAAATTACCTGTAAGATCACAGTGTTTGTTTGTTTGTTTGGGTTCTATCCCCTTCTGACACCCCGTAAAATGTTTGGTTGTTTAGAAACAAGCATCAAATTTAAAGGCAGGAGATTTGGGTTGAACACAACGACTATTTATTTAAGAGTAAAAGAAGAGTGCCTCGGAAAAGGGGGGGTAATTCTGTCGTTCAAACACGATAAAAATCGTTGCCTTCGCAACCAGAATTTAAGGGTTTCAGATCCCCCCAACTTTCAGTCACCCAAACCCGGGCCCAAAAAAACTGGTTCAGGACTGACAGGGGGCACAAGACCCACAAAAAGAAAAAAAAAAATTAAAAGAGCAGAAAAAGAAACCAGAACCTCCTTTAATAAACCCCAAAAGCAAAAAAAAAACCCTCAAAAGGGGGGGTTTGAATAGAACTGAGGAACCAAGCCCCGAAAAAAATGCCCGGACGTCCCCCTTGTTTTTTCTTTGCACGATTCTGTGTTGGGCTGGGGTTTAATGGGAGAAGACTCGGACCCGGTTTTTTACGGTTTTTGTACCTTGTCAAAGGGAAAACCATTAAGATTTAGTGACTTAAAAACCCCATTGGAGGGAAAGCAGTATCCTCAGTGAAAGACCAAAGGGGGTTTTTATTTTTATCCCCCTTTTGGGGAAAAAACGATCTACAAAACAAACCCCACCCCCATGTCTGCAGTAAAAATTTTTCTAAAACTGTTGAAGACATTGCTGCCAAAAATCCTCAAGCAAGTGTCATTATCAGCAAAATCGCGCCTGTCGATCATCTAGAGCTGGCGTGAAAATTGATTTGTTTAATGCTTTTACAAGCTCTGAGTTGTTTGACGTGGCAAAAGTGAGCTTCATCAGTCACGCCAACCTGAAGCCGAACAACAGGACGCTGCTAAACGGCCTTCACCCGACCCGGAGAGGAGCCAGTGTGCTTGCCGGCAACTTGGGGAGACACGTCCGGCAGCTGTTCTGGACGACACCTAGGAAGACCATGAGACGCACCATGCCACATTCACCCAGGGGTTTTCCATCTCATCCCAGGCGTCATGACCTGCCGTTTCCACTGGAGAGGCGTGCTTGGTGGAACTGCTATGACGTTTTGAGTGACTGGTGCTAGATTTATATTTCCTACTCAGAACATTTGTCGGTTTCATGGAAGTAGATTTGTTTTAATTTCAGCACAGAAATTACCCTATCTGACAGGTTTATACTGAGCAGAAGGAAATTGATATCAACGTTATCTTGAAAATTAGAAAACTCTCTCTCTCTCTCTCTCCTCTCTCACTCCTCTCTCTCTCATTCTCCCCTCTTCATCTCTTCTCTCTCCTCTCTTCTCTCTCTCTCTCTCTCTGCTTATTTATTTACTTATTTGTTTACTACCCCCCCTGCTATTCTGTTGCTAGTTTATCAGTGACATGCCTGATAACTCATTTAAGATTTTGCAATGGAATGCCAGATCTGTGTTCACGAACGAAGCATTTTTACGTCAACATCTGATAATAACTGCTACACAATATTGATTTTGCAATCACTAAATGTGTGCAAAACTAAATTACCAAAATTGCCACACTTTTATTATCCCCCAGTGCACAATCGAGTTTTTGACACAAAGGAAAAAGTCAGCACTGCTATATATATCAGAGAAGGCACTGAATACTTAATACGACCTTCACCTGCATCGACTGATCTTGCAAACTTATATTCGTGCGCGGCCACTGTAAAAGTCAATAACAACGTTGTTTAAAAATTGTTTAATATTGCCTAAAGGTCCAGACGGAAAAATACTGAAGGTTACATACAATAGACATCAAAGGAAAGATGGTGGATTGCCAAGATTTTAATGCTCACGCCTCCATTTTGGGGCAAAGGTTGTTCATCCATAAAAAGAAAATCTTTTTCTTGAAAAACGTGGTGGATTCTTCATTGTATTTGCTTAATGATGGGAGTACAACTAGATTCCTGACATTCCCCCCCATAGATAAAGCGCAATAGTTTTGACAAGTCCCCCCCCCCCCCAGTTGTTTTTGATTGCTTATGGAAATTTTTGAGGGACACTTTTTTGGAAGTGTCATCTGCCCATCAAAATAAATTTAAAAAAACTCCTAAAAAATTTTGCCTGAGACAAAATACCAAAATAAAATTTAAAAAAAGTTTGCCAACTGGATAGTTTAAAGGTTTTTTTCCTATAAAAAACAAAAACTTGTTTGAAGATGAAGAAAATGTAAATGATATGTATTAAAAATTTCAAAAAAAATGATTCTCTTGGCCGCCGATATTGAATACCAAAATGTCTTAAAAATACTTCTAAAAAACCATTCCCTCCCGGAAAAATGGGTGGGGGACAAAGGATTGCAAAGAAGCTGTAGCCTTAAAAAAAACTGAAATACAAAAAATTATAAAAAAAAAAAGTAAAGAAAACCACTAGAAATAAAAAAGTAAGCCCACATCTAACCGGAAATTTGAAAAAAGCAAAGCGGTTTTACTGGACAGCGTTTTGTCTAAAAAAAGTTTCTCATAAAAAGGGCCCTTAAAAAAGTGTGGCAAAAATTTAAACGAAAAAAAAAGGGGATAAATCCCCCAAGTATCCAGTTAATTTGGATAAAAAAAAAATTCAAAACCTCACTAAAAAGAAAACATTCGCTAACATGTTTTAAAACAAGGTTAGAAAGTTTCCACAAGATTGCATGACAAGGAAAAGGGAAAAAAAAACAGAGAGTATGAAGACGTTTCAAATAAGACCCTAAAAAAACCCCCTAATAATGCGTTTTAAAAACGACTCTTATCTCCCTGAAGATAAAAAATATTCAGTTGAAGGGAAACGCTGTTTAAATACGAATGGGCTTACCTATTTTTGTGATAAAAATGAAATAATACCTATTTAATAAAACAGGTTCAGAAAAGGAAAAAACAAAAACTGACCCCATTGTAAAATTAACAACACAAATTAAACACAATTTGCCAGGCGAAAGAGTATTCTGGCTAATTTTTTTTTTGTTAAAAAACCTTTATAAGTGTGGCAACTAGATTGCTTTATAAAACTGAAAAAAAAAAGGATATTGGTAATTTTATAACTACATTTGAGAATTTTTATCAGAAGAAGTTTAAAATCGGGGCAAACACATATTCGAATTTTAAACGTTAGAAAGGGCATTCCCCCAAGGGTTTTGTAATTCCAATGCTATTAAAAATTTTGTTCATGATTCCCCCAACACGTAACTAAAAACGCTACCGTTGTGCAGTTGCTAATGATCTGTGTATGTGGGGGTAAATGCTAGTCTAAGAAAAAAAAAGCCAAAAAGTCAATCAACTATACAAAAAAAATTATCAGGAGAGCTAAATAATCTTAGTAAGTACTTTTTTGAAATTGGACTGAAACTTTCTCATGAAAAAAATTTTTAAATGTGTATTTAATAAAGGGATGTCCCGTTGATCTGCCGTCTTTTAGCTTGATGGATAACACTTCAGTATGTACACTAGTAAAATTCTTTGGGTTTACTTTACATTAAATTGACAGGAAAATTCACATGATTATCTCTTAAAAACCCGGCAGGAAAAAAGTTTGAATTTTTGAAAATCTTAAGCAAGCAAAGCTGGGCCCGGATGTAAAAAAATTGAAAAAATCTGACAATATCACTCGTTCGGTCCAAGCTATCTTGTTTTAAGAAGCTTTCTTTGTGTCCTAAATATTTTTGCAAAAAAATGCAAAAATGTTTAAACAAAACTTTTAAATTATGCTTGGGAATCCCTTTTTACATGCTTTACAGTAGGAACATATTTGGAAAAATTAATGTTTTGCCCCTTTTAAAATTTTACAGAACACTCACTTTGGCAAAAAGTTTGAAATGTAAAGCTATGAAAGGTGTAAAAGAAACAGAAAAACTCTTTAAAAAACCATTAATGATTACCCCCAAACGAGCAAAAAAAATTTTGTTTGTCTACTAGGCTCGTACTCTGCCCATTTGTTGTAAAAACTTATTTTACCCCCGACCTTTGGCAAAGATTTTCATACCCTCCAAACCCCCCTGGGAAAGAAACAGGGAAAAATTTGACCTTAATCACACTGATGCTAAAAAAATGTATCCGCATATCTTGTCATATTCAGAAAGATGCATATGCAAACAAGTATCCTAACCATTTTTAAAATATATACTGATGGATCATTTAAAAGAACAAAGACCTGGATCTGCTTTTGTTATTCCTCACTTAAAGTAGTTAAAAACATTTAACAGGCAAAAATCGATCTTCTTGTTTCCCAAATGATAGCTATCAAGGCTTTGCATATTTAATTTATATACCCCAAAAAAGTTTGCAAGTATTGTTTGTGTCGACCCAAAAATCAGTACTACAATCTGTCAAGTTTTCAGTTCTAATTCTGAAAACTTTTTTTTAAAAGGAAATATGTTATTTAATTCTTTTTTTGGGGAAATTAAATTTTTTGGTTTCCCAAAAGGGGAACCACAATTTTAAAATTTTTTTGC
>CM031618.1:67348007-67365327 GCA_018398815.1 Conus ventricosus
GTTGTGTGTGTGTTGTGTTGTGTGTGTGTGTGTGTGTGTGTGTGTTGTGTGTGTGTGTGTGTGTGTGTGGTGTGTGTGTGTGTGTGTGTGTGTTGTTTGATAGTCTTGTGTTGTACATGAGAAACGTAAATATACCAATCCTGGGTTACTTTCGCCCGAACTGGGTGAGGGCGGAAGTGGCCCCAGGATTGGTATATTTACGTTCCTCTACTGTTTATGGTTTGCATCTCTGGTTTTAAAATGGTTTGCCGTGATCCCTATGTATGTTTCTTTATCACTGTCTGTTGTTACCGTAGCTTGGTACACAATGTTGTTGTAGAGACATTTATTGTTCAGAGGGCACTGGTCTTTTTTGTGCAATTACAAGATATTCTTTCATCCCCCTCTTTGGTTGTGTTGTTTTTGGTTTTATTGGAAGAATCAATTATATTTTTAAGGTTGGGCATACACGAGTATGATAGCTTGACGGTATTTTTGTTGATTATTTTAGATAGTACATGTTCTTTTGGGAATGATTTTTTTAAGGATTCTGAGGAATTCTTTTCCATGTTAGTTTTTGTTCTTCCATCATATGGAGGGTTATACCATATAATATTTCTTTTCTGTTTTTCCTGTTGCTGTTCATGTTGTTATCTGGGTTATATTGTAATTTGTAGTTGTAGCCACTTTTTTTCAGCGCCTCTTGGTATTCAGCTGCTGCACTGTTACGTAGACATCAATAGAAAACCCACCCACCCTCCATCTTAAAAACCATACCTAATGGTATAAACAAAAGATTATCTAAACTGTCATGCAATGAGAAAGAATTTAACAGTGCAGCAGCTGAATACCAAGAGGCGGACTTGACTTCCGTCCACCGTCGCGTCAGGAGGGTGCCGCCGTGTTGCTGCGCTCCATTGATTTTTTCTCCCTACTTTTCCGGACTGGTTTTTTCACATGTGATGTCACACTGGCGTTTGGGATCGTTTCCTTGTCCTAATATGTGAAAAGGTTTGTCCTGTTGTGTAGTAGGCTGTGTCGCTCAGTATTTGTCTCCTGACAACGGACTGTTTGCAGTGAGGTAGACATTGAGAGGGGCCCATTATTGACGTGTGAACATAAAGAACAACAGTGCTTAGTGCTTTTCCTTTTTTGTGTCATGGTGTGGAGAGGGAAACAAAGGTATGAAGAAAAGTATGAAGAGCTATGAATAGTGCGATATCAAAATATTTCTCAGTTGGGAGAGGGGACAAAGGAAACCTTCGTCATCTTCAACAAGTGACTCTTGTGTCAGCCCTGAGACTGAAAGTAAGACGAAACAAGTTAGTAAGAAAAAACGACAGGACACAGACAGTATAGACGACATGGAGATACACGAGACACTGTGTGAGATGAAAGCCTCCATGACCAAGCTCTCAAAAAAAGAAGATGTGCAGCAAATTGTTAAAAACGAGATTGAAAAACTGACTGTGCTTTTTACAAATCGAATTGAGCAGCTAGAGAGCTCGGTTTTTGAACCCCAAAATGAAAAAGTTTTCTATGAAGACGGATGTGGTCAGGCTGCGGGAGGAGAACACTGAACTGAGGAGGCAGTTGACCCAACACTCTAAGGAAGCCAGCGACGTCAGGCGCGCCTTTCAACGACCAGGAGCAGCATGGGCGAACTGGAATCTGAGGGTGTTTGGTGTCCGCGAGGCTCAGGGAGCAGAAAGCGTCGACGACTGTGTAAAGAAGGTCGTCGACGTGTTTGCCAAGCAGCTGGGGGTGGCTGTGTCCTCTGCCGATGTGGAGATTGCCCACCGGTCAGGGAGGGTGACCACGGCGGGCGGGAGACCACGCCCCATCATTGTGAGGTTCTTCTCCCGACGACAGAGAGGTTTGGTGCTGGCTTCCCGCAGGAAGTTGAAACAAACAGGGGTGACAGTAAGTGAAGATCTAACCCAGACTAATTACAAACTTCTGCAAAAGCACACTCCCACTCAGCAACCATGGCGTCCTGGTCGAGCAACGGCAAAATCCTGACTAAATTAAAAAATGGAAAAACTCTGAAAATAGACACTGACACAAATATTGATTATTTTGTTTGCAAGAGAGATGGCATGATACGTTCCACTAATGATTCCATCACAGGCTGACAGTGCGTTTACTATGATTTCCAAATGGAACTGCAGGATGTGTTGTTTGATGCATTTTCATCTTTGAATAGTTTTTGTTTTTTTTTGGGTTTTTTGAATAGCTTTTAAAAATGCATCATCCTTTTTTGGTGTGCGTGTGTGCGCGTGCGCGGACATGCATGCGCGCACGAACATGCATACCCATCAAATACATGCACATGCTAGCTCACCTCCGTGTGCGCGAGCGCGTGCGCGTGTGCAGTCCGCGCGCACGTGTGCGCGCACATATACGCACACAATTTGGGAATATTAAAATCACATGGAGGGAGGGAGGAGGACAAAAAAAAAAGAAACAAAAAAAAAGAAGGAAAGAAAAAAAAAAGAGGAAAAACACCCACCTCGATATTTATACATGTTTAATGAAGGTTTTAGACCTATAAAGATTTGGAATGTAAAGCAAAACAAGTCTTGATTCGTTTTTCCCTACACACTTTCATATTTTCTTTAACAATTGTCTTTGTAGTTTGAGGTTTGCATTGTTTGTCATGATCATCTACCTTTGCTCATTTTGTGGTTTTAATTCCCAATGAAATTTAAGATTGTGGAGACCCAGCGGCTCTGTTTGTCCTTCGTGTTTTTGTCTGGTAAAAATGCTCATTGTTTGCATCTATTCGTGGTTTCCTAGTTGTTTTGTGACAGGAGTTCCTTCCCCTCTTCCCTCCCCCTGCCCCCTCCCCTCCCCTCCGCTCCCAGGTTGATGTGGTGGCAGGATTCATTTCTTCTCTCTGTATTTTGAGTGAGCACTGGAGGAAAGAGCATGGCTTACTGTTGGAAAGCTGTTTGATGTTGAAAGTTTTGACAGCACACATGGATTTGTAGTAGCCTTTTTATACTGTCGCTGGGATACTGGAACTTGAAGTCATGATCTCTCTCTCTCTCTCTCTCTCTCTCTTCTCTCTCTCTCTCTCTCTCTCTCTCTCTCTCTCTCTCTCTCTCTCTCTCTCTCTCTCTCTCTCTCCTCTCTCTGTGTTTTGTGTGTGTGTTGTGTTTGAATAAAAATTGTTTTGTGTGTGTGTGTGTGTGTGTGTGTGTGTGTGTGTGTGTGTGTGTGTGTGTGTGTGTGTGTGTGTGTGTGTTTTACAATTAGATAAGATATGAATTACTTTGTGTTGGTGTGCGATCAATGTTGATGTGCGATCAATTGTGATGTAGGCTACATCATTGATAATGAACATAATTTTTTTAAACACAGATGGCGCGCACCAGAACACACGTGCGCGCATGTGCGCGCGCACACGCACACATTTGTGTGTGTATGTGTGTGTGTGTGTGTGTGTGTGTGTGTATGTGTGTGTGTGTGTGTGTGTGTGTTATGTGTGTGTGTGCGTGTGTGTGTGTGTGTGTGTGTGTGTGTGTGTGTGTGTGTGTGTGTGTGTGTGTGTGTGGTGTGTTCCCCTCCCTTCATCACCTTCAACCTGTATTCTTGACGACACCAACTGTCTTAATCTGCTGCAGATTATGTTTTTTGTTTCTGCCTCTGTGACATTTACCTGGCAAAGTGGTGTTTCGTTGTTCTTATTTGATTGTGAAAAATATGTTCAAGGGCCCCGAAGAATGCCAGCGCTTGTCAAGTGGATTTATTTATTTCTGTTTAATACATCATTTTCGTTTATTCATTTTTTTTCTGTCTGTGAGGGTATATTATGTCCACAGACATGTGTTTCTTATTTTTTTGTTTTAAATCTTTTAGATTTTTTGGTGTGCTATTTTTTTTCCTTTGGGACTGGGAATTGTTTTTTCTTACCTCATGTTAATCATCAGCTATCAATTGGTTGGACAAATGGTTCTTTTTTGTTTAATGTATGTAAGTATATTTTGATGTTGGACCTACCAGAACGATTTTGTCCCTTCTGTGTAAATAATGGATAGTAACATATCTATATTATCGGTTAACTGCCAAGGCCTGAATGGACATCAGAAAAGACGAGATGTCTTTCATTATTTAAGAAACAAAAACTGTTCTGTCTATTTCTTACAAGACACGCATTTTGAGGAAAAAAATGGAGAAACATGTTTTAGCGGAATGGGTTATCAAGGATATTTTTCAAGTAATACATCAAATGCAAGAGGTGTTTGCGATAATGTTTAATAATAATTTTGAGTTTAAAGTGAAAAGGGTTTTTAAAAGATGAATTGGGGAATTATATTATGGTTGTTATTCAAATACAAAACGTCACCTTCCTTTTTGTTAACGTATACGGGCCAAATAAAGATGACCCTGAGTTTTATAACAATTTTTAAACTGAAGATAATGGAGCTTAATGTACAAAATATTTATAATGGGTGGAGATTTCAATTTGGTACTTGACCCGGTGAGGGATTACCATAATTATAAACACATAAATAATCCTAAATCAAAGGACACAGTTGAAAGCATGATGGAAGACTTCGATTTAAAATGATATCTGGCGAGAATTAAACCAAGAATGTCTCCGTTTTACCTGGAGAAGAACCAGCCCTTTTCAGCAAGCAAGGTTAGACTTCTTTCTCATCTCGGATTCAGTGGTTTCGTTTGAGATGATGCAGATATTGACTGTGGATATAGAACAGATCCCTCCGCTATCCTGCTAAAACTAAAATTTAAAGAAAATGTGAAACATAACACTTTTTGGAAGTTCAATACATCTCTTTTGAAGGATAAACTATATCTAGATGAAATAAATGCTGAATAAAGAATGTTAAAGAAGAATACTCGATAACACAAATAATAATGAAATATCTGACGAAGAGATTCAGTTTTCCATCTCTGATGACGTGTTCTTAGATTTCCTACTGATGAAGATACGGTCAAAAACTATTTTCATATGCTACGATGAAAAAAAGAAAACAACAGAAGAAGAAAAACGGTTGGAACAAGATATTCGTAGTATAGATAAAATTGAAAGTAAGAGTGAACAAGACGTTAGGACTATGGAAGTCAAAAAAGAACAATTAAAAGAGATACGGGAAAAAAGAATAGAAGGAGTATATTAAGGTCGAGGGCCAGATGGATAGCTGACGGAGAGAAAGTAAGTGGCTTTTTTGCAGTTTAGAAAAAACGTCATTATGTTAGTAAAAAATTGCCAAGACTCGTAGACCAGCAAGACAATATTTTAGTGAATCAGAAAGACATTATCCAAGAGGTACAGAGATTTTATAAGTCTTTATATGCTGAAGTGGTGTACAAAACTGTGAAATTAAAGATTTAGTCAATAATGTTCCATGCTTGGATGATACAGAGGAAAGTGAATTGGAAGGTGAAATTACACTAGAAGAAGCTACTTGTGCCTGAATAATATGAAACATAATAAAAGTTCCAGGCACAGATGGTTTTAGTGCAGAGTTCTTTAAAGTTTTTTGGAAAAAGATAGGAATATTTGTTGTTAGAGCCCTAAATGCAAGTTTCAGGAAGGGGGAACTATCTTGTGCACAGAGGGAAGGTATCATTACGTGCATTCCTAAAGGTGACAGGCCCAGACAATACATAAAGAATTGGAGACCTATCTCACTTTGAATGTCATTTATAAAATTGGATCGTCTTGCATTGCTAATCGTTTGAAAAATGTACTACCACATGTTATTAATGAAGATCAAACAGGATTTATTAGAAATAGATACATAGGTGATAATTTGAGATTAATCTATGACACAATAGCCTACTTAGATAAGCACAATTTACCAGGATTATTACTGAACATAGATTTTGAAAAAGCTTTTGACTCAATTAATTGGGAATTTATGTTTAAGGTATTAAAAGCTTTTGGATTTCAAGAAGATATATGCAGATGGATAAATGTGTTTTATAACAATATAAAATCCTGTGTTATTGTAAATGGTCAGGTATCAGATTGGCTGGAAGTTAAAGAGGATGCAGACAAGGAGACCCCGTATCCCCCTATTTGTTTGTACTTTGTGTCGAGGTGCTAGCCATAATGGTAAGAGAAAATCCGGATATTCACGGGATCAGTGGAAAAAACATTGAATACAAATTGTCTCAATACGCTGATGACACTGAATTCCTACTTGCAGGCGATAGAAAGTCTTTTTGAAAACATGTATTGATGTTCTTGCTCGGTTTGGGGTGTGTCAGGCCTTCATATGAACAAAAGCAAAACTAGCGCTATTTGGTTGGGAAGCAGGAAAACTAGTGAAATCCGTTACATGGAACATTTGGGAATGGACTGGAATCCATCAAATTTAAAATACTTGGAATGCGGTTTACGAACGATCTTAGAGATGTATTAACACAAATTATTCGGAAAGATTGACAGATATAAAGCATTTATTCAAAGTATGGGTGAAACGCCAGATAACTCCTCTTGGCAGAGTTGCCATACTAAAATCAATTGTTCTTTCAAAATTGACTCATTTATGGTTACTTTTACCGAACCCACAAATGCATTTTTTCAGACATGTCAACGCATCTGTTACAATTCGTTTGGAATAATAAGACAGATAAATTAGCCGCAAAATTCACACAAAAGTATTAAAAATGGTGGCATTGGTATTCCTGACTTAAAGATATTTGTGTTTATCTTTAAAGCTGTCTTGGGTTAGGAAAGCGGAAAAATCAACTCATAAATGGAAAACATGTTTTGTTGAAAAACTTTCCAAAATGGCCTCTGATTAATAAATTTGGTCCTGAGTTTGTCTCTAGTTTGCAAAATATAATCACTTTTGGAAGGATGTCTTCGAGGCAATGAGTGTTTTTCTATTATACATGTAACCTAAGAATTCCGCTGAACTTCTTGCCGAGCCGATTTTTTTACAATATGCGAATTCAAGTAGGGAAGAATTTTATTGTTTCCAGAGAAGCTTACAAACAAAGGTATTTACAATCTTGCACAATTTTTTGATGATAATGGGAAGATTTTGTCGCATATGCGGTTCAAAGAAAAATTAATGTGAACATTGACTTCGTTACTTTTGCTGGTTATACATCGGCAATAAACGATTGCGTAAAAAAAGTATAATATTACGATCAAGGATAATAAATATTTTAAACGAATCACTTTGTTTTAGGAACATATTTGCAATCAACAAAGGCTCAAAAATGTACTATGATATACTGTTAGAAAATAATCTGAGACCAAAATGCTGTTGTAAATGGGGCTTAAAGCTCTCAACAGTCCATGACTGGAAATCGTGCTTCCATTATATACATAAAATAAATGACGTAAAGCTTAAATGGTTTCAGTTGAAGATTGTACATCAATGCCTAGGTACGAACATTTTCCTAAGGGAAATTGGAATAGTTGATCACGATACTTGTTTTTCTGTGGAATGCACAAGGATAGTATTGATCACATGTTTTGGAAATGTGACATCGTACAGGTTTTTTGGAACAATCTCATTGATTTAATGAAAGAAAGGTGTATAAATGCAAGAAATGTTTCGATTGACAGAATCATTTGTGTTGCTCGGTTATGACAATAAACATTTTTACAGACAGCATTTTTTCTTTCTTAATATTGTTTGCAAAATATTATTTGTACACTTGTAAACTAGTGAAACAAAATCCACAGATATTTGTTTTCTGAAAAAATTAAAATTCAGCTATAAAATCGAAGAATATAATGCCTGTTTACTACTAAACCAGGCAAATTTCTCTAACAAATGGATAACATACAACCATTATTATCTGACGACTAATCAGTCAATAATATACTTTACAAAATACAGTTCTACGTATAATAAACAATTATATCGGATTGTCAATTCATTACATTCGTCTGACGGTCATTTATCCTTTGCCCATCTGTTCTCTGTATGATCAGCATACACTTAATCACAGGTGATCATTTTTAAAATGTTTTTTTTATTTTTATTTTTTATTTTTATTTTTATTTTATTTTTATTTTTTTCTCTTCTGAACAAAGGCCACTTTTGCCCCCCACATGTAATCAAGTATTTAGTATTTTTGTGTTACACCACATATGGGTTTTATTAGGTCTTGTCTGCCCATGTACTCTCCACTGTGTTTTACAGCTTGTTTGTCCAACATCCAAAACTTGATTTAAAGCATGTTACTGAAAGCATTTGAAGTCACGCACAAACCCAACCCAATCTCTCTCTCTCTTTTCTCTCTCTCTCTCTCTCTCTCTCTCTTCTCTCTCTCTCTCTCTCTCTCCTCCCCCTCTCACTCCCCCCCTCCCTCTCTCTTTCTCTTCTCTCTCATACTTTTTTCTAGCTTTATATTTAATTCACTTATAATGAATATGATTTCTTTTGTGTATTTGTTATTGTCATTTTGTTTAAAGCAATTAAAAAAAGTTTTAAAAAAACAAACAAAAAATTAGTAAAAGATCCTGGAAAAAGCAATAGAGGACATAAAACAAACACTTGAATTCAATCTCTGGAAAATAATTACGAAGTTATCCCAAAGGTTTAAAGAATTGAACAAACAGAAAAATACAGTGTTCATTACTTTTGACATAGTGGACTTCTACCCTTCCATTGATGAGGAATTAACTTACTAAAGCACTAAGATTCGCCAACAAATATACAAATATAACAGATTCTGAGATGGAAATCTCTTCTCCACACTAAGAAAACCTTCTCCATAGCAACAGTGAAACTTGGATAAAAAAAAAACACCAGCAGAAATTCCACATTCGATGTCACGATGAGATCTTATGATGGAGCTGAAACTTGTGAATTAGTTGAACTTTTCATGTTGTCTCATATACAGAAAATACTTGGTAAACAGGTTGGCTTATACAGAGATGACGGTCTTGCCATGTTAAACAAAAACCATTGAAAACAAGAAAAAAGAACTTTGTAAACTTTTTCAAAGCCATAACCTAAAAATCACAGTAGAAGCCAACAAAAAAACAGTAAATTATTTAGACATAACATTAGACCTTAAGGATCATACATACAAACCATATAAAAAACCTAATGACACACCTGTCTACGTAGACATCAATAGTAACCACCCACCCTCCATCTTAAAAACCATACCTAATGGTATAAACAAAAGATTATCTAAACTGTCATGCAATGAGAAAGAATTTAACAGTGCAGCAGCTGAATACCAAGAAGCGCTGAATAACGTGGCTACAACTACAAATTACAATATAACCCAGATACCAACATGAACAGCAACAGGAAAAACAGGAAAAGAAAAATTATATGGTATAACCCTCCATATGATGGAAGAACAAAAACTAAACGTGGGAAAAGAATTCCTCAGAATCCTTAAAACATCATTCCCAAAAGAACATGTACTATCTAAAATATTCAACAAAAATACCGTCAAGCTATCATACTCGTGTATGCCCAACCTTAAAAATATAATTGATTCTTCCAATAAAACCAAAGACAACACAACCAAAGAGGGTGATGAAAGAATATCTTGTAATTGCACAAAAAAGATCAGTTCCCTCTGAACAATAAATGTCTTTACAACAACATTGTGTACCAAGCTACGGTAACAACAGACAGTGATGAAGAAACATACATAGGGATCACGGCAAAACCATTTTAAAACCAGATATGCAAACCATAAACAGTCTTTCAAAACTGAAAAATATAAAAACCAAAAAGAATTAAGTAAATATATTTGGAAGCTTAAAATTAAGAAAATAGATTACAACATATCATGGAAAATTATAAAAAAGAGCAACACCATACAACAACATTTCTAAAAAATGCAACTTATGTACTACAGAAAAGTGGCTGATATTATGTAAACCCCACCTAGTATCCCTGAACTCTAAAGTAGAAATGATAAACAATTGCAGACATAAATGGAAATCTTTGTCGGTGCACCATTCCGTGGCACGTCCCCCCTGAACCCGCCCCAAAAAAGAAAAAACCGGCAGGCCAATGCCGCACGCACAGAGCTCCCACGCTCACACACCACAATATATAACACCGGTGGCGTGCCCAAATTGTATACCCTGAGGAGAGCGTTTTATCTAGCTTGAAACAAGCTTGTAGGTTTTAATTTTTTCCATTTTAAAATTCTATTTTAAACTGGTATGTCGCTCCCTACATGGTTGAGCACTTTTAGCGTTCTGAGTGGCTTAACTCTAATTTATATATATATATATATATATATATATATATATATATATATATATATATATAATATATATATATATATATATATATATATTATATATATACAATTATAAACAAAGTTTGCTCTTATGTCTTAGATTGAAGAAATAGGTTGAGATAATGCTTATCTCCCCCTATTTCTTCATCTAAGACATACGAGCAAGCTTTGTTTATAATTGAATATTTCTTGCAGTCATTGCAACACCAAGCTGATCTGTAAGTTGCTGGAATGGTGCTCGGTACTTTTCCTTGGAATTTATTAGTTATATATATATATATATATATATATATATATATATATATATATATATATATATATATATATATATATATATATATATATATATATATATATATTATGTCCAGGGACTGTTTTAGGCGGTGTAACAGATTTAGCGTGCTATAATCATACTTGTACTAGTATACTGTACAATGTCATAATCATTCGTAATTCATTCCCCGTCTGCTAACATCGGCGTATATGGGTGCCATTTGGAAAGGAAATCATTATATACAATTTTTTTTTTAGCAATGTTTTCTTCAGTTATATATCTGTCTTTTAGCTTATTAAGAAATACTTGCAGTCTGGGTGATTTCTGTTCTGTTCTACACTGATATAAATGGTGTTTTGCAAATAATACAACAAAAAAATACATGGTCTATATGTACATCTTTATCAAATCCAACTATGGCTAATGGTTCAGTTATGTGCAATTTAAATGCACACATACATTTTGCATTCATCAAAACCACCAGCGTTTCCCAAAAACGTTGTATGACTGTACAATACCAAAACATATGAGTGATATTGTCCTTAACAGAGGTACAGAAAGTACAAACATCGCTGTTCAATATACCCATTTTTTCAGCACAACATTAGTACCAAGACATCTGTGTATTATTCGTAACTGTAACCATTTCATTTTTATATCAGAAATTTTACTCCGATAAAGAAAACAGTTTCAAGTCACTTTCAACGTTCAGTTTAATATCCCAGTTCGTACAGATTTTCGGGTGTGTTTGATTATCTATAAAAATGTCATAATATAATCTTGACCCTTTACAAACTGACGTTAACTTTTTGTAACGTACATGCATGTTTAAACATTTGTTATTGTTCCAAGACAATTCATCTGCAGACAAGCACCAGGTATGTACAAAGGGCAGTGATTACCTTCATTCTTGACATTTGTCCCAAAAATCCTTGAAGGGGAAAAGTGTTGAGCTGCAGGATGCAAAAGATGATGAATGATGATGATGATGATGATGATGATGAATACTTATATAGCGCCTATTCTCGGCTAGAGACCAAGCTCTAAGCGCTTTACAATCAACACTCGTTTCCCCAACGGGCTGCCACCTGGGTTGCCGACTGAAGAGCTGCGCTGGCGCTTCATTCAGTCGTTTTCCCCTGTCATCCAGTCAATATCGTTCAATAAACGATCATCATTTCCTTACTTCCTTCAATTCTTTCCATTTCTCACGCAGGGGCATGCTATGTGAAACGTGTCATCCATACCACGGCCAAACTGACCTACCTTCCGAAAGTTGGTGATGGGATTTTACGTATGTGCAAGATGTTATGCGTGCGTTCACACACGGAACCTCGGTTTATAGTCTCATTCGAAGGACTGTATGGGAAATGGAGTCAGAACAATGTTAACTCCGAAGGAAAAATCCCCAGTACCGAAACGCCCCGGTGGAGGTTCGAACCCGCAACTCCAGGATCACCAAGATTACGAGTCCGGCGCTCTACCAACTGAGCTATTCCAGTAAAAGATGGCGAAGTCCTACTTATGTAGAGGACTGAATACTTCAGACACGAACGAATTTGCACACGAATTTGCACACGAAAAAAATACATATTTAGTTTTGTAAACAAATTCTTGTAGTTAACTAAAAACTGAATGGTGCTTCCCATATTGGGAGAATTAGGCAGATTTCCAGCAAGTCTGAATATTATATGTCAAACTTTATCCTATTGGCTACATATTCTCAATTTGTCAGAAAATTCTCTTGCCCATAGAATGTATAAATACATGCATTATCAAGAGAACAAAAATGATCCTTGGTTGACATTTAGTAAAGATATATTGATGAATATGAATATGGGCCACGCTTGGACAAATCAATTTACATCCAATATACAGAGACTAAAAGTTGTAATAATTGAAAAGTTCGAAAATGAATATATTCCATATGGAAAGACAAGAAAAAATCACTCATCAAAGCGTAATAATTTTTCAACGCTATTGCAAAAGAATATGTAACAAAAAATTATCAATAACTGTCACAGAGCCAAGACATAGACAAGCCTTAACAAGACTTCGGATAAGCGCCTATGACTTAAGTAGAAAAATTGGACGGTATCTGCATTCATTTAAAGAACAAAGACTTTGCAATCGTAGATTATTGGAATATGAAGTTCATTTTCTTGATCACTGTGAAAAGTGTTATGCCATCAGGAATATTTCAATGAAAAGCATAAACTGTCTTAATATTAATGCTTCAAATATTGCTCTAAGCCAGCTCATGACTATGGACAATGCTCAGTCATTATTAGGGAAATTTGTGTATGACTGTTTTGTTCTTCTGTGATATTGTGTCACATAAACCCTGAGGTTTCATGACAATACAATTTATTCTATTCTATTCTCTTCCGTTCTTCTTCTTCTTCTAAAATACTGGTTCACTCAAAAACGAGTAGGTCATTCTATCCTCCCCCCTCCCCCTCCCCCCCCCCCCCCCCTCTCTCTCTCTCTCTCCTTTTCCTGTGACTTCTGTTGTGATCACTTTGCACGTGCACAGGGTAGGTTGGTTGGAGGTGAGCATATTGGCAGTCAGTTGTGTTGTGGTCACTTTGCACGTGCATAGGGTAGGTTGGTTGGAAGTGAGCATATTGGCAGTCAGTTGTCTTGTGGTCACTGGTTGGGCATGTAACAACCTTGGGAGGCTTGCGTGGAAAAGATTTTTTTTAACCCAGCTGTAGGGCTGGTGTATAGTCAGTGTGAAGATTATTGTTTAAACCCAGCCATAGGGCTGGTGTATAGTCAGTGTGAAGATTATTGTTTAACCCAGCCATATGGCTGGTGTATAGTCAGCGTGTTTATGGTAGTATCTGCTGGAGGGGGTAGATAAAGTTGTGCAGTGGTCACTGTATGATGGCAGTAGTCCAGTGTTTAGCTAGTCGACTGATTTTTGTCAGTATGTGCTGACCTTGTTCAGCAGGTAGAGGTAGGCCAGCAAGTCAGTGTGACTTGCCTGTGATCCTGTGGAGATACTCTGGACATTCCTGGGTTGACCACATGGTTCAACGGCAGTATTTGTCTGGTAGCTGTTTGGTCAGGTTTCTTGTGTGCTGGCACGGTTTGTCCCATGTTTGTCTGTTCAGTGTGTCCTTTTGTCATTTCTTGTGTCAAATGCATGTTTTGTGGTCAAACTGGTGTGTGTGTGTGTGTGTGTGTGTGTGTGTGTGTGTGTGTGTGTGGTGTGTGTGTGTGTGTGTGTGTGTGTGCGTGTGTGCGTGAGCGCGCGCGCGCACGTGTGTGTGTGTGTGTGTGTGTGTGTGTGTGTGTGTGTGTGTGTGTGTGTGTGTGTGTGTGTGTGTGTGTGTGTGTGTGTGTGTGTGTGTGTGCGCGTGTGTGTATGTGTGTGTGCGTGTGTGTGTGTGTGTGTGTGTGTGTGTGTGTGTGTGTTGTGTGTGTGTGTGTGTGTGTGTGTGTGTGTGTGTGTGTGTGTGTGTGTGTGTGTGTGTGTGTGTTGTGTGTGAAGCCAATATTGAATGCAGATTAAGTTTTACCTTACCTTTTAGAAGTGTGCTTTGAGTTGATGGGTCTTATATATCTGCATAAGGCGTAAGCGTTTGTGTAAGGGGGGGGGGGGGGGCGACTTCTATATAAACAGGGAGTTTTCCTGAGAGGGGTGTAAACCAAAATCTTGTCAGCACCCCGTAACAAATTAGCTATGGATATGATGTTATGATTTGGTAGTAACGATGGGAAATACTGTGTTGCTAAGCCTCTGATGATAATACTAATAACTATGCTATGGCGGATTAGGCTAATGAAATAAAGCATGATGGGGTTGGAGATGGTGAGTGTTGATGGTGGAGGGATGGACTGATTATGATATTGACAAATGTGGTTGTTGATACCATGGTGGGAAGTTATCCCAAGATATTGAGACGATGGAGATTTGGCCAATTGATAATGTTGGTGTGGCTATGGTCAGTAGAGAGTGTAGTTCAACTACCAATGAAGGGTACGGTACAAGGGGTACAGGAGGGGGGGGGGGGGTAGTGTATCTTGGCTAGTAATGCCGGACAGTTGGATCAGGGGACTGTTAACCAGTTTGGCGGTTAGCTGTGAACATGTGGCACCACTTCAATGAAGTGTGGTGTATATGATGCACCATTTTGTATGCACCACTTCAATGAAGTGTGGTGTATATGATGCACCATTTTGTATGCACCACTTCAATGAAGTGTGGTGTATATGATGCACCATTTTGTATGCACCACTTCAATGAAGTGTGGTGTATATGATGCACCATTTGGGATGCACCACTTCAATGAAGTGTGGTGTATATGATGCACCATTTTGGATGCACCAAGAAGACGGAGATTAATTTGGGCAGTTTTGAGTGGGGATATGTATATTCTAAATGGTGTTTTACACATATGAAGTTTTTATTTTTTATTTTTTTTGGTGATGACATGGAAATATAGCTATTGGGGTGTGATATCCATTGTTTATCTCATTTATAGCAAGCATAGGATTAGGCGATGGTATGAGCGACAGTAATATATTATGGTTGTAGCCTTTGAATATTGGGTAAGGATGTTGACTGGAGGGATAACTCTAAGTTTGTATACTCAGGCAGAGTTTTCCTGATTGAGGAAAAACAAAAATGTGATGATAGAAAAGGGTCATGCACTGTGTTGTCAGTGACTGTGGGGTCTGGCACAGTGACTGTGGGGTCTGGCATAGTGACTGTGGGGTCTGGCATAGTGACTGTGGGGTCTGGCATAGTGACTGTGAGGTCTGGCATAATGACTGTGGGGTCTGTCACAGTGATTGTGGGGTCTGGCACAGTGATTGTGGGGTCTGGCATGGTGACTGTGGGGTCTGGCACAGTGACTGTGGGGTCTGGCATGTGACATTTGTCAGACTAATGTTCAATTAGGGAGTGGCAAAGGGGTGATTTTACTCCTTACCATGATGGGTCAAAAGGGGAGGGTGTAAACTGAAGTCGTAGTGCCACCAGTGTTGTGCAGCATATGTAGTGGGGGAAGAGTGTGGTAGTGGCGATAGCAATATAGGATGACACACACAACCATTTAGTGTTGTGCTGCAAATTGTAGTGGAGGAGAGTATGGTAGTGGAGATAGCAATATAGGATGACTGTCACGCGGGTAAAGTCACGCGATATTTAGTTCAAGGGAAAAGCTGGGCTGATGATGAAGCACACTCAGATCGACCGTAACAAAATACAAAAGGAGACGATATTACAAATATGGTTTTATTTACAATGAACAATTTACACTACAATTATGAACGACTTTCTCACACAGGAAAAAAAAACTACATCCCAGGTAGGTCCGTTTCTTTTCTTTAAAAAAAAACAACAAACAAACAAAGTCCCAATTTAAACAATGAACTCCCCAAAAACCGACCAAGGGAAAACAAATGAAGGGAGAGAAGAAATAAACAACCAAGGCAATAGCTGGGTGTCACTCAGGCAGACTAAGTAATAAAATCTGCCCAAGAAAAATATACCAACCTTATGTTCAGTTGTCAAAGGGCCTTCACTCTTCCCAAACCCTAACTTGGTAGGAAAAAAATGAACACTCCAATACACAAGCAAAAATCTGTACCTCTTTCCCCAACTTGGGAGGCAAACATGAACACTCTCCGATACAAAAGGAGAAATCTCTACTTCTTTCAATTAATGAAACCACTAAGTCACATATTCATGAACATAAAAGTTTTCTTTAAAAAAATCCACAATACTCCTTTCTGCCTTAAATCATAAAAACAAATCTCCAACAACAATTTTTTTTCCACGACAATATTGACTCATCGCCCTTACACATGTCTCCCCAACAGGGGAACACATACCGAGAACAAAAGAATACCAATCCAGAACGCTCAGAAAAAGGAAAAAAAAACAACTTTAGTTTCATGAACAAAAAGGGCCTGACCCTGTTATTGTCTGACACATCACCCACATTACTCACTGCACCGGACTCAGGGTTACGAAGAGGTAGGAATAGTCAATCCCAAGATGGAAGAAGGCAGCGCATGGGCCACTCAGGTCCACACTGTTGATCGCAGTCACTCAAGTGTAAAGATGAATACCAAGGCCACCATTTTTAATACTTTTGTGTGAAATTTTGCGGCTAATTTTATCTGTCTTATTATTCCAAACGAATTTGTAACAGATGCGTTGACATGTCTGAAAAAAATGTATTTGGTGGGTTCGGTAAAAGTAACCATAAATGAGTCAATTTTGAAAGAATAATTGATTTTAGTATGGCAACTCTGCCAAGAGGAGTTATCTGGCGTTTCACCCATACTTTGAATAAATGCTTTATATCTGTCAATCTTTCCGAATAATTTATGTTAATACATTCTCTAAGATCGTTCGTAAACCGCATTCCAAGTATTTTAAATTTTGATGGATTCCGTCCATTCCCAAATGTTCCATGTAACGGATTTCACTAGTTTTCCTGCTTCCCAACCAAATAGCGCTAGTTTTGCTTTTGTTCATATGAAGGCCTGACACACCCCAAACCGAGCAAGAACTTCAATACATGTTTCAAAAGACTTTCTATCGCCTGCAAGTAGGAATTCAGTGTCATCAGCGTATTGAGACAATTTGTATTCAATGTTATTTCCACTGATCCCGTGAATATCCGGATTTTCTCTTACCATTATGGCTAGCACCTCGACACAAAGTACAAAAAAAATAGGGGGATACGGGGTCTCCTTGTCTGCATCCTCTTTTAACTTCCAGCCAATCTGATACCTGACCATTTACAATAACACAGGATTTTATATTGTTATAAAACACATTTATCCATCTGCATATATCTTCTTGAAATCCAAAAGCTTTTAATA
>CM031618.1:67365427-67445311 GCA_018398815.1 Conus ventricosus
CAGGTCACATACCGCCAAACTGGTTAACAGTCCCTGATCCACTGTCCGGCTTACTAGCCAAGATACACTAACCCCCCCCCCCCTCCTGTACCCCTTGTACCGACCCCTTCATTGGTAGTTGAACTACACTCTCTACTGACCATAGCCACACCAACATTATCAATTGGCCAAATCTCCATCGTCTCAATATCTTGGGATAACTTCCCACCATGGTATCAACAACCACATTTGTCAATATCATAATCAGTCCATCCTCCACCATCAACACTCACCATCTCCAACCCCATCATGCTTTATTTCATTAGCCTAATCCGCCATAGCATAGTTATTAGTATTATCATCAGAGGCTTAGCAACACAGTATTTCCCATCGTTACTACCAAATCATAACATCATATCCATAGCTAATTTGTTACGGGGTGCTGACAAGATTTTGGTTTACACCCTCTCAGGAAAAACTCCCTGTTTATATAGAAGTCGCCCCCCCCCCCCCCCCTTACACAAACGCTTACGCCTTATGCAGATATATAAGACCCATCAACTCAAAGCACACTTCTAAAAGGTAAGGTAAAACTTAATCTGCATTCAATATGGCTTCACACACACACACACACACACACACACACACACACACACACACACACACACACACACACACACACACACACACACACACACACACACACACACACCACACACACACACACGCACACACATACACCACACGCGCACACACACACACACACACACACACACCACACACACACACACACACACACACACACACACACACACCACACACACACACACACACACACGTGGCGCGCGCGCGCTCACGCACACACACGCACACACACACACACACACACACACACACACACACACACACACACAACACACACACACACACACACACACACACACCAGTTTGACCACAAAACATGCATTTGACACAAGAAATGACAAAAGGACACACTGAACAGACAAACATGGGACAAACCGTGCCAGCACACAAGAAACCTGACCAAACAGCTACCAGACAAATACTGCCGTTGAACCATGTGGTCAACCCAGGAATGTCCAGAGTATCTCCACAGGATCACAGGCAAGTCACACTGACTTGCTGGCCTACCTCTACCTGCTGAACAAGGTCAGCACATACTGACAAAAATCAGTCGACTAGCTAAACACTGACTACTGCCATCATACAGTGACCACTGCACAACTTTATCTACCCCCTCCAGCAGATACTACCATAAACACGCTGACTATACACCAGCCATATGGCTGGGTTAAACAATAATCTTCACACTGACTATACACCAGCCCTATGGCTGGGTTAAACAATAATCTTCACACTGACTATACACCAGCCCTACAGCTGGGTTAAAAACAATCTTTTCCACGCAAGCCTCCCAAGGTTGTTACATGCCCAACCAGTGACCACAAGACAACTGACTGCCAATATGCTCACTTCCAACCAACCTACCCTATGCACGTGCAAAGTGACCACAACACAACTGACTGCCAATATGCTCACCTCCAACCAACCTACCCTGTGCACGTGCAAAGTGATCACAACAGAAGTCACAGGAAAAGGAGAGAGAGAGGAGGGGGGGGGGGGGGGGGGGGGGGGGGGGGGGGGGGGGGGGGGGGGGGGGGGGGGGGGGGGGGGGGGGGGGGGGGGGGGGGGGGGGGGGGAGGGGGAGGGGGGAGGTAGGAGGTTTGAGTGAGTTTAGGGGAAGAAGAATGGAGAAGGGAAGAGAATAGAATAGAATAATTTGTATTGTCATGAAACCTCAGGGTTATGTGACACAATATCACAGAAGAACAAAACAGTCATACACAAATTTCCCTAATAATGACTGAGCATTGTCCATAGTCATGAGCTGGCTTAGAGCAATATTTGAAGCATTAATATTAAGACAGTTTATGCTTTTCATTGAAATATTCCTGATGGCATAACACTTTTCACAGTGATCAAGAAAATGAACTTCATATTCCAATAATCTACGATTGCAAAGTCTTTGTTCTTTAAATGAATGCAGATACCGTCCAATTTTTCTACTTAAGTCATAGGCGCTTATCCGAAGTCTTGTTAAGGCTTGTCTATGTCTTGGCTCTGTGACAGTTATTGAATAATTTTTTTGTTACATATTCTTTTGCAATAGCGTTGAAAAATATTACGCTTTGATGAGTGATTTTTCTTGTCTTTCCAATATGGAATATATTCATTTTCGAACTTTTCAATTATTACAACTTTTAGTCTCTGTATATTGGATGTAAATTGATTTGTCCAAGCGTGGCCATATTCATATTCATCAATATATCTTTACTAAATGTCAACCAAGGATCATTTTTGTCTCTTGATAATGCTGTATTTATACATTCTATGGGCAAGAGAATTTTCTGACAAATTGAGAATATGTAGCCAATAGGATAAAGTTTGACATATAATATTCAGACTTGCTGGAAATCTGCCTAATTCTCCCAATATGGGAAGCACCATTCAGTTTTTAGTTAACTACAAGAATTTGTTTACAAAACTAAATATGTATTTTTTTCGTGTGCAAATTCGTGTGCAAATTCGTTCGTGTCTGAAGTATTCAGTCCTCTACATAAGTAGGACTTCGCCATCTTTTACTGGAATAGCTCAGTTGGTAGAGCGCCGGACTCGTAATCTTGGTGATCCTGGAGTTGCGGGTTCGAACCTCCACCGGGGCGTTTCGGTACTGGGGGATTTTTCCCTTCGGAGTTAACATTGTTCTGACTCCATTTCCCATACAGTCCTTCGAATGAGACTATAAACCGAGGTTCCGTGTGTGAACGCACGCATAACATCTTGCACATACGTAAAATCCCATCACCAACTTTCGGAAGAGTAGGTCAGTTTGGCCGTTGGTATGGATGACACGTTTCACATAGCATGCACCCTGCGTGAGAAATGGAAAGAATGAAGGAAGTAAGGAAAATGAGTGATCGATATTGAACGATATTGACTGGATGACACGGGAAACGACTGAATGAAGCGCCAGCTGGCAGCTCTTCAGTCGGCACTACCCAGGTAGGCAGCCCGTTGTGTAAACGAGTGTTGATTGTAAAGCGCTTAGAGCTTGGTCTCTAGCCGAGAATAGGCGCTATAAAGTATTCATCATCATCATCATCATCATCATCATCATCATCTTTTGCATCCTGCAGCTCAACACTTTTCTCCTTCAAGGATTTTGGTACAAATGTCAAGAATGAAGGTAATCACTGCTTAGTACATACCTGGTGCTTGTCTGCAGATGAATTGTCTTGGAACAATAACAAATGTTTAAACATGCATGTACGTTACAAAAGTTAACGTCAGTTTGTAAAGGTCAAGATTATATTATGACATTTTTATAGATAATCAAACACACCGAAAATCTGTACGAACTGGGATATTAAACTGAACGTTGAAAGTGACTTGAAAACTGTTTTCTTTATCGAGTAAAATTTCTGATATAAAAATGAAATGGTTACAGTTACGAATAATACACAGATGTCTTGGTACTAATGTTGTGCTGAAAAAAATGGGTATATTGAACAGCGATGTTTGTACTTTCTGTACCTCTGTTAAGGACAATATCACTCATATGTTTTGGTATTGTACAGTCATACAACGTTTTTGGGAAACGCTGGTGGTTTTGATGAATGCAAAATGTATGTGTGCATTTAAATTGCACATAACTGAACCATTAGCCATAGTTTGGATTTGATAAAGATGTACATATAGACCATGTATTTTTTTGTTGTATTATTTGCAAAACACCATTTATATCAGTGTAGAACAGAACAGAAATCACCCAGACTGCAAGTATTTCTTAATAAGCTAAAAGACAGATATATAACTGAAGAAAACATTGCTAAAAAAAAAATTGTATATAATGATTTCCTTTCCAAATGGCACCCATATACGCCGATGTTAGCAGACGGGGAATGAATTACGAATGATTATGACATTGTACAGTATACTAGTACAAGTATGATTATAGCACGCTAAATCTGTTACACCGCCTAAAACAGTCCTGGACATAATATATATATATATTATATATATATATATATTATATATATATATATATATATATATATATTATATATATATATATATTATATATATATATATAACTAATAAATTCCAAGGAAAAGTACCGAGCACCATTCCAGCAACTTACAGATCAGCTTGGTGTTGCAATGACTGCAAGAAATATTCAATTATAAACAAAGCTTGCTCGTATGTCTTAGATGAAGAAATAGGGGAGATAAGCATTATCTCAACCTATTTCTTCAATCTAAGACATAAGAGCAAACTTTGTTTATAATTGTATATATAATATATATAATAATATATATAATATATATAATATATATATATATATATATATATATATATATAATATATATATATATATAAAATTAGAGTTAAGCCACTCAGAACGCTAAAAGTGCTCAACCATGTAGGGAGCGACATACCAGTTTAAAATAGAATTTTAAAATGGAAAAAATTAAAACCTACAAGCTTGTTTCAAGCTAGATAAAACGCTCTCCTCAGGGTATACAATTTGGCACGCCACCGGTGTTATATATTGTGGTGTGTGAGCGTGGGAGCTCTGTGCGTGCGGCATTGGCCTGCCGGTTTTTTTCTTTTTTGGGGCGGGTTCAGGGGGACGTGCCACGGAATGGTGCACCGACAAAGATTTCCATTTATGTCTGCAATTGTTTATCATTTCTACTTTAGAGTTCAGGGATACTAGTGGGGTTTACAAAATATCAGCCACTTTTCTGTAGTACATAAGTTGTTTTTTTTAGAAATGTTGTTGTATGGTGTTGCTCTTTTTATATTTTCCATGATATGTTGTAATCTATTTTCTTAATTTTAAGTTTCCCAAAATAATTTACTTAATTCTTTTTGGTTTTTATATTTTTCAGTTTTGAAAGACTGTTTATGGTTTGCATATCTGGTTTTAAAATGGTTTGGCCGTGATCCCTATGTATGTTTCTTCTCACTGTCTGTTGTTACCGTAGCTTGGTACACAATGTTGTGTAAAGAATTTATTGTTCAGAGGGAACTGATCTTTTTTGTGCAATAAAAGATATTCTTTCATCACCCTCTTTGGTTGTGTTGTTTTTGGGTTTTATTGGAAGAATCATTATTTTTTTAGGTTGGGCATACACGAGTATGATAGCTTGAGGGTATTTTTGTTGAATATTTTAGATATTTCATTTTTTTTGGGGAATGATGTTTTAAGGATTCTGAGGAATTCTTTTCCCACGTTAGTTTTTGTTCTTCCATTCATATGGAGGGTTATACCATATAATTTTTCTTTTCCTGTTTTTCCTGTTGCTGTTCATGTTGGTATCTGGGTTATATTGTAATTTGTAGTTGTAGCCACGTTATTCAGCGCTTCTTGGTATTCAGCTGCTGCACTGTTAAAATTCTTTCTCATTGCATGACAGTTTAGATAATCTTTTGTTTATAACCATTAGGTATGGTTTTTAAGATGGAGGGTGGGTGGTTACTATTGATTGTCTACGTAGACAGGTGTGTCATTAGGTTTTTTATTGGTTTGTATGTATGATCCTTAAGGTCTAATGTTATGTCCTTAAATAATTTACTGTTTTTTTGTTGGCTTCTACTGTGATTTTTAGGTTATGGCTTTGAAAAAGTTACAAAGTTCTTTTTTCTTGTTTTCAATGGTTTTTGTTTAACATGGGAAGACCGTATCTCTGTATAAGCCCAACCTGTTTACCAAGTATTTTCTGTATATGAGACAAATGAAAAGTTCAACTAATTCACAAGTTTCAGCCCATCATAAGATCTCATCGTGACATCGAATGTGGAATTTCTGCTGGTGTTTTTTTTTTATCCAAGTTTCAAATGTGCTATGGAGAAGGGGTTTTTTAGTGTGGAGAATATTTCCATCTCAGAATCTGTTATATTTGTATATTTGTTGGCGAATCTTAGTGCTTTAGTAAGTAATTCCTCATCAATGGAAGGGTTTGAAGTCCACTATGTCAAAAGTAATGAACACTGTATTTTTCTGTTTTTCAATTCTTTAAACCATTGGGTAACTTTGTAATTATTTTTCCAGAGATTGAATTCAGTGTTTGTTTTTAGTTCCTCTATTGCTTTTCCAGGATCTTTTACTAATTTTTGTTTTGTTTTTTTTAAACTTTTTTTATTTCTTTAAACAAAATGACAATAACAAATACAAAAAAAAGAAATCATATTTTATATAAGTGAATTAAATATAAAGCTAGAAAAAAGTATGAGAGAGAGAAGAAATGAGAGAGGGGGGGGGGGGGGGGGGGGGGAGGGGGGAGAGAGAGAGAGGGGAGGAGAGAGAGAGAGAGAGAGGGGAGAGAGGAGAGAGAGAGAGAGAGAGAGAGAGAGAGATTGGGTTGGGTTTGTGCGTGACTTCAAATGCTTTCAGTAACATGCTTTAAATCAAGTTTTGGATGTTGGACAAACAAGCTGTAAAACACAGTGGAGGGGTACTGGGCAGACAAGACCTATATCAAACCATTTTTGGGGTGTAACACAAAAATACTAAATACTTGATTACATTGGGGAGCAAAAATGGCCTTTGTTCAGAAGAGAAAAAAATAAAAATAAAATAAAAATAAAAATAAAAAAATAAAAATAAAAAAACATTTTAAAAAAAGATCACCTGTGATTAAGTGTATGCTGATCATACAGAGAACAGATGGGCAAAGGAAATGACCGCAGACGAAAGTAATGAATTGACAATCCGTATAATTGTTTATTATACGTAGAACTGTATTTTGTAAAGTATATTATTGGACTGATTAGTCGTCAGATAATAATGGTTTGTTGTTATCCATTTGTTAGAGAAATTTGCCCGTTTAGTAGTAAACGGCTTTTTTCTTTGATTTTTTAAAAAATTTTAAAATTTTTATAAAAAAAATTATTTTTTTAAATAAAAAAATTTTTTTTTAAAAAAAAAAACCCCTTTTTCTAAAAAAAAAAAAAAAACCAAATCCTTAAACAAACTTTTTTTTTAAAATTTTCAATTTCCAAAAGGTTTCTTGTTGAAATTTTAAAAATTTTTTTTTAAAAAATTTTTTTTAATTTATTTAATTTTTTAAATTTTATTTATTTTTTTTTTTTAAAAAAATTTTTTAAATTTTAAATTTTTAAAAATTTTTTAAAATTTTTATATACTTTTTTAATTAAAAAGTTTTTTATTTTTTAAAAAAGGGGTAAAGTTTTTTTTTAATTAAAAACCAAATTTTTTATTTTTCTTCTTTCCCCCCTTTTTCTTTTTGGGTTTTTTTTTTCCTTTTTTTTTTTTTTTAAATTTTTTTTAAATTTTTATAAAAAAAAAATAATTATTTTTTTTTTTTTTAAATGTCAATTTTTGCTTAAAAAAAAAAAAAAAATTGTAAGCCCCAAAAAAACATAAAAAAAAAACCCGTCAAACCAAAATTTTATTTAAATTTTAAATTTTTTAAAAGAATTTTTTTTTTTTAAATTTTTTCTTATAAAATTAATTTTTGTTTTAAAAAAATTTTTTTAAAAAAAAAAATATCTGAAAAAAAAAACCCCCCCCAAAATGGCAATTTAAATTTTTAAAAAAAAAACCCCAAAATTCAAAAAAAAGGGTTCTAAAAACTAAAAACGTAAAAAAATTTTTTTTTCAAAAGGGTAAAAATCAAAAAAGGGGGCCCTTTAAAAAAATTTAAAAAGATTTTTTTTTTTTAATTTTTAAAACCCCTTTTTTTTCCCAAAAAACCCCCAAAAAAAAATTTTAAAATCATTTTTAAAATTTCCCCTTTTAAAAAGGGGCTAAAAACTTTTTTCAACTATTTAAACATATTTTTTTTTTTCCCCCCTTTTTCCCCAAAAAATTTTTACTAGGATGAAAAAACCCTTTTTACCCTCAAAAAATTTTATAACAAATTAAATGAAAGGGGGAAAAAAAAAAACCCTTTTAAAATTTCCGGGAAAGGAAAAAAAATTTAAAAAACCCTCGAAAAAAAACCCCCCCAAAAAACCCCCCCCTTTTTAAACCTCCTTTTTCCCTTAAAAATTCGGGCCCCCCAAAAAATTTTTTTTTTTTTTCCCCGAAAACCCAATGTAAAAAATTTTTTTAAACCAAAAAAGACCCCCCCGGGGAAAAAAATTTTTCAAATTTTGGGTAAAACTGGTTAAAACAAAATTTAACCTTCAAAGGTGGGGAAAAATTTAAAAAAAATTTAAAATTTTAAAAAAAATTCCAAAAAAAAAAATTTTTGGGCAAAAAAATTAATTCCTACAAAAATTTAAAAAAGACCCTTTAAATTTTTTTTAAAAAATTTAAAGAAAAAGAAACCAATTTCCCCCAAAAATTTTTTAAAAAATTAAAAAAAAAAAGGGAAAAAAAAATTTTGGAATCCCCTTTCCCGGGAAAAAAAAAAAAAACCCTTTAAAAAAAAGCCCAAAAAATTTTAAAAACCCCTTTTTAAAAAAAATTGGGGGGCTTTAAAAAAAAATTTTTTTTTATTAAATTTAATTCTTTTTAAAGGAAAATTTTAAAATTTAAATTTTTTGGGCATTTAATTTAAAAAAATTTTAAAAATTTTTTAAAATTTAAAAAGGTTTCAAAAAAAAAGTCCCTGTCAAAAAAATTTTTTAAAAAAAATATTTAAAAAAAAAAAATTTTTTTTTTCCTTTTTTAAAAATTTTCCCAAAATGTTAAAGTTTTTTTTCCTTTTTCCCCCCCCTTTCCCCCCTGGGGAAAATCTAAAAATTCCCCAAAAAATTTTTTCAAAAAAAAACCCCCCCCCCCCCCCCCCCTTTTTCCCCCCCCCCCCCACCCCCCCCCCCCCCCCCCCCCCCCCCCCCCCCCCCCCCCCCCCTTTTTTTCCCCCCCCTTTTTTTTCCCCCCCCCCCCCCCCCCCCCCACCCTTCCCTTTTTTTTTTAATTTTTTTTAAATTGGAACAAGTTGTTTGAACTTTTGGGGGTTTAAATTTTTTTTCCCAAAGATTTTTTAAATTTTGGTGGTTTTTTGGTATTGGGGAAAAAATTTGGGGGGGTAAGGGGTTTTTTTTGGGGTGGTGTAATGGTTTTTTGGGGATTTTAGGTTAAAAAACCCCCGGGGTTTTTTTAAAAATTTTTTTCCCCCTTTTTTTTTTGTTTTGTGTTTCGGAGGGGGGAAATTTTTGGGGTATTTTTGGTAGGTTTCTTGGAATTTTGGCCCCTTTTTTTAAAGGAGTTTTTTTAAAACGGGGAACTTGGGGGGTTTGGGGGTTTTTTTCCCCTTTTTTAAAACTTTTTTTAGGTTTGTTTTTTGGGGTTTAGTTTGTTTTTGTTTTTTTTTTGGGTTTTTGTTTTTGTTTTGGCTGGGGGGGTTTTTTTTTTGTTTTGGTTTTGGTTTTTGGGGGGTTTTTTGTTGGGGGGCCCGGGTTTTTTTTTTGGGGGGTTTTTTTTTTTTGGGTTTTTGGTTTGTGGTTTGGGGGTTTGGGGGGTGTTTTTTTTTTGGGTTTTGTTTTGGGGGGTTTTTTTGTGTGGGGTTTTTTGTTTTTTTTTTTTGGTGGTTGTGTTTGTGGTTTCTCATAATGAAGGGTAAAGTTTTAGTCTAGACACTGTTTTTTGGTTAATTCTTTAACCATTGGAAAAACTTCGTAATTTTTTCCGAGAGAATTAGTTGTTTTATGTCCTTTTTTGCTTTTCCAGGGACTTACTAATTTTGTATGTTTTTTAAACTTTAATTGCTTTAAAATGAAATAACAATCAAGAATCTATTATTAAAAGGGAAATTTAAATATAGTTGGGGGGGGAAAAAGCTGAAAGTATGAGAGAGGAGGAGAGAGGGGGGGGGGGAGTAAAGGATAGGAAGGAGAAGAGGAGAGGAGAAAGGAGGGAGAGAAGAGAAGAGAGAGGGTTGGGGGGTGTGGGTGCTTAAATCTTTCAGTAAATGCTTAATCAAGTTGGATGGCCCAAAAGCGTAAAAGGGGAGTACTGGAAGGACCATTAAACAATGTGGTGTAACAAAAAATAAAAATACTTGATAACATGTGGGACAAATGGCCATTTTTGAGAAAAAATAAATAAAAAAATAAAATAAAAATTTTAAATAAACCATTTTAAAAAAATGATATGTGATTAAGTGACTTTTAAAAACCCTTTCAAGGAATTGGGTAGAACCATTGTATGAATACAACCCGATATAATGTTTATTATAGAATGTATTTTGTAAAGATTTTAAAGATTGTTTTGTTCAGTTTAATGGTTTGTATGTTACCCAAATTGTTTAGAGAATTTTTTTTTTTTTATACAGGCATAATATTTCGTTTTATAGCAAATTTTAATTTTTTAGTTAGAAATTAAAAATAAAATTTTATACCTTGGATTTGTTTACTAGTTAAAAGGAAAAAAAAATTTTTTGGGCAAAATATTAAAACAAAAATGTGATGATAGAAAAGGTCATGCACTGTGTTGTCAGTGACTGTGGGGTCTGGCACAGTGACTGTGGGGTCTGGCATAGTGACTGGGGTCTGGCATAGTGACTGTGGGGTCTGGCATAGTGACTGTGAGGTCTGGCATAATGACTGTGGGGTCTGTCACAGTGATTGTGGGGTCTGGCACAGTGATTGTGGGGTCTGGCATGGTGACTGTGGGGTCTGGCACAGTGACTGTGGGGTCTGGCATGTGACATTGTCAGACTAATGTTCAATTAGGGAGTGGCAAAGGGGTGATTTTACTCCTTACCATGATGGGGTCAAAAGGGGAGGTGTGTAAACTGAAGTCGTAGTGCCACCAGTGTTGTGCAGCATATTGTAGTGGGGGAAGAGTGTGGTAGTGGCGATAGCATATAGGATGACACACACAACCATTTAGTGTTGTGCTGCAATTGTAGTGGAGGAGAGTATGGTAGTGGAGATAGCAATATAGGATGACTGTCACGCGGGTAAAGTCACGCGATATTTAGTTCAAGGGAAAAGCTGGGCTGATGATGAAGCACACTCAGATCGACCGTAACAAAATACAAAAGGAGACGATATTACAAATATGGTTTTATTTACAATGAACAATTTACACTACAATTATGAACGACTTTCTCACACAGGAAAAAAAAACTACATCCCAGGTAGGTCCGTTTCTTTTCTTTAAAAAAAAACAACAAACAAACAAAGTCCCAATTTAAACAATGAACTCCCCCAAAAACCGACCAAGGGAAAACAAATGAAGGGAGAGAAGAAATAAACAACCAAGGCAATAGCTGGGTGTCACTCAGGCAGACTAAGTAATAAAATCTGCCCAAGAAAAATATACCAACCTTATGTTCAGTTGTCAAAGGGCCTTCACTCTTCCCAAACCCTAACTTGGTAGGAAAAAATGAACACTCCAATTACACAAGCAAAAATCTGTACCACTTTCCCCAACTTGGGAGGCAACATGAACACTCTCCGATACAAAAGGAGAAATCTCTACTTCTTTCAATTAATGAAACCCACTAAGTCACATATTCATGAACATAAAAGTTTTCTTTAAAAAAATCCACAATACTCCTTTCTGCCTTAAATCATAAAAAACAAATCTCCAACAACAATTTTTTTTCCACGACAATATTGACTCATCGCCCTTACACATGTCTCCCCAACAGGGGAACACTACCGAGAACAAAAGAATACCAATCCAGAACGCTCAGAAAAAGGAAAAAACAACAACTTTAGTTTCATGAACAAAAAGGGCCTGACCCTGTTATTGTCTGACACATCACCCACATTACTCACTGCACCGGACTCAGGGTTACGAAGAGGTAGGAATAGTCAATCCCAAGATGGAAGAAGGCAGCGCATGGGCCACTCAGGTCCACACTGTTGATCGCAGTCACTCAAGTGTAAAGATGAATACCAAGGCCACCATTTTTAATACTTTTGTGTGAAATTTTGCGGCTATTTTATCTGTCTTATTATTCCAAACGAATTTGTAACAGATGCGTTGACATGTCTGAAAAAAAATGTATTTGGTGGGTTCGGTAAAAGTAACCATAAATGAGTCAATTTTGAAAGAATAATTGATTTTAGTATGGCAACTCTGCCAAGAGGAGTTATCTGGCGTTTCACCCATACTTTGAATAAATGCTTTATATCTGTCAATCTTTCCGATAATTTATGTTAATACATTCTCTAAGATCGTTCGTAAACCGCATTCCAAGTATTTTAAATTTTGATGGATTCCAGTCCATTCCCAAATGTTCCATGTAACGGATTTCACTAGTTTTCCTGCTTCCCAACCAAATAGCGCTAGTTTTGTTTTTGTTCATATGAAGGCCTGACACACCCCCAAACCGAGCAAGAACTTCAATACATGTTTCAAAAGACTTTCTATCGCCTGCAAGTAGGAATTCAGTGTCATCAGCGTATTGAGACAATTTGTATTCAATGTTATTTCCACTGATCCCGTGAATATCCGGATTTTCTCTTACCATTATGGCTAGCACCTCGACACAAAGTACAAACAAATAGGGGGATACGGGGTCTCCTTGTCTGCATCCTCTTTTAACTTCCAGCCAATCTGATACCTGACCATTTACAATAACACAGGATTTTATATTGTTATAAAACACATTTATCCATCTGCATATATCTTCTTGAAATCCAAAAGCTTTTAATACCTTAAACATAAATTCCCAATTAATTGAGTCAAAAGCTTTTTCAAAATCTATGTTCAGTAATAATCCTGGTAAATTGTGCTTATCTAAGTAGGCTATTGTGTCATAGATTAATCTCAAATTATCACCTATGTATCTATTTCTAATAAATCCTGTTTGATCTTCATTAATAACATGTGGTAGTACATTTTTCAAACGATTAGCAATGCAAGACGATCCAATTTTATAAATGACATTTAAAAGTGAGATAGGTCTCCAATTCTTTATGTGTTGTCTGGGCCTGTCACCTTTAGGAATGCACGTAATGATACCTTCCCTCTGTGCACAAGATAGTTCCCCCTTCCTGAAACTTGCATTTAGGGCTCTAACAACAAATATTCCTATCTTTTTCCAAAAACTTTAAAGAACTCTGCACTAAAACCATCTGTGCCTGGACTTTTATTATGTTTCATAATTATTCAGGGCACAAGTAGCTTCTTCTAGTGTAATTTCACCTTCCAATTCACTTTCCTCGTATCATCCAAGCATGGAACATTATTGACTAAATCTTTAATAAATGTTAGCGAACCGCCCAGAGAACGTGGACAAACGAGTTACAAGACAAAACACGACGCGTTTCGACCTCTTAGGTCTTCGTTCTGGTCTTTTAATTGTTCTTTTTTGACTTCCATAGTCCTAACGTCTTGTTCACTCTTACTTTCAATTTATCTATACTACGAATATCTTGTTCCAACCGTTTTTCTTCTTCTGTTGTTTTCTTTTTTTTTCATCGTAGCATATGAGATAGTTTTTGACCGTATCTTCATCAGTAGGAAATCTAAGAACACGTCATCAGAGATGGAAAACCGAATCCTCTTCGTCAGATATTTCATTATTATTTGTGTTTATCGAGTATTCTTCTTTAACATTCTTTATTTCAGCATTTATTTCATCTAGATATAGTTTATCCTTCAAAAGAGATGTATTGAACTTCCAAAAAGTGTTATGTTTCACATTTTCTTTAAATTTTAGTTTTAGCAGGATAGCAGAGTGATCTGTTCTATATCCACAGTCAATATCTGCATCATCTACAAACGAAACCACTGAATCCGAGATGAAAAAGAAGTCTAACCTTGCTTGCTGAAAAGGGCTGGTTCTTCTCCAGGTAAAACGGAGACATTCTTGGTTTAATTCTCGCCAGATATCATTTAAATCGAGGTCTTCCATCATGCTTTCAACTGTGTCCTTTGATTTAGGATTATTTATGTGTTTATAATTATGGTAATCCCTCACCGGGTCAAGTACCAAATTGAAATCTCCACCCATTATAATATTTTTTTACATTAAGCTCCATTATCTTCAGTTTAATATTGTTATAAAACTCAGGGTCATCTTTTTTGGCCCGTATACGTTAACAAAAAGGAAGGTGACGTTTTGTATTTGAATAACAACCATAATATAATTCCCCAAATCATCTTTAACAACCCTTTTCACTTTAAACTCAAAATTATTATTAAACATTATCGCAACACCTCTGGCATTTGATGTATTACTTGAAAAATATCCTTGATAACCCCCTTCCGCTAAAACATGTTTCTCCTTTTTTTCTCAAAATGCGTGTCTTGTAAGAAATAGACAGAACAGTTTTTGTTTCTTAAATAATGAAAGACATCTCGTCTTTTCTGATGTCCATTCAGGCCTTGGCAGTTAACCGATAAATATAGATATGTTACTATCCATTATTTACACAGAAGGGGCAAAAATCGTTCTGGTAGGTCCAACATCAAAATATACTTACATACATTAAACAAAATAAGAACCATTTGTCCAACCAATTGATAGCTGATGATTACATGAGGTAAGAAAAAACAATTCCCAGTCCCAAAGGAACAAAATAGCACACACAAAAATCTAAAAGATTTAAAACAAAAAATAAGAAACACATGTCTGTGGACATAATATACCCTCACAGACAGAAAAAAATGAATAAACGAGAATGATGTATTAAACAGAAATAAATAAATCCACTTGACAAGCGTTGGCATTCTTCGGGTCCCTTGAACATATTTTTCACAATCAAATAAGAACAACGAAACAAACCACTTTGCCAGGTAAATGTCACAGAGGCAGAAACAAAAAACAATCTGCAGCAGATTAAGACAGTTGGTGTCGTCAAGAATACAGGGTGAAGGTGATGAAGGGAGGGGAACACACACACACACACACACACACACACACACACACAACCACACACACACACACACACACCACACACACACATACACACACACACACACACACACAAACACACACACACACACACACACACATACACACACAAATGTATGCGTGTGCGCGCGCACGTGCGCGCGCGTGTGTTCTGGTACGCCCCCTCTGTGTTTAAAACATTTTGTTCTTTAATAAATTTAAATTTAGCCTACATCAAAATTTGATCGCACACAAAAATTGATCGCACACCAACAAAAAAGTAATTCATATTTTAATCTAATTGAAAAAACACACACACACACACACACACACACACACAACACACACACACACACAAAAAAATTTTTATTAAACCCAAAACCACACAAAACACACACAAAACACCCACCCCACACACACACACACAGAGAGAGAGAGAGAGAGAGAGAGAGAGAGAGAGAGAAGAAGAGAGAGAGAGAGAGAGAGGAGAGAGAGAGAGAAGATCATGACTTCAATTTCCTATCCCAGCGACAGTATAAAAAGGCAACTAAAAATTCCATTTTTGGGGCTTTCAAAACTTTCAACATAAAAACCGCTTTCCAACAAAAAAGCCATGCTTTTTTCCCCCATGCCCCAAAAATACAGAGGGAAGAAATAAAACCTGCCACCACATCAACCTGAGGCGGGGGAGGGGGGGGCGGGGAAAAGGGAAGGGGGGAAAGGGGAACTCCTGTCCAAAACAACTGGGAAACCCAACGAATAAAATCCCAAAACAAGGGGCCATTTTCACCAGAAAAAAAACACGAAGGAAAAACAAAGCCGCGGGTCTCCACAATTTTAAATTTCATTGGAAAAAGTAAAACCAAAAATGAGCAAAGGTAAAAGATAAAGACAAAAAAATGCAAAACCTAAAAACTACAAAGAAAATTTTGTTAAAGAAAATATGAAAGTGTGTGGGGAAAAAAGGGAACAAGACTTTTTTTGTTTTCCCTTTCCAAATCTTTATAGGTCTAAATATTTTTCATTACAACATGAAAAAAAACGAGGTGGGGTTTTTCCTCTTTTTTTTTTTTTTTTCCTTTTTTTTTTTTTTGTTTTTTTTTTTGTTTTTTTTTTTTTTTTTTGGCCCCTCCTCCCTCCCCCTTTGGATTTTAATATTCCCAAATTTTTGGTGCGTATATGGGCGCGCACATGCCGTGCGGACGCAAAACGCGCACGCGCGCGTGCACCCCGGAGGTGACCCTAGCAGGGCCCCGTATTCAAAGGGGTTTTGCTTTTTTCGTGCGCGAAATGCATGTCCGCCCCCAACACCCCACACACCCCCCACCAAAAAAGGATGATACTTTTTTTAAAAGCTATTCAAAAAACAAAAAAAAAAAAAATTTTTCAAAAAATGAAATGCATCAAAAAACACATCCTGCGGGGTTAAAGGGGGAAACATGGGTAAACCCCAACGGGCCCACCTTTGTTGAAACCCATTATTGGAACGTATCATGCCCTTCCTCTTTGCAAACAAATTTATCAAAAATTTGTGCAGTGCCCAAATTTTCAGATTTTTACCATTTTTTAATTATAGGTTTTTGGTTGCGTTTGCTCCGACCGGGGACCCAAATGGTTGTTTGAGGGATTGTGTTTTTTTGCAGAAGTTTGTAATTATTCTGGTTAGATCTTCCTTACTTCACCCCCTGTTTGTTTAAAACTTCCCCCGCGGGAAGCCAGCACCAAACCTCTCTGCGTGGGGAGAAGAACCTAAACAATGATGGGGCGTGGTCTCCCGCCCGCCGTGGCCACCCCCCTGCCCGGTGGAAATCTCCCCCATCGGCAGAGGACACCCCAAACCCCCAGCTGCTTGGAAAAACACGTCGACGCCCTTTCCCTTTAAACACAGTCGTCGCCCTTTTCCCCTGCTCCCTGAGCCTCGCGGACCCCAAACACCCTAAATTCCATTCCGCCCATGCTCCCTTCCGGTCTTTGACGGCGCGCCGACGTCGTTTGGCTTCCTTAGAGTTTGGGTAAACTGCCTCCTCATTTTCAGTGTTCTCCTCCCGCACCCTGACCACCTCCGCTTCATAAAATCTTTTTCATTTTGGAGTTAAAAAAACCGACTCTCTGCTGCTTAAATTTTGGATTGAAAAAAAACAGTCATTTTTTTTCAATCTCGTTTTTAAAAATTTTTCCCTGCCCCATCTTCTTTTTTTGAGAGTTTGGGTCAGGGAGGCTTTCATCCCCCCGTGTCTTGTATCCCAAATTGTCTTCAAATCCCTGTCGGGTCCTTCGTTTTTTCTTACAACTTTTTTTCGCCCTACTTCAGTCTAAAGGGCTGACACAAAAAGGCATTTGTTAAAAGATGACGAAGGTTTCCTTTTGCCCCCCTCTCCCAAACGGGGAAAATATTTTAAATATCGCACTAACCCTACCCTCTTCAAATTTTCCCTTCATCCCTTTTGTTTCCCTCTCCAACCTTTACAAAAAAAAGGAAAACACAAAGCACTGTTGTTCTTCATTTCACAGGGCCCAAAAAGGGGCCCCCTCCCCAAAGTCTCCCCTTCACGAATCGCCGGGTCAAAAGGGTCGGACACAAAGCCTACTACACAACGGGGAAAAAACCCTTTTTTCACAAAATTAGGCCCGGGAAAAACGACCCCAAAAAAGGGGCCCCAGGGGGAACACATGTAAAAAAAAACCGGGGCCCGGGAAAATTTAGGGAGAAAACTCAATGAGCGCAGCGACACGGGGGCACGCCGACGCGAGGGTAAAACGGAAGTCAAGTCCCCCTTTTGGGAAATTCAGACCCGCACTGTTAAATTTCTTTCCATTGCTGACATTTTTAGATAATCTTTGTTTAAAACCATTAGGAATTTTTTTTTAAGATGGAGTGTGGGTGGTTACTTTTGAGCACAAACCCAGTGCAGCAGCTAAATTTCCCAAGGGGGCCCCTGAAAAAAAGGGGCCTACAACTAAAAATTTAAAACAATAAAAACCCAGATAACAACATAAAACAGCAACAGGAAAAACGGGAAAAGAAAAGTTTTTTGGCAAAACCCCTCCATATGAGGAAGAAAAAAAACTAACGTGGGAAAAAAATTTTCCTCAGAATCCTTAAAACACCCTTTCCCAAAAGAACATAAAAAACAAAAATATTAAACCCAAAAACCGTCAAGCTATCATACTCGTGTATGCCCAACCTTAAAAATATAATTGTTTCCCTTCCAATAAAACCAAAAAAACACAACCCAAACGGGGGAAAAAAGGGATATCTTGAAAATTGCAAAAAAAAAAAGGACCATCCCCCTCTGAAAAATAAATGTCCCCTACAACAACGTTGTGTACCAACCTACGGTAACAACAGACAGTGATGAAGAAAAAAATACATGGGGAAAACAGGGAAAAAACCAAATTAAAACCCCAAAACCAAAAACTCCTTTCAAAAATAAAAAATAAAAAAACCCAAAACAAAATTAAGTAAATAAATTTGGAAGTTTAAAAATAAGAAAATAGATTAAAACCAACAAGGAAAATTATAAAAAGAGCAACACCAAAATCCAAACATTTTTTAAAAAAGGGCAACTTATGTACTAAAAGAAAAGTGCTGAAAATTATGAAAAAACCCCAAACCTAGCACCCTGAACTCAAAAGTAGAAAAAATAAACAATTGCAGGCATAAAGGGAAATTTTTGTAAAGGCACCTTTCCGTGGCACGTCCCCCCCTGAACGCCCCCCAAAAAAAGAAAAAACCGGCGGGCCCAAAAGCCGCACCACAAGCTTCCCCACGCCACACACCACAATTATAACACCGGTGGCGGGGCCCAAAATTTGAAAAACCCTGGGGAGGCGTTTTATCTAGTTTGAAACAAGCTTGTTGGGTTTTAAATTTTTTTCCCAAATTTTAAAAATTTCCTTTTTTAAACGGTAGGGTCGCCCCCTACAGGTTTTCACCATTTTTGGCTTTCAAAGTGGCTGAAACCCGGGGGGGATTTTATTGTTGCTCCCCTTTGAGCACTGTGGCCTAGCAAAAACTAAATTTAAAAGGGAAGAATTAACTTGGGCAGTCCACCAAAAATATCCCTTTTTTTCCAATCCACAACTCTACATAAAAAAAACTCATAGAGCAGCCCTAAAAATTTTTTGTGCGAAACATGAGGGGGAAAAGCTTTTTTCTTTTTAAAACCCCATGCCAAAAAGGAAGATAAAAAAAAATTTTATGGTTTTAAGTCAGGGAACCGCCCCCTTTATAAAAGGGGAACCTGAAACCTTTTGAAAAAAAGCAAAAAAAACTTTTAGCTAATATTGAATTCAAAAAAACCACAAAAAAATTTTCCAAACAAAAATTGAATAATCCATAAAACAAATCCAAAGACAAAAAAAATTCATATGGGCCCGACAAGACAAAAAATTTTTCAAAAAAAAAGGAAACAAAGAGTATTTCCCAAACTCCTCAAAAAAAAATTTTCAGAAAAATTTAAATTTTTTTAAAAAGGGCAAATTAAACCACATATGAAAAACATCTAAAAAAAAGAAAAAAAATTTGGGCCCCCCAAGGGGTTTTTGGGTTGATAGGAAAGGGAAGAACAGCAATAAAAGAAGCCTTTAAACCCTTAAAAAACCACAAACCTAACTTTCTCAACAACCCTCCCTTGTAGACGATAAAACCCATAAAAAAATCTAAATTTAAAGGCAAAATTAGAAAAAAAATCCTGGAAAAAAAAATAGAGGAAAACAAAAAAAACCACTGAATTAAAATCTCTGGAAAAATGTTACAAATTTACCCAAATTTGTTTAAAAAAATTTAAACCAAACAGAAAAATACAGGTTCATTACTTTTGAATAGTGGATTTTAAAAACCCTTCCTTTGATGAGGAATTACTTACTAAACACTAAGATTCGCCAACAAATAACAAATTTAACAGATTCTAAGGGAAAAACATTCCCCCGACACAAAAAAAACCCCTTTCCCTCCCTAGCAACAGTGAAATTTGGATAAAAAACACCACCCAAAATTCCACATTCGATGTCACGAGGGAATTTTAAAGGAGGGAACTGAAACTTGTGAATTATTTGGGACTTTTTCTTTTTTCTCATATCCCGAAAATACTTGTAAAAAAGGTTTGGGCTTATACAGAGATGACGGTCTTCGATTTTTAAAACAATAAAAAAAAACCCCTTAAAAAAAGAAAAAAAACTTTGTAAAAATTTTAAAAGGCCCATAACCTAAAAATCAAAGAAAGAAGCCAAAAAAAAAAAACAGTAAATTTTTTAAAGACATAACTTTTAGACCTTAAGGTTTCAAACATACAAACCATATAAAAAAAACCTAATGAAAACACCTGTCTACGTAGCCCATCAATAGTAACCACCCACCCCCCCATCTTAAAAACCGATCCCCCAATGGGATAAACAAAAGATTATCAAAAACGGGTCATGCAATAGAAAAAATTTTTTAACAGTGCACACTGAATACCAAGAGGCGCTAAAAAAAAAAAGGTGGCAAACAACAACAAATTCAAAAAAAACCCCAGATAACAACATGAACAGAAAAACGGGAAAAACAGAAAAAAAAAAAATTAAAAAGGCAAAAACCCCTTCCAAATGTGGAAGAACAAAAACTAACGTGGGAAAAAAATTCCTCAGAATCCAAAAACATCTTTCCCCCAAAAAAACATGAAACATCTAAAAAAATTCAACAAAAAAACCGCCCAAGCTACCCATACTCGTGTCCCCCAAACCCTTTTAAATAAATAATTAAAAATTTTCTTCCAATAAAACCAAAAACAACAAAACCCAAAAAGAGGGGGGAATGAAAGGAATTTTGTAATTGCACAAAAAAAGCCAGTGCCCACTGAACAAAAAATTTCCCTCTAAAACCAACTTTGGTGTACCAACAAAGGGGTAACAAGAGAAAATAAAGGAAGAAACATACATGGGGATCACGGCAAACCATTTTAAAACCAAAAAGCAAACCATAAACAGCCCTTTAAAAAAAATGAAAAATAAAAAACCCAAACAAAATTTAAAGGGTAGGAGCCGGGTGCTAACAGTGTAAATATATTTTTTTTGGGCTCCCTTTCGTGGATAAAAAAGTTTTTTTTTCGAGGGGTTATTTTCCCCCTTACCTCCCTTGGCGAATCCATTTTTTATTGTGTAAATTTTTTAAAAATCAGAATACCCAAAAAACCCAACATGGGTTGTATGAAACGCCCGCTAAAGTCCCAAAAATTAATGTATTTAAAACATTACAACTGAAAACGGCGAGAAGCCCATATTTTCTCTAAAGGGGGAAATTTTGCACGAGCAATTTTGGGCCCCCTTTTTCAATTGTCTGCCCGAATGAAAAATTGAAAAAATTCCCTTGTTTTTAAAAAAGAAAAGAGGAAAACCAAAATCTGATGCATTTAAAAGTAATGTCCATGAGTTTTTAAATTTCGTAATCGCATGCTTAGGATTTTCCCCGCAAAAGGTTTTGCGACATAAAAAAAAGATTTGACGACCCCGGGTTTTCCCTTCACAAGTCGCCCCCTTCTTCGAAATTTGGGTCGGAGTTTTAAACCAAATTATCATTCTACAAATTTGGGAACTTCCCATCGAAATTTTGCTTATAAACTCCATTTCGTTATAAATTTAAAACTAAAAAATGTGTAGTTTTTATTTTTAACAGACCTTTTTCAACAGGGGAATTTTTCAGTTAAAAAATTGGGGTGTCAAAAGTGGGCCGCCGAGGGCCCCGGCGAAGGAAAAAAGCCCAGTTTGTGTTTCTAGAAATTTTAAAAACAAGGGAATTCTCCACTTAAAAAACTGTCTGGGAAAATGAAGTTTTTTATGTATGAAAAGAGCGAAATGCCAGCTTTTCCCTTCATTGAAAAATTTATTTCACGCTCTTCAGTTTCTTTTTTTTGAAATAGAGGAAAAATGACCAAAGGTTATAATGGTTTTCCACCCCGGGGACTTTAAAATCAGCAATGATTTAGTAAGAAAAAAATTGTCAAAGGTGACTTACGGCATTTTTTTCCTTTGTGTTCTGGGGTTTTTCACCCGATATAAATATGGTTTAATAGTTTGAACGGACAGGGGACCCAGACAACACTGAAGCGGGCCAAATAAAAACCCAAAAAAAATTCTTTTTGGTTCCCCCTTTCGCGGGCCCGTTTCGCCCTCTGGAAACCGTTTTTGGCTGGCTCTAGGGCCCCATTACTTTTCTTAAAAAAGTAAGCTTTGGGTTGGAAAATTTAAACCCAGATTTCCCCTGATTTTGGGGAAAATGGCGGGGGAAACAAGAAAAAAAAAGGGAGAAACTAAAACCCTTTCCTCCGGGGCCTTCTTGATTTGGCTGCTGCCCCTTTGGGTTTTCCCAACGCTTTGCTTCGGGGCCTGCCCTTCACCTGAAACCCCCCCTTTAAATTTTCTCCACCCCCTTCAAAAATTGGCGCGGCGAGCAGGATCGGAGACAGAAGGACCAAGGAGACACAGCCCAAAAAACCCGGACACCATGGCCCAGGCCCAAACAACCCCCTGCACCCCCTGCATCAGCCCCCAAATTAAAGGGGGTAACGAGAGAAAGCAGGGGAGGGGATGTTTTCATCCGGAGGCCAGGCTTCCCCAAACCAACCTGCAGCCCCTGGATACGGGACACCCGGGCCCCCCTGGCGATTCCCGCCCTGGGAGGGCCCGGGGCCCTCGCCGGGAGGGGAAAACCCAGGCTGTCAGCGACAGGGGTAGACCCCCCACCCCAAAAATCTTAAACCATTTTGGAAACCCGGGGAGAGCAGGGGTAAATGGGCACCCGGCCCAAACAGCATTCTTCAACGGGCCCGAAAGGGGCCAGGACTAGACCATCGGGGAGTAGGCTCCCTCTCCAATCCCAAGGAGGAAGGGAACCAGTTTGGGGATGGAATGTTCCAGCACCCAAAAACAAAAGGGGACTTTTTATACCCGGGGCCCTACGACAAGCCCCCACCCCCGCAAGGATTTCCGATATTTCGCCGGGAAACCATCCTACCACCACCTTTGAAGGGGCAAGGAAAAAAAGCCCAAAGGTGGATCGGGACTGGGGGTGCCACGGTGTTTGGGCATTGCAACTGCCCAACCCTTCGTTCAAATTTCAGCTAGAGGCACTCGGGGCCACAGTCGCACCCTTTGGGGCCGGAAATGCACCCAAGAAACCATTTGGGCAGGGGCCACCACGCAGGTCCGCACGGGGTGATGGGACACACAGCGCTCGGGACGACGGCCCAACGAAAGCGACGAAGATGGCAGCATGATGAAAATCTGGGACAAACCCCAGCCCCTCGCCACTGTCCCGCAGCCAGAATGGGTGACAAGCAACAAAGGTTTTTCCCGCACCCAGGGGACAGGGAAGTCCATTTTGCCTCAGCTTCCCCCAGGAAAAGATACATCGGGCTCCGGGGAGGAAAACCCCCTCCATTGGGCCCAAATTTTGTCCCCTGGCCAAAAAAGCCTGCAGCGGCAAGAACCCCCGGGGGCTACAGGCCCCCCACCCCCAGCACAGCCCATTTTACCTGCCACAGGGGATGCTGTAATTTGGGGAATGGTGGAACCCTAAACTTGGGGGGTGTGGCAGCTTCCCCCCCCCTTTTTTGGATTGCTCCGCCCCAAGGTTTTGTCAGCATTCCCCCAAACCCCCAGGGGCACCCGGGGGTACCAGAAAGCTGGGAGAAAGTTTTCGCCCCCCCGGGGCTACTGGCCCGGGTTTTACCGGACCTGGGGCAGCACCGGCTGATTGCCACCCTGCAGAAAAAGGTCGCCAAACGCCAGTGGGTCCCCGCCATCAAAACTGTTTCGCCAGAACCCAGGCCCCCCACGGCTCTGTGGCCCCCCAGACAACGGTTTTGGCCCCTGTCGGGGGACCCCTTTCCCCCCCGACAGCAGAACCGACCAAAAAACCCGCCCCGTCCAAACCCTGACGGAGAGAAACCCCCGCTGGAACCATCACCAACTCCAGGACAAACTGGGGTTTTCCCACAACCCAAGCCCAGAACTGCAGCCCCCTGTGCCAACTTAGGTTTTCCGGGCCCCCCCTACGAAATGTTGGCGAAATGCCTGTCTGGCGGTGAAACCGTGAAAAGGTATGCTAGTGACTCCTGGATGAAACCCGGAACACTTTCAAAAAATAAAATGACCTGGCAGATGTCGCAAGGGCAGTAAATATATTCCAAGGGTGATTGATAGTTTAAATCCCCATTGGGAAGGGGGGGTTTCAGACTTTTTAAAAAATTTTTGTTGTCTATTTTTAAAAGCACAACTGTAATATGTTGATTGTTCTTCAGGTTTTGGGTAAAATTTTATCCACGGGGTTTTTGAACCACAGTACCGGCTAAGGATTTTAAAGCAAATTCCCGTTTTTTTTTCCCTTTTTTAAACTAATTTTTGCAACTTTCTTATAACAAGCCCCTTGGTCGTTTTGGGAACCCCAATACCCTGGAAAATTTAAAAGAACCCTTTAAAGTATTTTTTGTACCCGACTTTTTTGGGAAAGTTGTTTTAAAAAAAAAAACCTTCCTAGTCAAATTTTGGGACCAAACCCTTTTGGGGTTTTTTTTAAATAACAACTCCATTAAAGTATTTTATGGTACCCAAAATTTGGGTTTTTTCCCAAAAAAAAATCCTTTTTTAAATCCCTTTTTAAATTAAAAAATTTTGGAATTTTTTTTTAAATTTTTAAGCCCATTCTAGTCCAATGCAATCTGCCGACTTTTCCCGAAACCTTGTTAAAAAAAAAGGGAACCCGTGTTAGTTGGGAAAGATAAAGAAAAACAAAAATGAGAAAAAGGGGAAGATTTTTTTGAAGCTTTGTTTTTATACACGGGTATAAGGGTTTTTTTTTAGAAATAAAATTTTTCTCCCAAATCGAGGGCTTTAAAATCCAGTTTTTTCCCCCTTGGGTTTAAAGGGGTTGTACTTGATACTGCAAAAATTTTTCAGCGAAAGGGCGCTGGTTTTTAAAAAGGTAGGGGGGGGGGGGGGGATGTTGCCGGGGACAAAAAGTGAATAAAATTTCTTTTTTTTACCTTTTGTGGGTGAAAATGTTTTTTTCGAAGGGTTTTTTTTTCCCCTTCCTCCCCCCGGGCGAATCTCATTTTTTTTTTGGTTTTAAAATTTTTTAAATCAAAAAAAAAACCTTTAGAACCTACATGTGAAAGTACGTCGCAAAATCCCCAAAAATTAATGTATTTGATTCATTTCAAAGGGACAGGGGTTAGAAGGGCCCATATTTTCTCTAAACTGGGATTTTTCACAGCAACTTTGGCCCCCATTTTCAATTGTCTGTCGAATGAACATTGAATAATTCTTGGGTTTTACAAAAAATAAAAAGGGAAAAACCCAAGAATCTGAGATGCATGTTAAAAGTTAAAAGTCCCTGGCCCTCATTTCGTATATCGCATCTTAGGGGTCCCTTTCCCCACAGGCTTGCGACTATAACCCAAATGAAAAGACGGAAACCCCGGGCCCTTCGCAATCGCCTTCTTCGTTTCAGGGGGGGGGGGGGGGGGTTCCAAAAATATTCTAAAAAAAATTTGGACTTCCCCATCGAAATCTTGCCTTTTTACTCCAAATTTTTGTTTTGAAAACAAAATAAAAATTTTGTAAAAATTTTTTATTTAACGGCCGTTTCAACAGAGAAATTTTTTTATTGGAAAAAAGGGGCAAAAGTAGGGGGGCCCCAAAGGCCCGGCGAAATGAAAAGTCAGCTGGTTTTTTCCCATAATTTTTAAAACAAAAAGGGAATTCCCCCCCTTAGAAAACTGGGCCCCGGAAAATGAAGTTTTTATATGTAAGAAAAGAGCGAAAAATGCCAAACTATTCATTCATTGTAAAATTATTTCAACTCCCCAGTATCTTTTATTGAAATAGAGGAAAATATGCGCAAATGCGTTTTTAAGGGGTTCACTCTGGGGCATTAATCACAATGATTTTAAATACAGGGAACAAAAAAATCAAATGGGGACTTTCTGCCTTTTAAAACCTTGTTACGAAAGGTTTTTTATCGATTGTAAATAAAGTGTTTTAAAAATTTGGAAACGGAAAAGCGAGCCAAACAACACGAAACTGGCCCCTAGAAAGCACAAAATTCTGTTGGTTTCCGGGCCCCGCGAGGCCCCCTTTTTCGTCTCTGGCCCCCGGTTGCTGGGGTCTGCGGCCCGGTACATTCTTAAAAAAGTAAGCGTTTGGGGAAAAATGGATCAGAGTTTTCCCCGATGTGAGCGACTGGCGTGGAAAAGAAAATAAAGGGAGAAACTACACCCCGTCCTCCGTGTCTTTTTGACTGGCTGCTTCCTTGCTTCTACCATTGCTAACGGCCTTTTCTTTACCTGCACCCCCTTACCTCCCACAACCATCACAAGTAAATGATTTTGGGAAACTTAAAAAAAAAGAAAATAGATTTCAACAATCATGGAAAATTTTTAAAAAGAGCAACACCATACAACATTTTTTAAAAAAGCAACTTACGTACAACAGAAAAGTGGCTGATATAAAGTAAACCCCACCTTTCATCCCTTAACTCTAAGGGAAAATGATAAACAATTGCAGGCATAAAATGGAAAACTTTTTTCGGTTTACCATTCCGTGCACGTTTGCCCCCCGAACGCGCCCCACAAAAGAAAAAACCCCGGGGAGGCCACGTGCCGCCCGCCAAACCCCCAACCCCACAGCCCCACAACCACAATAAATGCACCGGTGGCGGGGCCCAAATTGTATAAACCCCCGAGGAGAGGGGTTTTAACAAACTTGAAACAAGCCCTTTTAGGTTTTTTAAATTTTTTTTCCCTTTTTAAAAAATACAAAATAAAATTTTTGAAAATGTAAATCATTCTCCACACTTTAAAAAAACCCTTCTCCAAGCAACAGTGAAAATTTTAAAAAAAAAAAAAAAAAAGCAGAAATTCCCCCATTCGATGTCACGATGGGGTCTTATGAAGGGCTAAAAATTTTGAATTAGTTGGGGCTTTTTTTATGTTGTCTCAATACAGAAAAAACCTTTTAAACAGGTTGGGTTAAACAGACATGACGGTCTTGCCACGTTTAAAAAATAAACCAAAAACCCTTGGGAAAAAAAAAAAAAACTGTGTAAAATTTTTCAAAGCCATAACCTAAAAATCACAGTAGAAGCCAACAAAAAAACCGTAAATTAATTTTTGACATAAAAAATTTGCCCAAAGGGGTTTATACATACAAACCAAATAAAAGAAAAAACATTAAAGACACACCGTCTACGTAGACATCATAGTAACCAAAACCCCCCCTCCATCTTAAAAAACCATACCCAATTGGGAAAAAACCCAAAAAAATTTTCTAAAATGTCATGCAATAGAAAATTTAAACAGTGCAGCAGCTGAATTCAAAAGGCCCCTTTAAAAAAGGGGGCTACAACAAAAAATTAAAAAAACAACCCCAAAAACCAAAAATGAACACAAAAAGGAAAAAAAAAGGAAAAGAAAAATTAAATGGAATAACCCTCCATATTATGGAAGGAAAACAAAAACTAACGGAGAAAAAAAAATTTTCCCCAGAATTCTTAAAAAATCATTCCCCCCAAAAAACAAATACTAAACTAAAATTTTTCAACAAAAATACGGCCCAAACTAACAAAACTCGTGTATGCCCCCAACCCCTTTAAAAAAATAATTGATTTTTTCCAATAAAAAACCAAAAAAAAAAACACAACCAAAGAGGGGGTGAAAAGGGAAACTTGTAATTTCACAAAAAAAAACCATTTCCCTCTGAATAATAAATGTCTCCAAAAACAATATTTGTACCAAGCTACGGTAACCAAAAGACAGTGATTTAAAAAAACATACTTTTGGAAAAACGGCAAACCACTTTTAAAACCCCAAAATGCAAACCATAACCTTCTTTCAAAAAATTTAAAAAAGAAAAAACCCAAAAAGAAATTTATAAATAAATTTGGAAGCTGAAAAATAAAAAATAGATTACCAAAATATCATGGGGAAAAAATTTAAAAAAAAAGGGAAACACCATACAACAACATTTCTAAAAAAAAGCCAAATTATGTACAAAAGAAAAGGGGGCTGATATTATTAAACCCCACCTAGCATCCCGAACTCTAAAAGAAATGATAAACAATTGCAAAGGGATAAATGGAAAAATTTGGCCCAAAGCAAACCCCCCCGTAACACGTTCCCCCCCTGAAACGCGCCCCCAAAAAAAAAAAAACCGGCAGGCCACGGCCACACCGACAAGGGAAATCCCCCAAAGCCCCACACCCAACAATAATAACACCGGTGGCATGCCCAACTTGTAAAAACCCTGAGGGGAGCGTTTTTAGCTTGAAACAACTTTAGGTTTTTAAACTCTTCATTTTAAAATCCAAATTTTTAAAATGGAAAAATATAAATAATATTATATATATATATAAAAAAATATATATATTATAATATAAAATATAAATAAATATAATTATAATATTTATAATAAAAAATCAGAGTTAAAAAAACCACTCCCGAACGTTAAAAGTGCTCAAAATGTAAGGGGGCGACATACCAATTTTAAATGGGTTTTAAAATGAAAGATTAAAAAACCAAAAAGCTTGTTTCAACTAAAAACGGCTCTCCAAGGTACCCCCGAGGAGAGCGTTTTTTTGCTTTTAAACAAGCTTGTAGGTTTAATCTCTTCATTTTTAAAAACCTATTTTTAAAATGGTATAAAATTTTAAAAAATATATATATAAAAATATACATATATATAAAATAAAATATAAAAAATTTTAAAATTTTTATATATAATATATATAATAATAATATATATGGGGGTGCTGATGGGTTTTTTTTTAAAACCCCTTTGGGGGTAAGAACACCAACCCGAATTAAAGGACTGTTGGGGTTTTCCCCTATTTGACACCAAAACAACAGACCCAATCACCGTGTCTCCCCCGATGAGTCCCCATCCAGCGGACGAAAGGCCTAGGAGCAAGGGGATCCCAAAAAAATTGCCATCGAAGGGGGCACGATGGGTTCCCCCCAGGGAACTAGTAAGGCCTTTTCCCAAAAATTTTTAATATAAACCCCCCCATTTTTTTTATCTTTTTTTTTTTAAAGTTCAAATCTTTGCCAAGTCCCTTTCTAAAAACGACTGAAGAATTGTTTTTCCTGCACTTCTTTCCCCCCCCTAAATTTTTGTTCAGCATTCCTCTCTCTCTCTCTCTCCCTCTCTCCTCTCTCTCCCTCTCTCTCTCTCTCTCTCTCTCCTCTCTCCCTCTCTCTATATTTATAATATATATATAAATATATATAATTTTATATAATTTTATATAATTTATAATATATATAAAATATATATTATATATATATATATTTGTGTTTTTGTGGGGTGTTGTGTTGTGTGGTGTGTGTGTGTTTTGGGGTGTGTGTGTGTGTTTTGTGGGGGTGTGTTTAAAGTAAACATATATTTAAAAAAAACAAAAACAAATAATTTTAAAATTTCCTAATGCACTGGCTTGTTCCCATGAGCCCTCACTCTCTCCCCTCTCTCGTTTTTCCCCTCTTTTCCCCGGGCTCCCTCCTCTTCCCCCCCTCTCCCCTCTCTTTCCCCTCTCCCTCCTCCCCTCCCCTCTCTCTTTTCAACCCCCATAAAGAGGGGATTTAAACCCTGTTCCCTTAAAATGTAACTGGTATTTAGTTGTTTCAAATTTAATTTATTTTCCCCCTTTATCTATCCTTTGGGTTTTGGGTTTGTTTTCCCTTTTTTTTTCTATTTTTTAATGTGTTTGGGTTTTGTAGAAATTTTTTTTGAATTAAAAAAAAATAATGGGCCCGTATTGAAACTGCCCAAAAAAAACCCGTTTTTTTTAAAAAAGTCTTCTTTTTTCTATTTTTTCTTAGTTTTTTTTAAAGTCCTTTCCCCTCCAAGTTTTTTTTTCAAAGTGACCCATTAAAAAAGTTCAACAGCCATTCCACACAACAACTTTTGTCCCTTTTCAATTAAAAAACCCCCAACGTTGACAGAACAATTTTCCCCCAGAAAATGTATCTATACTGACGGCTTTATTTTGTGTACATATACCCCAATACCCTTTTTTATTTTTCTGTTTTTGTGTTTTATTCCAAGTCCGTTTTTTCGACCCCTGCGAACTTGGGAAAAATAAGGCCAGAAAAGAAATTTCTATAATGACATAAGGGACCTGAAACCCCTGTATTATGTCTCAGGGGATAATCGTAGACATCTGATGGATGGAAATTTCCCCACATTGACTCAAGGGAAAGAAACAGTAAAAATAATCTCGCCCAAACTTGGTGCACAAAACTGTTGAGAAGGGGTGGGAAATTTTACCATTACGTCCTTTCCCTGTTTTGAAATAAATATTCAACAAAAACGTTTCCCAAAACCTTTTTTTGTGAAACATCTAGAACCTTTCTAGGGTGCACACGCCCTCTTTGGGTAAGATAAACACAAAATTTTAAGGGGGAACAAAATGGAAGACCCCAAATTTTTTCCCTCCTGAAGTTGTTTTGTGTCTGTGGAAAATTCATTTCTGTGCCCTCACCTTCTATTAATTGTCCGGGTTTTAAAAATGAAATGTATTAGGCCCAAAGGGAAACAATCTTTACAAATATGAAAATGAGAGTCAAGTTTTTGTCTGACTTAGGCATAATTGAGTCTGCCGCCCCTTAAAAACCCTTCTAGGGAGCTAACTATTATTAGGGGCCCCTTTAAATGTATGCGTTTTCTTTTTCATAATTTCATGCAGAAGTATGTGTTTTAAATGACTTAAGTGGGGGGGGTTTTTTTTCCCCGTCAAATATCATCCCGCCAGATGAAAAAAACGTAAAATAAAGCCACCACCACCCCGTGGGCAGTATATTAATTTGTTTTTTTTAAAAAAAAAAAGAACTTGGCGACTCGTGGGTTTTTTCCCCAACCCCGGGGGGGAATCCACAAAATTTTTGGGCATTAGGGTTTGTTATATGGGGTACTAAACCCTTTGTCTTGTAATTGTCGGGACCCCCCTCTCCCCCTCCCCTTTTTCCGCCCCTCCTCTCCCCCTCTCATTTCCCCCTCCTCTCTCTCTCTTTTCCCCTCTCTCTCTCTCTCCCCCTCCCCAAAAAAAAAACCTAAAGAAAAAAAAAAAAGAAAAAACGAAGAACAAGGAAAAAAACAAAAAAAAGAAAAGAAAAATTGATCTATTGGCTTTAAAATGTGTCACTGCACGTCAGGTTGACTTCCAAGCAAAGTTCAAAACATTTTGTATGGCCATATTTCGACGGCATGTGAGCACCTTTTAATTAATAAAACAAGCCATCCCCAGGCGATGAGACCCTTTTGAAAAAATTTAGTAAATCACATAACTAATCCGATAGACCGTAGAAGGGGTTTGTTTTTAAAAAAAGTGTAAAAACAAGCACACCCCAAAAAAAAAACCCCCAGGCAAAACAAAAACCTTTCACAAAAGACACCACCCCCGTCAAACACACACATCCAAAACCCCCCCCACACACACACACACACACACACAAACCATACACACACACCCAAACACACACACACACACACACACCGCACGCACGGGACCGGGGTGGGGGTGTAGTGTGTGTGTAGTATGTTTGTGCGTGAAGGGATTTTTGTCTGATTTTTATAGCTGTATCGTAAGCATTATTGTGTAATATTCAAATAACTGCAAGATTATACAAATGTGAGTGGTAAGCCATACAAATAGCAGAATATGTTTATATCGCAGACACAACAAACATTCATTTCAAAGATATATGTTTTCTTTTTGGTATGTATGTCGTCGGACTCATCAAACTTATATACTGTAATCCCAATACTCCCTACTGAGAAAAAATGTACAGGTGAATTCAAACTGTTATGTAAAGATGGTAATATGCATATCACTCGTGATGAATATGATTCTATGATTGAGTGCCTCAAATATAATATATGACGGAAGCATATTAAGCTACTTGTTATTGCTATGAAATCTGTATATCACTTGTGTGAACTGCTGTCTGGTGGTAAAAACACTATTGAAAATTGCACATCAAAAACAAACAAACAGTAAAGTTGCCGAATTTCTCCCTTCTCTTTATTAAAAAATATGTTACTTTTGGATCTGTATTTTGTGTATTTAACGCACACAAAAAGCATCGTGTATATTCACAAAGAATGGTTGATGTTCATGACACACATTGGAAGGTTGGGGCTGCTGCTGCATTGGTTTGTTTGTTAAACTCCATGCCCCAAAGGGTGAAGGGAGTGAATTCATCTTCACGTGTTCAAGCCCTTCAGCAAAACACTTCGAAATCCATGGTGACAGCAAACACAAATGATTTTCTTCGTTATTTCCATGGTGACAACGTGCACAAATGATTTTGTTTCATCATTTCCATAGTGACAGCAATCACAAATACCCCCCCTTCTCTCTCTCTCTCTCTCTCTCTCTCTCTCTCTCTCTCTCTCTCTCTCTCTCTCTCTCTCTCTCTCTTCTCTATCTCTCTACTCTCTCTCTCTCTCATTATTTCTATGGTGACAGCAGTCACAAATAACTTTTCATCTCTTGCTCCTCCTCTCTCTCTCTCTCCTCTTCTCCTCTTCTCTCTCTCTTCTCTCTCTCTCTCTCTCTCTCTCTCTCTCTGTCTGTCTGTATGTCTGTCTGTCTGTCTGTCTGTTTCTCTCTTTTTCCTCTCTCTCTCTCTCTTCTCTCTCTCTCTCTCTCTCTCTCTCTCTCTCTCTCTCTCTCTCTCTCTCTCTCTCTCTCTCTTTCATTATTTCCATACTGGGGTGAACTTCCGGTGTGGAAATGTAAACAGTGTGTGATGGAGGCTCCCGTTAATGATTGAAATTCTGTGGTCTGTGTAGTTTATTTTGATCATTGTTGTGTGCCATTATCATCATGCCAGCTTCGCCGATATTGTTTCGGTCAGTGTCGCGACGTTTTGTGAGTGTCTTTATTTTCTTCATGTATGCGCGTGCTGTGAGAAAGGCAGAATTATTCTGTCGGACATTGAAACTTCGAAAGTGGCGGGACGGTGTTGCAATGGGTTTGCTCCTCTCTCTGTTTTTCCACGGACTATTATTACAAAGATGTGGTGATGTTGAACTGAATCCCGGACCTACCCTCAGCACCAAGGTGGACAAGGCAGACAAGGCGGATACTCTTCGACAAACTAGGCTGAAGAGTGCCAGCGAAGCATCAGCCGCTTCCAACCCCTCCCCAAGTCGGACCTGTTCTGAACCAACTTTGAAAGACTTGATGTCATGTATGCGAGATCTGACCAGGAAGTTCGATGGATTAAAAACGGACTTTGATGGATGAAAGAGGACATGAAAGAACTGAAAGGTACGTGTGCAGGTCTGCGTGAGGATGTGTCGTCCTTAAGACATGAAATATCTGAACTTAAACGAGAAAATGAAATGTTAAAAGAACAAAATGACAAAACTGAGTGAGAAGGTGCTACAGTTGGAACTGAAAACTGATGATTTAGAAGGACGGTCAAGAGGAATAATATAATAATTCATGGCATACCTAGAAGGGAAAATGAGACTAAGCAGGATTGTGAGGGCTGGTTCAAGATCTGATCACTGACCAGCTCGAGCTGGCCAGTGACATTCAGTTTGACAGGCTTCACCGGCTGAACAAAAAAACCGGACTCCCCCATAAATCGGCTGTTGTACCTTCTACAAGGACAAAGAACGACTACTGGGTGCTAGACGCAAATTGCAGGGATCACGTGTATACATTAGTGAGGACTTTACCCAGCGTGTCAGGGAATCAGGAAAAAAACTCGTTCCGCATCTAAAGCTGCAAAAAATGCCAATAAAAGGGTATCTATGGTTTTTGACCATCTGATAATTGATGGTCAAAAGTACTATCTGGATCAGGCAGACAAACTTCAACATGTCACTTAGGGACAGGGCCCGGCCTCATCATGAATATGTTAAGTCGTTGAAAATATCAAAATTTAATGTCCATGAAATTGTGAACGTAGGAGAGGGAACGCAGTGAGTCTGACACCGGCAGTGTGTGCATTGTCTGAGAAGAGCGCACGTACAGGTCGAACGTTGGCAAAAAACATAGAGGTGTCGGTGGCAGGCGCTTGAGAGAATGTAATTATCTTCGTTCAAGACCACCCATCTTATTTTGCACGAAAACCCCCCTTTTCACATACAAATTACGTCCATCACATGTCAGTTTTAGCCAATTTTAACACCTGTTTCACAAAAATAACACCCCAAAACCTCTAAAAATCGACCAAATCGTTAATTTAAAACGGGGTTTCCGCGCAAAATTAGTATTTGGTGATCGTGAACAAGCATTTTACATTCTCTCCCTCAGCTAAGTAAACCCTTTAGTAACTCCGGGAAAGTGAAAAAAAACAAGGCCAAACTTTTCTACAAGAAGGTTTAAATATTTTTTCCAGGACGTTTGTAGGCCAAACGTTCCTACAAAAATTTTTTTGACCTTTTAAAAGGAAACTGCTTTTTTTGGCCCAAAAACTTTTCCTACAAAACTTTTTGCCCGTGAAGGACGTTTTGGGGAAAAGGCCAAAGGGTTCCCTACAAGAACGTTTTGACCTATTTACAGGACTAGAAATTTAAGAAAAAACGCTTTTTGGAACGCTCTGTCTAAACCGCCCGGTTTTTCAACCAGGTTTACAACGGCTTTGGCAGGTTACAGCAGTTTTTTGATTTTGGAGCTTTTATGGGGGCCCTTAACCCCGTAGTCCCATCCGTTTTTTAAAAATTTGGAGCATTTAAAATGGGACGTGCTGGTACCCCCTGTTTTTTTGGTTGTTGTTTTTGGGGAAACCGAAAAGTCTAGGAAAAACGATGGATTTGCCCCCTTTGCAAAATGTTTCATTTTGGTTTTCATACACGGGGGGGGGGGCTGTGGCTGTATAGACCCCACATGGGAGTGGCAGTTTTTCTCGGGCATTGATGCACTTGAAGGCCGAGTGGGCGGTGAAAGCAGCCTTGTTCTTTCTTTTGTGCCGTTGTCATGGGCCCAAGTTCCCGGATTTTCTCTTCGCCAGTTTTCCACCCCAAAGGTTCTTAGTGTGTCTCCACTGGATCTGTCCTGAGCAAGTTTTTCCCAAGGTGGGGTTTGTCGTTTGTCGAGAGCCTAGGTCAGGGCTTCCCAAACACCCTTTGAAGGGGAGTTTTTGGTTTTTCCAAAGTTTTTTCTCTTCCCGAGGGAAAAGGCTCTGCGTACAGAGTTTTTTTTGGGGGGATCCTGCCGTCGCCCATTCGACGCAAAGGCCCAAAGCCCCCTTGAGGCCCCGTGAGGGGAGAAGAGGGGGTCATGCGGGGTTTTTTTGGGCACGCCAAGCAAATCGTTTTTTGTCACGGGGTCACTCCATGGGCCCCCCATGAAATGCCCCCGGGGGCCCGGCTTGTGGAAGGCATTTACCCCTTTTTTGTGAGGCTACAGGGTCCAGGTTTCGCTGGCGTAAGGAGAGTGCTTAGCACACGGCTCGATACACAGCAATCTTGGTGCTAAAAGGTTTTAACATGCTTTTTGTTCCACACTTCTGAGTTTGCCCTTGGCCGGGTGGTTAAGGCTTCCCAATCCTTTTTTTGATCTCCTTTCCCAGAGAGAGGTTGTTGGTTGGGGGGAAACCGAGGTCGGGAAAAGGCCCTAAGGGCCTCAAATTTTCGGGGGTTTTTTTGATGGGATGGGGGGTTTGTTCAGAAACCCTGACCCTTAAAATTTCGTCTTTTCAAGCTTTTGCCCAGGCCAAATCATCACAACCTTTGAAAGGGCAGCCCCATCAACTCTGAAAAATTTTGCTGGGTGGGGGGGTGGCCAGAGCAGCTTTCATCTCAAAAAAGCATGCCCTCTGATGGTACTCCCCGTACTTTGCTCTTTCCTTCACCCGAGCCAGGTTGAACATTTGGCCATTTAAAGGGGTTTTAAAGGGAAAAACACCCTCATTTGGGATGCCCCAAAAGGGCCCGTGCTTCGCAGGACACAAAGGGAAGATGCCGAAGAGGGTGGGAGCGAGGCACACCCCTGTTTTGACCCCACTGCGTATGTTAAAGGGCCCTTTGATGTGGGACCCGGGGGGTAACTGCACTGTGCCTTTCTTTGTCGTGGGGAAGGGACTGGAACACACTAAAAAAAGTCTTGGTGGGGGGGGCCTATTTGGGCTGGGACGTTAAAGGGGCCATCTCGTTTTGGACAAATAAAAAAGCCTTGGCCCAAGCAATAAAGGCCCAGAAAGGGGGGGTTTTGGGTGCTCTCTTGCATTTCTTTTGGGCCGGGCTGTCTGATGGAGAAGACCATGTGGGGGGGTTTTAAATTCCCCCGAGCGGAACCCCGCGGGCAAACTTGGGTACACTTTGTCAGGGGTTTTCTGCACCCTTTTTTTCGGGAAACGACTCTTGCAAATACTTTCCCTACAATGCTCAAGAGATTTTTCCTCTGTAGTTTTGCGTCACTTTTTTTCCCCTTTTTTTCTTGTTTAATGTGACAATTTTGGCACTTCATGTTTTTGGGGTTTACTCCCCCCTTCCCCCCAGCAAAAACAGGGGGAGGTTGTGCAGATTTTTTTTTTTCCAAGCAGGGGCACTGCCGCCACCCCCTTGATAAACTTTTTGGTGGTAGGGCCTCCTTCCCCTTGGTGTTTTCTGAGGACAGGCTCATGATTGCTTTCTTTAGTTTGCCAGGGTGGTTTCTCATCCAGTTCCGCCATGAGGGGAGGCTTTCGATCGCATCGAGGGCCTCATCGGTGACGTGGTTCTGTCTGGAGTACCAATTCGGAATAATGTTCCACCCATCGCTCCATCTGCTTGTCCTTGTCCTGGATGGTCTCGCCCGTGGCAGACTTCAGTGGAGCTGTAGTCTTCTTGGTGGGGCCCATTGCTTTTTTGATGCCGTCGTACATGCCCTTGATGTTTCCAGTATCAGCCGATATCTGGATGCTTTGACATAGCTGGAGCCAGTAGTCGTTAGCGCACTGCCTTGCTAATCTCTGTACTTTGCTCTTTGCAGATCTGTACACCTGCAGGGTTCTCTGGCTGGGGGATCGCTTGTATTCCAGGTGGGCACTGCGGCGTTCTTCTATGGCTGGAGTGAGTGTGGAGGAGTTGGCCTCAAACCAGTCGTTGTTCTTTAGTCTGCTTTTTTCCAAAAATCTTCATGGCAGTGCTGTGTACTGTCTCTTGATGTGGTCCCATCTCTCATGGGCTGAGCCACCAGGAGGGTCTGAGTCGAACATCCGGAGAGGGCTAGGGTAAATTCCGCCACTTGTCAGGATGTGTGGTCTTGTTCACATCGATGCGAGGTTTGCCTTCAGGCCTAGAGCGATGTATCTTCTTGGGCTGGAGCTTGATCTTGCAGCACACCAGCGAGTGATCGGTGTCGCAGTCGGCGCTGTGGAGGTGCGAGTAAGAAGGACACACTACTCCTCTCCATACTGGTAGATGTACTAAGGTCTGCCTAACCCTATCTAGTTTGTTTGCCAGAACGTCCGAAAATCGTTATTCAGTTGCATAACTCTAATTATACTTTGGCGTTTAATATACAGTTCAGCAATGCTGATCCCTAACTTGTGGAATTTGGGATAGGGGTAAAAACAATTGAAATCTGAATAAGTTTTCTGGCATATGAATCAGACTCTAGACATGCCCACCTGCGCCTTAATAAATGAACGCCATGTTTGAAGCGATTTTGCTCTTTCAGACATGGCTTTAGCTGTCTCAAGCCAACGCCAACAATTAACGCGTGATGGATTGTTTTGCTTTTATTTTGTTTTATCAACATAGCACCGCTTTTTAGAAAGGGAACCATCTCATCAACAGTTAAACACTTATGATAATCGGCCACGTCTTGTTCGCTTATGTTATTTTCAATTTTTTCATCTTCCTTAACCAACAAACCTTTAAGATAGTCATGCATTTCCAAAGCAGTTGGTTCGCTTTTTTCCTTTTCTCCGCCTTCTAGAAAAGCAATGCTTCTTTTCGGTTTCACTGGTAGAGAACATGCTTCGCCTAGTTCCTTTTTTGACAAATACTCTAACATGCAGTTAAAGTACAACTTATGGTCTTGAATAGCGAGAGCCTGTTCTTCAGTAAACCTGCTAGCCATTGTTAAAATAACAGCCAAACACAGTAATCTTAGTTTGTAGAGCACAGTCAAACACACAGCCTTCTCGGTCGGCAGTCAGTGAGAGAATGGGTGAAATCTCGCTTCTGCTACACGCACATTGGATCAATAGATTTTTTCTAGAATGATTACTCATGATCGCGCCACCTATGAGTTGCAACACACAATGGAAAATTCGAGACTGATGCGTCAATAGATTTTTATAGAATGATTGCACACTGTCGCGACACACGCGAATCGTTCACTTAGTCAGTCGCCTGTTATTGATCGTTGACGGGAACCCGTTGCGGGGTGTGTGTGTGTGTGTGTGTGTGTGTGCGTGAGAGAGAGGGAGAGAGAGAGGGTGTGTGTGTTGTACTTCAAAGCAGTACAGATTGTCCTAGTTAATTAAACCACCCCCTGCCCACTCACGCACATATATATAACTTCTTCAGTTTCTTACACTATTAACGTTCGCGGGACTGAGCCCTCCCTACTTTTCTAATATGATCTTCTACTTCTAGCTCTATAATAAATCAGAACAAACAACTGGCTTTCCGTCTTGATTGGTTATTTTTACATCCAATGAATTTATATTACGCTAATTAATTCTTTAAATTGGTTGTCTCTTTCAAACGTATATAACTGATAATCGCAAAAACCCGCCCTAGTTGGTAGCAAAACCTTTAGAACTGTAGACGGATAGCCAGCAAACAAATTTGCACATGTTTTTAACTCTTGTAAATGAACATACAACATTGGGTTCACGAGAAAATCAGAAGGTCTATTGCCTTTAAATTGATAAACATCTTCTCTTGTACTAAATCTATAATCTTTGTCACTGCTGTGAAAGCCTAAAATTCGAGCCAGTCCTTTAGGGAAAGTATACTCTCTTCTTTCTTCTAGTGGGAAATTTACAGTAATTCTGAGGTTTGCCTCGTTAATTGTTAACAATATATTATATTCGCTAAGTACTTCTTTTAAAGAACAAAAAGTTGTAGTAGCCATCAGGTAATTGTTATAAGAGTTATTTGATTGCCTTGTTCGCCATTAACATTAATTCCAGTTATTCTGGGCCTTTTCAGATATGTTAGCCCACATAACTTTAAACCCAATTTCTCTAAGGGCAACCCTATAATTACCGCGCCTATTGTCAATTTGGGGTTTGTTAAGAACACACGTTTGTTTGTTGGTTTATATAGATGCGCATCTTTTTTATAACAATTTAAAAACCATTTTAAAAAATGGAGCCTTTAAGTATAACGAATGCTACCTACAATGTAGAGCGTTTTATAATCCTAAAATCTTTAGACTTCAGCAATCTAACCATTGCAGTAGATGAATATAATGGCTTCCACGTTAGACTTGTAACCCACTAACTAAATATCCAAATCCACCAATAAAGAATGATAGAGTGCCATCACATGTCATCCCGCCCTATGGCGTTTTACCAGAATCAGTTAAATTTTGCCATTTACTGCGCAATACTGGCTGTGGCGTTTCATATGCAAACCATTTAAACCATCCTAATCTTTTAGTAAGGACAGTATATAACTTTCATGTTTATTACCATACAGACGAATACTAACTGAACTACAAGTAGTCCTCCCTAACGACAAATGCTTTAATCCATTTAAAAGCCCAATGGACAATAATGCATATGAAAGAATCTGCAACAATTTAACATTAAATCCTTCAACTGACTTTAGACAAAAGTTAGACCGCAATCATGGGTTAGGCCGTTGTTATTTGTGGGTGTAAAAAGAGAATATAATTATGACTACTGGCCTGGCCACACCTCTTTCCAACCAAACGCACAAGTCCGATTAGGATCCATAGAACAAAAACATCCTAATGCTTGGGCAACATTTATCTTAGATGAAAGTGAAGGCCTAACAATGCCAGGAGTGCAAAGACTTAATGACTCCATACGGACATACGTTTTGGTGTTTATTAGGAGCACAAGCACAGACCAAGTCTAGCATACTAGATCAATCTACAGGCGTTGATGCCAGAAAACAATTTCTAGCCAATTTAGAAGATGCTATTAACTCTGCTGTTGATTTGCCTGCCAGCATACAAAGGTATCAAGACGTTCTTGCACATGCTAGGTCAAAGGTTGACTTTGTTGTAGGCCATGGATTATAAAATGCTACCCTCTGACCTTAGACTACAGATGGGCATGATACAGAATTAAACAATGAAATCCTCATAGCTGGAGACGATCAAAACTTAGGGCACAATCAAAGCTTAAACACAACACCCGCCCCATCCATTTTAAAAAAGTACCTAGCCCTGAAGAAAGCGATCCAGTTATAAAGCGCCCCAGAAAGCAACCCAGAAAGCAACTCAGAAAGCAGCTCAGAAAGCACCCCACCTGTTGATCTGCCTCACACTGACAGTCATACTAGCGAAAAGACAGCCCTCGTTGTTGTTTTTTAACTTTACTGGATTAGCCATACTTTATTTCACTAAAAATTAATCCAGCACTAACACTCCTAACATCCACAGATGGTCAGCCATATAACCGGCTACCTTCCCTATAGTAGACAAAACCCAACTAACAACACTACCTATTATGCCAGGCAGAGCATCAAGCGCTTTGGCAGCTAACTTCTTTAAAAAGTTTGCTAATGGTGTAATTGTTTTCTAATCCAACTTTTACCAGGCTGAGGCGTTGGTGGCACTACTGGTCCTGTTGGTGCACTGCCGGTTAAAGCATAAACGAGTGTAGAGATAGCAAACCCAATGGCTGTTAATATGCTAACTATTGTAATCCCCTGTTCCCTGAACAGAGTCCTTATTCTTTCAGCTAGCGTAGTGTTTTCATAAAGTATTTTGTTTATAGTTTCTTTTATTCTGTTTGTTTGCGCTGCTAGCTGCGCTCTGTTAGCAGACATAGCTTCTAAAAAGTTTACTCTTTTTTGCCTTAAATGCTGTATTTTCTGCTGTATTCTAGCCTTTTCTTCTCGCCCTAAATTGTTATCATCTGCATCAGCGAGTTTATTTTTTTCTGCTTCTATCTTTTTATCTAGCTTATTAAGTTCTGCTAGATTGAGATTTAGATGCTCCCTTACTGTCGTAAAAGCAGTCGTAAGGCCCCGGATGTCGCGCATAGGTAATGGAGAATCATTAATTGTTTTTAACTGTGTTTCCTCACTTAAACTCGTTTTCAATTTCTGCTATTATTTCATCTGCTGTTCGATTTAATTCTTGAAGAGGTAAAGTTTTGTATTTTAGATTGTGTTGGCAACTTTTGCCCAAGTTTTGTAAAAGACTAACAGCCTCAGGCCTTAAATCATCAATAAAGTTTAATTGCCTTTGGTCAACAACAGGGAGATCTCTAAGAATTGTGCCCCTGCTTAAAAACTGAGTTGGGTCTGGGTTTTGCAGTAAGTCGTACACTCTTTCCTTTACTGGTTCTTACATACAAATGATTATTTTTATCTGTTGAAAATCAGAAGCTCTAAGTGCTCCTGGCTGCTCTCGTCCCATATGACCATATAATGATTCAATTCTATCTAGCAACCGTATTTGGCTTAACCCTACTCCTTGACCTGCTGCTGCTCCTTCAAGCTCTTCTTGTAATGAAGGAGCTAATTCTGTTTCATCTTCTTCTTCAACAGGATCAGGCACTTCATAATCTTCATCCATATTTTTTATTTATATTCTTTTTTGTTTTATAAAAAATGAACTCATACGGTTTGTGACCTCGATCCATACAGAAGAGAGAAGGAACCCCATGGCGTGAAAGGTATAAGGCAGACTGTAATTAGTGTAAATACTCCATCAACAGTTCAACCTGGACAAGATTAACAGTCAAGTTCCCTGATCTTGGCGTGATGATGTTATAATGCCAGGCACTGCTAAACTATCATTCAAAACAGATATTACATCGGCAGATCCTAATGCTACTGTTGTTGCTAATTTAGGCAGGGCTATCGTTAATCATATAGTAATCAAACTAGAGGGTAAAGAAGTCTTTATACTAAGAGAGGCAGACATTTTGCCCTCTATTCTGATCTATGGCTGCCTAAAAAAGAAAGAAAAGAGAAAGTTTATCAGGGAACACAAAGCCCAAACGGCCTTAAGCACAGCTTAAAGCGGAGGATGCAAAGAATGATGTTAAAGATGAGGCAGTAGCAGAAGCATTTGGCAACAGATTCTGCATCCTCTAGATTTTGAGCTGTTAAAGACGCATATGCCATATTACCAAGGTGCACTAAAAGAAAAACTTAGTTAAGTTCTGACATTTAATCCTAGCGATTCTGTCCTTCTGTCTGAAGACCCTTTAGCCAAATACACAGTTAGTGACATCTCTCTTGAGTTTGATGTTGTTACTAACCCTGGACTGGCCAGAAAATCTTAACCCAATATAAAAATAAAACGGTTATTTATTTTGAAAACGTTATGCACGCCATTACAGAAAATAGAAACAAGCGAGACCTCTTTGGAACATACATCTAAATCAGTCTCTGAAGTCTTTAAAAGGAATTTTATTTTGTTTACTGAAGAAACAACTCCTTTTCATAGAGAATCAGAAGCGTTTTATAATCCAAAAATTGAGAAGGTCGACTGTGTAATAAATGGCAAGTCTGATCAGTTGTATTCAGGGCGCGGTCTTTTACCTCACCAACACTTCGATGAAATAAGAAAGTTGTTCGCTGGTGGTAGGCAAAGGATCCTGCAGTTGATCGTGTATGTAAAAAACTTCGCCTTTATGATGTAAGACTCGAAGACTAAATTAATAACTAAATATGGACTGTGGCTGGGCTTTAGATCCACATTTGACAACAGATTGCTTGGAAGTGGAGAAAGTAGGGCAAGATGGTATACAAATAAATATTCGCAAGAAGCAGCGGAGACGCCCAATACAATGCATGTTTTTATGGTTTGTGATGCTCAGTAACATTGAAGAAAACAGACTAAAAACGCGGCTTTTTAAAATCAGAAGAAATATTCTAAAAAAAAGATGGATAGTTGAAGTTTCTGCCAAAAATCCACAGTCTCTTTCTGTGGGATTACTGGGGGTGGAAAACTGTCTTCTACTTGATTGTTACAAAATATCGGTTCCATTACGAGCACATTGTTATATTCTGCACAACATAAACACACAAGTCTTACAAGAAGGAAGTTTATGGAAGACGAAATATATTTTAGTTGTCCTGGACAAACTGAGCGACTGTTTAGAACAATACTATAGACTATTTGGGAACTGAAACTGTTATATTAAAGACTGTTCGCTGAACGAGACATTTTTAAAAAAAAAAAAGACTGTCAAACTAGCCTTTAGTGGCCGCCAGCCTTAGTTTCTGTGTGGCTTTAATAAAAAAATACAAGCTTTTTAAAAAAGACTTTAATCGCATTTAAAATCGGTTGAAATTTTAAAAGGACAAAGATATTTTTTGAAGAAGTTTAAGTAAAATTATATAAAAAGGGGACAAAGAGGCAAAAAAAAAAATAAAAAAGCAGTTAGAACTCTAAGCACGCTAAGTATGCTTACGGACCGACCCCCAGTTCAATACGTTTTTTATTGTAGTTGTTTATTATTAATTGCTTTAAAAAATTTTATTTATTATAATTTAATATTAAAAAAAGAATTCTGTGGGCCAAAAACCAAAAGCGGAGCTAGCTCCTAAATGCGTTGCGTAGAGTTAAAGGCCCCTAGCAGCAAAACCCGATTTTTGATCAATGGGGAGTCCCAGGAAATTTTTTTGGTTTTGAAACACAGATGGGGGGGTTTTACAAACGAACAAAATGAAAAAAAAACGACAGAAACCCCAAAAACGGGAACAAAAAAAAATCTAAAAACAACTGTTCGGCCCCCCAAATTAAATACGGCTTTAAAAAAAAGAAAAATACTGGGTCTTTTTCCCTGAAAAAACTGGGATTTAAAATTTTGACTTGCGAAGCCTAATGTATACTTGTAAAAAAAACAATTTAAAAAAGTTTTAATGCGGGCCCTTTCTGCCAGTTTTCCCGGAAACACACGAAAAAGCAGATTGTAAAGATACATATATGCGCGAATGTGCTGACCCCGAAAGAAAACCTTAGTGAAGTGGGGATGACCAGAAAACCCAAATTTTCCCCCCCCCCCAAAACCCCCAAATCCCCTAACCGCTACTTTGATTTTTGTTTTTTTAAATTACTCCGGGGATTTAAAAATTTTGTTTGCCGAACATTGTTACCCGGGGGAGTACAAATAAAAGGCTAAAAAACTTGGGGCCCTGTTGGCTTGTATTGCATTACAAAAGGGAGAATAAACACCCTTACATCATCTGAAAAGGTTACTGTGAATTTTGACAAAGCAAACTAACAGTACTCGACTTTTTGTTCAAAAAGTATTTTTAATTTTATTGGTTTTCTTTTTGGTGAAGTGCCCCAAAAAGGGTTAAATAAAAACATTTTTAAAAAAATTAATTTGATAAAAATGGGGTTCAACATTTTTAAGTTAGAGCAAAAAAACTGAACTTAAAAAGAAATAGAAATCGATTGGATAAGTATAAGTTACAAAAAAAATATGCTAAATTTTTAAAATACTCTTTCTTATGAAATTTACTGGCTTACTGTAGCTAGCGAAAGTGGGGGTTATGTTGCGTTTTAGCCACTGGGGCGGGGCCCACCTCTTTACATTGGGAGGTTTGTTTGGTTTTTGGTCCCATGTCTATGTTTGTAAGGGTTTTTAAAAAAAAAAAAAAAATAAATTACCCAAGCACACTGCCATTTACCCTACATCAGCAAAATTTTTGTTCATAAGTTTAAGAAAAGCAAATCTTTAAAAGGAGAAAACATTACAGCGAAAAATTTTCAGAAGTTATGGCTACGGTGAGGATTCGAGGCAAAAAATTGAACTTCAAAGGAGTGGAGAAAGATTTAAATTTCACGAAGGTAGACACTGATGCAATTAAACAGAACATTAAAAAACAAACACAACGGAAAAACCCCCAAAAAGGCTTTAAAAAAAAAAAAGTTTAACAAACACTTTTTTTTTTTGTTAATTTACGTGTTGGCGGGACAATTGAGCTCTCCGAACAAACGTCTTTTAGGGCAGGCTTTTTAGACGAGAGAGTCTCTCTTAAATAATATACAGGAGGGGTTGTTTATGATTCTTTCAATTCATAAAAACTACGCTCCTTAGGATTGTAGCCTAATTCTAACATACCCTGCTCCCAGGAGCATAAAGTACTTACTTTTGCCCAAACGCAAGATTTTTGGAGTACCTGCAATCCCCGTAATGCTAATTTTTTTTTTAATTTGATCGCGCTCACGGTTTTAAGACCTGTTGCTTTAAATTTTCATTGCAGGGCGCGTAAAACTGCTGGCAACCTCCAAACCCCATTCTGTGTTCGCTTCTGTCCATAAATTTCTCGGATTTAAAGGGTAAACAGGGTTTCAGCAGATTCTTATTAAAGTTTTCTACAGGCTTTGATCGAGGGTTTTCCCTGGGATCCCCTCTTAACGTAACATATTTTTTAAAAAAATTTGGTTACAGAACCTTTAAATCTTTTCCATCTCAACTTGATAATCTAGGATACTTTAATGGACCTCTCTGTATACTTTTTGTAAACACGCCCCACAGTTGAGCTTTTATCCGTTAAAGGTTTCGATCTTGTATCTTGAACCCATGTCAACAACGTCAGAGATACTTAAACTTTTTTCTTTAATGTGTTCATGTGGAAGATACGCAAGTCCATCGGGTGGGTGTCATTTGGAAGAGTTAACAATCGAGGCCTTTTTATTTTTTTTGGAGCAGGCAGTTTAATTTGCCAAATTGTTGTTTTGAAAGCCAGTCTTTCGCATCTGATTCAGATACTCTAGCACTTTTATTTTTCAATAGCGTCTTTCCTTTCCAAATACCCCTTAGGGAAAAAAAAATTTTGACTTGCCCTAAGAAGGTGTTTTTAATTGGTTTTTAAAATTGGGTTGGCAAGAATAAGATTGCCCCCATAGCGCCCACTAAAACCCCAATTTTTTCTATTTTCTGTTTTTCGGGTTCAAAAACGCAGTTTTGGGGGTGGTGATGTTAAAAATTTTTCCTGTCATAAGTAAAATATTTTATTTCCTCATCAAAGCTGTAAAAGTGTGCCCCTGGCCCCCGTTCCCCCAAATTTTTATTATAAAGTCTGTGGCAATTGCTTTTCTCATAAGGGTTCTTTCCTTTGCTAAACTTCCATTGCCTTGTTTTTGCTTCTCTCTTTCGTGGACCCCAAATTTTCTAACATTAATGTTTCCCCGAGAAAGGCAAGGCATTAAAAATTCCCCACCATCATAACTACCCCCCCATCTTTTTTTAAATCAAATTTCTAGATTAATCTTTCTATGAACTAAAATTTTTTGGGGGATCCCCCGTGTAAAAAGAAAACTTTTGATGCAATCCCTGCAGTGATTTCAACTATAACCCCAAAAAAACATCCCCAAAGTCAACCTTCCCCAGTCCACCCGGTTTTTTTTTAAACTTTTTTTTTAACACCTATAGCCTATACAAGAAACCCCTAATACAGAAGTGGGAAATCGTATTGATAATCTTTTTTTCATATCTTTTTTTTAACTAAAAAAAAATTAAAATAATCATAATACGAAAGGCTGTCAGGCTTTTTAAAACAAAAAAACTTTTTTGTTTAAAACTAAAAAAAAGGTTTTTTTTTTCAAATGTTTTGGCGAATCTTTATCTTTCCCGTTGGGGGTTTTTTTCCTAAAAACTTTGCAAAGGGGAGAATAAACAACGCCCAAAGATAGGCACGCATAAATTTAAACCCAAAGTTAAACCTGGTTTTAAAAGATTATATTATTTTTATTTTTTTATAAATGGATGGAAACATTTAAAATTGGGAGCAAGCAGACACCCGTAGGCTACTCGCAGACAACGCAAAAGAAAGTTAACTCTCTGGCCGCTTGTGGAAAAAAAAAGACAGATTTAGGTGTTTAAATAAGTATTTAGCCAAATCCAACAAGCCTACTTCAACTTGAAAGTACTCGCAGGTACGAAGCACGCTAGGGCAAAAAAGGTTAGATCAGTGGGGAGACAAAGATTTGCCTAAAGCTAAATTGTAAGAAGAGGCGCCGGTTTATTCGAAAGTTTAAAAAATGCTTATCACAAAACGGTTTTTTAAAAAACCCTAGAAAACTCTGCATTCGACAGTATTACAAATTTGGAACTTGTTTGCCCCTTTATATGGGATTAATTCTTTTAATCATATTAAAAATTTTATCAAAATTTTAAAATTTTTTCGCAATAAAAAAATGAGCGACAGGAAAAGAAAAGCCGCAGGGCAGTCCCCCAGGATCAAAATGAAGTACCACAAGTAAGTCCCCCAAAAAGTCCACAAATGAGTAAGTTACTAAAAAAAAAATCCCGACGTATTTAGGCTGGCGAAAAAAGCGAATGGAAAGATGCAAAAAACAAAAACCCAAACGAAAACAAAAATTTTTAAAATAGTAAAAACATCGCCACCAGCACAAAAACCCTTAAAAAAACACAATCACAAAAAACAATAAGATGTATTATTGTTTGGGAGTGGTGTTGGGGGGGGAGTTTTAGCATCAAAAGTCTAACGCCAATTTGCAGCAAATCCAAAACCCCCAAAACCCCCGAAAAAAAAGAGTCAGCTTCCAAAAAAAAGGCAACCCCTGTTGTAGACCCATTTTTATGGAATGTTTTTTTTAAAAATAAATAAAAATACGTTAAGAACTGGTAGTCAAGTTTAAGTTTTGTTATAAAAGTACTTTTTAAATTTAAATACAAGTAAATTACAAGTTAAAGGAAGAAAATTCAAGTTAAGTTAAAATAAATTTCAAGTTAAGTGTAAGAAATTTTAAAATTTTTAAGTAGTATAGTTAGGTTTTTAAAAAGTAATGGTTTGGCTTAAGTTAAGTACTGGTTGGGTTTTTAAGTTAAGTACTGGTTTTGGTTCCAAGTTAAGTCAGTTAAGTCAGCAAGTTTAAACTTTAAAGTTCTAATGTCCTACAGCAATGAAAAATCGGGTTGACGAATTCTCTTGTTTTGTTAGAGATAGTGATTCTTGTTAAATGCAGTTGTTTTACTTGATGAAATGTGACGCGATTTCATTTGTGATAAAATCTTTTTTTCAAAGAGAGCTTTCTTGAGTTGCGTGAGATATATTTTTTTGACAACTTCTTTACTTATGCCCCTTTGCCTTTTCATTAAAAGAATGGCGCCAAAAGCTAAACTTTGACCGCAAACCAACTATTTATGATAACTGTTCCCTTTAAATTCATCCCTTTACTTTCCAAACACTTTTTTTACATTGAAAGTAAAGGACGTCTTTTTGGGTAGTCCCTGGTTTGACCCCCATCGGTCCTTTAGACTTTAGTTTAAAATCTTTGTAAAAGTCTTTTGTTGGACTCTAAATAAAAGAGTCAGTGTCTGTGTAAAAAATCTTGTTTGTGGGACGCGGTTTAAAGTGCGTCAGAAATTCTAACATCAATAACTTTGCAACCTTTTACAGTAAGCCGATAAAACCGGGGTGTCCAATTAACTCCTTTTTCTTCATATAAGCCAACCGGCGTCGTTAAAACTTCTAAAGTCTTTTAGTTAGGCTTAGAGGCAACTTATTTCTTGGGTTTCTTTTGTAACAATTTTCATCCTTTCGTTTGGTGGATTTTCCCTGGTTTTGCCGAAAAGCTTTTTTTTAATTACTTTAAAAAAGTCTTTTTCTGAAGCGCAGTGCTTGGGTTTTTAATCAAATTCTTTTGAGATGGGCCTTTAAAGGGTTCTTGGGCAAAAACAATGATTCTATAACAGAGTCAGTTTCAGTCCCTGTCTTAGGTAAAAATGTAAAGTCTGAATGACAGTCAATTTAGTTTGTGGCGAAAATTGGGGAAAAAGTTGGGTTCGATGGGGTCATCTTTAAGCTTCTGGGCTAGGGATAAAAGTTTTGGAGGTCGGTAATTCTTTAGGAATTCTAAGTCTAAACCAAAAAAGCCGCTGGATTATCGGGGGAAACGTGACAACTACCTAACACAGTTTGACATCTAGGCCCTTGATCATTTTTAAAATTCCGGGAAACGGGTGGTCATGGCCCCCCCAAAAGTTGTTAGCGTCTAAGTACATTTAAATTTAGATGGTTTAGTTGGGTCAAATCGTCTAAATATTTTTTGTTGGCTTTGCAGTAAGGTTGAGGGCCCGTAATACCTCCCCCCAGGCCATCTTCAATCATTGAAGTGTGGGTAGAACAGTTTAAGCAACGGATTTGTAGACTTTAAAAATGCATCCCAAGAAAGGCCAGGGGGAGAGTGTAATTTAGCTAAAAGGGAAGTTTAAGCAAAATTTTTGCTTCAAAAAACTTTTGCCAAAAAAAACACGTCGCCATTAAATATTGACATGAAATCCCATTTTGACGGTTTCTGTCCAGGGTTTCTGAGGTTTCATAGCAGCATAGTTATTCTTTGCCTCTAAGCTTAGAAAAGAAAGACCTTTAGGAGGAAGTGATTCTTTACAAAACCATCCCACGAGTCCATGTATTCATAAGGGAAACCACGCACCAAAGAGGTCAAAGTATTGTTTTTGTGTGGAAAACTTGTAGGATCCGCAGTTTTTTCCAAACTTTCCTCAGAGTTTGGGGAGAGCAAAAGGATAAAGGTCCCGAATAAAATCTATCTTTTTTGGCTGGCAAGCAAGTAAACCCCTTATATTCAGAAGTCCTGCTTGCATGAAGAAATGAAAATCGTAAACCCAAAGGGGTTTATGGAAAGAAATAGGCAGTTTCCAGTCTTAGGGTCAACCTTTAGCTTTTTTTGTTCTTGCGTTGGTGTGGCCTATTACTGCGGCAATAGCGATCAATAAGCAGCAAAACACGTACGGGTTCATTGAAATTTATGTACTATTCTTAAACAACTTTAGACCAGGTTTAGTGTGTGGAGGGTTTGGTTTCACAGTCTACAAAACTTTTACAATGAGTTCATGACTGGCGGCCGCTCTATAGTTGGGATTCTGACAAACACCTTCTACAAACCCTTGTTTAGCATATCCTTTGATGTAAAAACATAAGTCTGCTAGTGTTTTTAAATAATGACTTTTGTACTATCTGCAAACAGTATCAATCTACATGTTTGGTAAGTGGTTCGCCTAAAGTGGGAGCGTTGGAAAAAATCCTTATAGGCACTAGATTGTCTTTTACAGACCATGTGTATACGTTTACAGTAAATTGGCTTTTTTTTGTTCTTCAAACTGAGATATACTGTTTATACTTACTGGAAAGGTTATGTTATCAAAGTTCATTTCTTGTTTGTATGCTTCAAAATTTAGAAACTCTGTTTGCATGATTTTTAACAGGATGTAGATGTGCAAAAAAACACCCACATAAAACACATGTTGTCAGAATTATGAAGTTTTAAAACTGCCCGTTTTAACTCTAACTCTTTTGGGAGAGGAAGGTAAGAATTGCCAACTTTAGGAGAACTTTGTTTTCTCAATTTGATTTCAAGGACGTCCCTTCAGACAACCAGAACCCCTTAATTTTGCTTCTTCACTTGCATGGTTAAACTGTGTAAGCATGTAGTCAGCCCAGTTAGAGTTAAAGTCGTGATAGCTAATTACTTCCTTTGTTTAGTTGAAACCCAGAAATCCATGTTAGTATCATCAGGAGTTATATAATCAATCAAACGGCCAACAGCACTTTTACTGGCGGTTCGCTTTGAAGAGACTCTAGAATTTTAGAGATAGAAATGGCCACGCTTTCCAGAACATTTGTGGGGTTAATGATGTCCTTGTCCGACTTACTAAACATATCCTTAATTGTTTGTCACTGTTGCCCAAATATTCTTCCCATCGTAAAATAGTTTTCCATCCTCGGATTTACTTGTGGTTTTCATTTTTAAAGCCAAATATTTACGAAAATTAAAAAAAATAAATGTATATAAAAGTAAGTAAAACGCGCTTTTTATTCTCACCCAAGCCTCGCAAAAACTTCAAGACACGTTAACCTTACAATAACGCCTGCTAATATTTTTGCTTTTTCTGAATCACTAAACCCTCAATGTTTATCACTTTTATTGCTTCGTTAAACAGTTCACTATGATCTTTTATTATATGTCTATGTCATTCTCAAACCCAAATTCACTAAAATCAATGTTTAATACTTCATTTTTCGTCAAATAGTTCATTACAATCTTTAAATCAGATTCACTGAGTTCGACAGCCATTTTTAATCTAAAAAAAATAATAAAAAAATAAATTGTAAATTCATAGTCTTTTCTAATCGTAAAACCTAATCTTAATTAAAGTAAATATTTTCTCCTTCCCGGGGTGGTAGAAACAGTCAGATTAAAAATCTTCAGGGGCCATATAATCAACTAAAATGGCAAACAGCTTTACAACTGGTTGGAGCCAAGAATCTGGTATTTTGCTGATGGCCTGCTTCACGCTTTCTCGCATATCTATGCGATTAAAAAGATCAGTAATTAATTCTTCAAACCTGCTCTTTAACTGATCTTTATCGCCCTCCCACTCACAATCCATCTTATCTCCAACTCCATAAATATATTACTAAGCTCTCTATATACTTGGGGCTTCATTTTTTAAACAAGAATAAAATTATAAACTAAAAAATTAAGTAATCAGTTTCTCTTGTAAATTCAACTGTTATTCATAGTCTTTTCTAATCGTAAAATCTGATTTTCATTAAAGCGAATAGCTTACTCCTTCAGGGGTGGTAGAAAACAGTCAGATTAACGTCTTCAGGAGCCATATTGTCAACTAATATGGCAAACAACTTTACAACTGGTTGAGGCCAAGAATCTGGTATTTTGCTGATGACCTGTTTCACGCTTTCTCGCATGTCTATTCGATTAAAATGATCAGTAATTAATTCTTCAAACCTGCTGTTTAACTCTTCTATATTGCCCTCCCTCTCCCAATCCAACTCGTAAAGTATATTAATAAGCTCTGTAGCTACTTCGGCCTTCATTTTTTAAACCAGAATATAAACGACAATTAAAAAATTAATTAATTCGTAAACCTTAATTTTTATGTTCTTGGAGAGAATGTAAATATGTATGTTCACGATCACCAAATACTATTTTGCGCGGAAAACCCCCGTTTTAAATTAACGATTTGGTCGATTTTTAGAGGTTTTGGGGTGTTAATTTTTTTGTAACAGGTGTTAAAATTGGCTAAAACTGACATGTGATGGACGTAATTTGTATGTGAAAAGGGGGGTTTTCGTGCAAAATAAGATGGGTGGTCTTGAACGAAGATAATTACATTCTCTGCTTGTGACAGTGTTCACATGGGTAATGTTGGCATCAATAAACACGTGATAGAAACACAGGCAGATGAAATGAGTTCGTTTGATAAAGTTGACAATGGGTCCATAGTTCGTGATGAAATAGATTTTCGTTCTAATAATTCTTTTATGGTTGCCTTGTCTAGCAGGGTAAATGTTTCTTTAATGAATGACAACTCTTCGTCTGTCTGTTCACATGTTTGTGCAGAAACGTCTGCAAGCAATTCTGACTATGTTTATAACTATTGTGAAAATGAGAAAGGTCAAGATCGTGTGAGAGGTCATGACAACGTAGACAGTCCATGTATGAATGACAAACTTGTCATGTTTTTACACTGGAACGTTTGTGGTTTGCTTCCCAAGATTGCTGACGAAGATTTTGTGTCATATACTGTTTCTTTCGATTTTATTTGTTTTGTTGAGACATTTGTGGTTGATTTTCAATCTAGTGTGTATAGAAATTATAAAGTGTTCTGTAGACCAGCTACTCGTTTTACAAAACGAGGGAGGCGCTCTGGTGGGGTTATATGTCTGGTCAAAAAGGAATGTTTGCCATATATTCAAGAGGTATATACTGATCATAAAAACGTCATTATGTTTCTTATTCATAAGAGTCTGCTTGGCTTATCAAAGGATATTTTGTATGTTTGTGCGTATGTGCCACCAGAGAATTCACCCAAATTATACGTTTTGCGATGTTGAAAATGGCATTACTGATCTGGAAGCCTGTATTGCTGATGCTCTACTAGTTCTGCCCGACGTGTTTTTACTTCTTGCTGGAGATCTAAACAGTAGAACATTTGATGTCCCACAAGACATGAATGCACATGAAATTGTTAATAATTTCAATTAAGCTACAGACCTGAGATGAGTGACAGAAACTCTGAAGATACATGCTTAAACAGATATGGTAAGTTGTTGTTGAATATGTGTACATCACTGGTCTATGTATTTTAAACGGTGTATGTAATGGTGACTGTCAAGGTCATTTCACATACATATCAGAAACTGGAAGTAGTGTGAATGATTATTTCATAGCATCCTGTGATTTGTTTGCTGTCGTCCATCTGTTTTGTAAACTTAAATGTAAGCTGAACGAATTGATTCTGACCATTTGCCGTTGGAATTTAGCATCAGTTCTCTTCCGAACGATAGCAATGAGACATGTGAAATGAAAAAAGTTCAGTTTATTGAAAAAATTCCAGTGGCAAGATAAACATGCTGATTTATTTAATGAGCAAATGAATAGCAAAGATGCACTGTCGCTGTTTGGGCGGGCTATTGCTCTCATTGACGAGGATGTTAATGCTGCCATTGATGCTTTTAATGAGTGTATTATAAAACAAGCTGAATGCATGAAAAGACGAATTAGATTGGATGGTATGAATGGGGACAATGATTGGTATGATACAGAATGCACTAGTACTAAATTAAAGGCAAGAAGGCTTCTGCGGATATACAGGAGAACGCTAGATAAAGAAGATAACAAAACATATTGTCTTGCACGAAGAGAATACAAAAAATTGATCGAGAGGAAGAAAAAAGAAAATAACAGTTCTCTACTAGTAACATCGTAAATTCGGTGAATGACCAGAAAGAATTTTGGAAGCACTTGCGCAGAATATCTGTGAAAAGAGTGCATACATCCAGTAATATAACTATTGATGACTGGTTTTCTCATTTTCATGAGCTTCTTGAAAATGGTGAAACTGAAGATGATGTTATTGATGTTATTTGCGAAGTAAATATGTCTGAAAATAGTACCGAGTGTTCCTACTTCGATCGTCCAATTTCAAGAGAGGAGATTTCAACTGCAATAAAAAGACTTAAGAACAGAAAATCTGCAGGGCCAGATGGAATTATTGGAGAATTATTGAAATTTGGTGGTAATGTTATTATTGATTTCTTTGTTAAGTTTTTCAATACGCTTTTTGATAATGGGTTATTTTCCAGAACGATGGACAGAGTCAATCATCGTGCCACTGTTTAAAAAGGGTGCAACTGATGTCCCTGGCAATTATAGAGGTATATCGTTAGGTGACATCAGTAGTAAGGTATTTAGCTCGATAATCAATCGCAGGTTACAAGAATGGGTACGTCAAAATGACATCACAGGTGAACATCAAGCAGGGTTTAAGAAAGGCTACTCAACTATTGATCAGATGTTCACACTCTTGGCGTTAATACAGAAACAATTTTCACAGAACCGTAAATTATATGTTGCCTTTATTGATTTCGAAAAAGTTTTTGACTCTGTATCAAGATCATTGCTCTGGCCAGTACTCCAAAAGAATGGAATTCAAGGAAAACTCTACAAATGTATTTATAGTATGTATAGTAGTGTGAAAGCAAGAGTAAGATCTGGTGCTAGTTTTACTGACTATATCATGTGTACAAGAGGGTAAAACAGGGTGATGCATGCAGCCCTGTACTTTTCTCCTTATTTATAAACGAGCTAGCCCTGGAAATAATAGAGAAAAAGGGAAAGGCACGGTTTCAACATTGACTCCTGATTTCATGGAATTGTTTATTTTGTTGTTAGCAGATGACATTGCTTGCTTTCAGAAACACCAGTTGGGCTTCAAACACAACTGAATAGTTTATGGAGTGCATCTTCAAGACTTCAGCTTAAGGTCAACATGAAAAAGAGTAATGTTGTTGTATTCAGGAAAGGCGGTTTACCTTGCAGCGAGTGAAAGGTGGTTTCTTAATGGAGAGGAAATGAAGATTGTCAACTGTTATAAGTATCTTGGTATATATTTCTCCACGAGACTTAGTTTTGTATTTGCTTGTGAAGACCTTGCAAGCCGAGCAAAGAACGCCTTGCTGTGTATTATGCAAAAGTTGTACACGCTAAAGAATAATTCATTTGCAGTATTTTTGAAAAATTTTGATTATCAGGTTCTACCTATTGCCATGTACGGTGCTGAAATATGGGGATTAGATAAAGCAGTTGCTCGTATTGAAAGGTTCACTTATTTGCATTAAAAAAATTTTTAGGGGTGCAGCTTAAAACGCCGAATGATTTAGTGTATGGAGAAACAGGACGTTACCCTATTTATGTAAATACATCTGTTCGGTGTATTAGATATTGGCTTAAGTTATTACGTATGGATGGAAATAGACTACCGGTGAAAGCTTACGAGATGTTGATGTGGCTAGACTCACGCGGTAAATATACATGGGTTTCAAGGATTCGAGAAACATTATTTCAGATGGTTTTGGAATAGTATGGCTAAATCAAGGGGTTGAAAATGTCAATGCATTTCTGGATGAATTTCGCCAGAGGCTTATTGATTGCCGATGGCAAAACTGGAGTGAACATATCCAAGACAGTGACCGGTTTTCTTATGTAGAACTTTTTAAATCATCTAGGACTGCGAAAGGTATCTTTTAATTGACGTCGACAGACATATTAGATGTTTATTTAACAAAATTTAGATTCGGAGTAACAGACATGGCAATACATCGGGACCGTTATAATAAGGTATCAACTAATTCTGTAGCATGCCCCTTGTGTAATGACGCAAAAGAAGATGAAGTACATATTTTGTTTTGTTGCCCTAGTCTCTGTGAGCTTCGGCAACAATATATTCCAGGAAAATTTTATGCAAATCCATGTTTATTCAGCGTAGCCTTATTGATGGCTAACAGTAACGAATTTATACTGAAGAATGTATGCATGTATTTATATAAGGCATTTAAAAGGCGTGCGACTGTAGTTGAAGGATGTGAATGTTAATATTGAAGCATGTATCAGTTGAACTCTATTGTCAAAAGATGTTGGAATCTGTCATTATTATGTTTGATGTATCCATACCTTTTCCTGTCGTTAAAGTGCCATTGTAAATAGTTTCCCCCTTCAGTAGGGCTGTGGCCTAACCTGAATAAACCATTTTCCATTTCCATTCCATTTCCATTATTCCATACTGACAGCAATCACAAATAACTTTTCATCTCTCTCTCTCTCTCTCTCTCTCTCTCTCTCTCCCTCTCTCTCTCTCTCTCTCTCTCCTCTCTCTCTCTCTCTCTCTCTCTCTGTGGGTAATTTTCGTGTTGCAAAAAGTAAACAACTGGCGACAGGAGCTGTGGTATTGATGTGCAATTGTCAGTTCTGCATACGTTCTGCGGTACTGAATCTTGTGTTACCCACAACATGCTGGCTATACCTGTAAGTGTTCGGCCAGTGTCTTGGAGGTTTGTGTCTGTTTTCCTCTGATTCATATTCTTTCGTGTCATCAAAAGGCTGCGCTGTACTGTCGGACATTCAGAATTCTGTAGTGGCAGGATGGTGTCACAGAAGCTTTGCTCCTGTCTCGGTTTGCCTTCAAACTTTTACTGCAAAGAAATGGTGATGTCGAGCTGAGTCCAGGACCTACTTCTAACGTGAAGGCGAATAAGGCGGAGAGTTTGAGGCCAACAAGACTGAAGAATGCAAGTGAGACGTCAGCCACACCCAGCCCCCCCCCTGGTCGCACTTGTCCTAAGCCACCTGAAAGATGTCATGTCGTGCATGCAAACACCTCCCTGGTCGCACTTGTCTGAACCAACCCTGAAAGATTCATGTCGTGATGCAAACACCTCCCTGGTCGCACTTGTCCTGAGCCAACCCTGAAAGATGTCATGTCGTGCATGCAAACACCCCCCTGGTCGCACTTGTCCTGAGCCAACCCTGAAAGTGTCATGTCGTGATGAAATTTTGAACAGGAGTTTGTGGGTTTCTGATTTTAGACGTGTGTTCGTCTAGTTAATTAACCACCCCCTGCCCACACACGCACATATATATCACTTCTTCAGTTTCTTACATATTAACGTTCGCGGGACTGACAGAGCCCTCCCTACTTATCGAAAATGATCTTCTACTTCTGCTCTATACTAACTCAGCACCAAACAACTGGCTATCCGTCAATGACTTGGGTATTTTTTACATCCAATGACTTTATCATTTACGCTAATTAATTCTTTCACATGGTTGTTCTCTTTCAAAACGTATATATGTAAATCGCAAAAACCCGCCCTAGTTGTAGCAAAACCTTTCGAACTGTAGACGGATAGCCAGGCAAACCTAGAAATTTGCACATGTTTTTTAACTCTTGTAAAATGCACTACCAACAAATTGGGTTCACGAGAAACTCAGAAGGTCTTTTGCCTTTAAAATGATAAAAACTTCTCTTGTACTAAATCTTGTATCTTTGTCACTGCTGTGAAAGCCTAACAATTCGAGCCAGTTCCTTTAGGTAAAGTATACTCTCACTATCCTTCTAGAGGGAAATTTACAGTTAATTCTGAGGTCTAGCCTCGTTAATGTAGAACAATATATTTATTATTCGCTAAGTACTTCATTTAAGAACAAAGTCTGTAGGTAGCCATCAGGAATTGTTATAAGAGTTATTTGATTGCCTAGTTCGCCATATAACATTAATCCAGATATTTGGGCCTTTTCAGATATGTTAGCCCACATATACTTTAAACCCCAATTTCTCTAAGGGGGCAACCTATCATTACCGCGACTATTGACACTTGGGTTTGTTAAGAACACACGTTTGTTATGTTGGTTTATAAAGATGCGCTCTTTTTTATACCTATTTTAAAAACCATTATAAAAAAAAGGAGCCTTTTAAGTATAACGCACGAGCTCCTCACAAATGTAGGAGCGCTTTTATAATCCTAAATCTTAAGACTTCAGCCAATCTAACCCCCCCAATGCTAGTAGATGAAATCAAGGCTTCCACGTTGACTTGTAACCCACTAACTAAATATCAAATCCACCAATAAAGACTGATAGAGTGCCCTCCGACATGGTCATCCCGCCCTTGGCGTTTTTTACCAGGGAATCAGTTAAATTTTGCCCTTTCCTGCGCCATCCTGGCTGAGGCGTTTACCTAAGGCAAACTATAAACCATCCTAAATCTTTATAGTAAGGACAGTATATAACTTTCAAGTTTAATTCCCAGTACCGACGAATACTAACTCGAAAACTACAAGTAGTCCTCCCTAACGACAAAGCATTTAATCATATCAAGCCAATGGACAAATAATGCATATGAAAAGAAATCTGCAACACGGAATTTAACATTAAACCTATCAAACTGATTTAGACAAAAGTTAGACGCAATCATGGTTTAGGCGCGTTGTATTTAGTGGGGTGAAAAACGAGAATATAATTATGATACTGCCTTGCCACCACTCCTTCCAAACCAAACGCACAAAGTCGATTAGGATCCATAGAACAAAAACATCCTAATGCGCTTTGGGCACATTCAAACTTAGATGAAAGTGGAAGGCCTAACAATGCCAGGAGTGCAACAGACTTAATGACTCCATCCGGGACCATACGTTTGGTGTTTATTAGGAGCACAAGCACAGACCAAGTCTCGCATACTAGGTTCAATCTACAGGGCGTTGATGCCAGAAAAAAATTACTAGCCAATTCTAGAAGATTGCTTCATAACTCTGCTGGTAGATTCTGCTCAGCCCAGCATACAAAGGTATCAAGACGTTCTTTCACATCGCTAGTCAAGGTTGACTATGCTTGTAGGCCAAGGATAATACATGCTCCCCTCGACCTTGGACTTACAGATGGGCATGATACATAATTTTATAACAATGAAATCCTCCATAGCTGGAGCGATCCCAAACTTAGGGCACAATCAACGCTTAAACACAAACACCCGCCCCCTCATTTAAAAAGTACCTCGCCTGCAAGAACAGCGATCCAGTTATAAGCGCCCCGAAAGCAACCAGAAAGCAACTCAGCAGCCGCTCAGAAAGCACCCCACCGGTTGACTCTGCCTCACACTGACAGTATACTAGCGAAAAGACCAGCCCTCGTTATTTTGTGTTTATAACTTATACTGGAATTAGCCCTACTTTATTCACTAAAAATTACTCAGCAGCTAAACACTTCCTTAAACATCCACAGAGGGTCAGCCATATAACGGCTACCTTACCTATAGTAGACAAACCCAACGACAAAACTACTATTAGCCAGGCAGAGCATCAAGCGCTTTGGCAGCTAACTCTTTATACGTTTGCTAGATGGTGTAATTGTTTTCTAATCCAACTTTACCAGGCTGAGGCGTTGGTGGAGCACCCCTACTGGTCCTGTTGGTGCATGCCGGTTAAAGCATAAACGAGAGTAGAGTAGCAACCCAATGGCTGTTAATATGCTATTCTATGTATCCTGTTCTCTGGAACAGAAGTCCTTATCTCAGCTAGCGTAGTGTTTTCATATAGTATTTTGTTTATAGTATCTTTTATTCTGATTGTTTGCGCTGCTCGCTGCGCTCTGTTAGCAGCCATAGCTTCTAAAAGTTTACTCTTTTTTCCTTAATGCTGTTATTTTTGCTGTCTATTCTAGGCCCTTTTTCTTCTCTCCCTAAATTTTTATCATCTGCATCAGCGAGTTTATTTTTTTCTGTTATTATCTTTTTATCTAGCTTATTAAGTTCTGAGAATGGCTTGGATGCTCCCTTACTGTCGTAAAAGCAGTCGTACCAGGCCCGGATTCGGCCATCGGTAATGGCGAATCATTAATTGTTTCTTAACTGTGTTCCTCACTTAAAAACTCGTTTCATTTCTGCTATTATTTCATCTGCTGATTCGATTTAACTTCATGACGAGGTAAGTCTTTGTAATTCAGCTTGTGTTGGCAACTTTTTGCCCAAGATATAGTAAAAGACTAACAGCCTCAGCCTAAAATCCATTCAATAAAGTTTAATAGCCTTTGGCTCAACAACAGGGGAGATCTCTAAGAATTGTGCCTGCTTAAAACTGAGTTGGTCTGGTTATGCAGTAAGTCGTACACTCATTCCTTTACTGGTTCTTACATACAAATGATTATTTTTATCTGTTAAATCAGAAGCTCTAAGTGCTCCTGGCTGCTCTCGTCCCATATGACCATATAACTGATTCAATTCTATCTAGCAAACGTATTTGCCTTAAACTACTCCTCCTTGACCAGGCTGCTGCTCCTTTCAAGCTCTTCTTGTAATGAAGGAGCCTAATTCTGTTTCATCTTCTTACTTCAACAGGATCCGGCACTCATAATCTTCATCCATATTTTATATTTATCTTCTTTTTTGTTTTATAAAAAAATGAACTCATACGGTTGTGACCACCGAACCTACAGACGAGCGAAGGAACCCCATGGCGTGAAAGGTAAAAGGACAGACTGTAAATTAGTGTAACTCCTCCATCAAAGTTCAACCTGGCCAAGATATAACCGTTCAAGTTCCCTGTTCTTGGCGCTGATGATGTAATAATGCAGGCACTGCAAAACTATCAGACCAAAACAGATATTACATCGGCAGATCCTAATGCTCCTGATGTTGCACCTTTAGCGCAGGGCTCTCGTTAAATCTTTATGTAATCAAACTGAGGGCTAAAAGAAGTCTTTATACTAAGATCGAGGCCGACATTTTAGCCCTCTCATTCTGATCTAGGCTGCCTAAAAAAGCCAGAAAAGAGAAAGTTTTCAGGGAACACCAAGCCCAAACGGCCTTAACGCACAGGCTTAAAGCGGAGGATGCAACAGAATGCCGTTAAGAAGATGCAGTAGCAGAGCATTAGCAAACAGAGCTTCAGCCATCCCTCAGATTTTGAGATGTTTAAAGCCGCACTAATGCCAAATTACCAAGGATGCCCCTAAAAGAACAATTCGTTAAGTTCTGACATTTAATCCTAGCGATTCTGTCCTTCTGTCTGACGACCCTTTAGCCAAATACACAGTTAGTGACTCACTCTAGAGTTTGATGTTGTTACTAACCAGGATGGCCCAGAAAATCTTAACCCATCAAAAGTAAAACGGATATTTATATGAAAACGATATGCACGCCATCAACAGCAATAGAAACAAGCGAGACACTCTTTGGAAACATACATCAAAATCAGTTCTGAGGTCTATAAAAGGAATTTTATTCTTGTTTATGAAGAAACAACTCCTTTTCTAGAGATCAGAAGCGTATTATAATCCAAAATTGAGAAGTTCGACTGTGTAATCAATGGCAAGTCTGCTCAGGTGTATTCAGGCGCGGACTTTTACCTCACCAACACTTACGATGAAAATAAGAAAGTTGTTCGCTCGGTGGAAGGCAATGGATCCAGAGATGATCGAGTATGTAAAAACACTTCGCCTATTCTGATGTAAAGAGCTCGAAGACTACTTAAAACATAATATGGGACTGTGGAGCGACTTTAGATTTCCCCCATTTGACAACAGATTGCTTGGGAAAAAGTGGAGAAAGGATAGGCACGATGTTACAAAATAAATATTCGCAAGCAAGAGCGGAGACGCCCCCAATACCAATGAATGTTTTTATGGATTTTGCATGTCAGTTCACCATTGAAGACAACAGCCTAAAAAGACGCCGGCTTATTAACAATGCAGAAGGAAATATTCTAAAAAAACAGATGGATAGATTGACGTCTTCTGCCAAAAGATCACACAGTTCTCCGTATCTGTGGAATTACTGGGATGTGGAAAACTGTCTTCATACTTGATTAGTTCCAAACAATATCGGTTCCACTTACGAGCAATTGTTATATTCTGCCACAACATTAAGCACAAACAAGTCTTACAAAGACCGGAAGTTTATAAGGACAGACGAGACTATATTTTAGATGATTTCTGAGACAACTGAGCGACTGTAAAGAACAAATACTATAGACACTTTGGGAACTGAAACACTGTTTCATATTTGAAGGACTGTTCCGCTGAACGAGGACATTGTTAAAAACCAGAAAAGATTCTGTCAAAGCTAGCCTTTAGTGGCCCGCCAGCCTTAGTTTCTGTGTGGCTCTTAAACTCAAAATAACAAGCAGTTTTAAAGGACTTTACTCGCAGTTACATCGGTTGTATTATTAAACCCACCGGACAAAGATAGTTTAGAAGAAAGTATAAGTGAAAATTATATAATAAGGGACAAAAGAAGAGCTAAAAAAAATAAAAGAGCAGGTAGCTGCAACATCTAAGCACGCTAAGCCTATGCTTACGGACCTGACCCCCAGATCAATACGTTTGTTTATTGATAGTTGTTTATTATTAATTGCTTTAAACAATTATTTATTATAATTTAATATTATAAAAGAATGTCTCGCTGGGCCAAAACCAAAAGCGGAGCTAGCTCCTAAATGCGTTGCCGTAGAGTTAAACGGACCCCTAGCAGACACAACGAGTTTGATCTAATAGAGTGCAGGAAATGTTTTGGATTTGACTACCACAGATGATGGGGGTATACAAAACGAACAGAAATTGAAGAGAAAAAACGACAGCACCATCCTAAACCCTGGAACAAAAAGAAATCTAGAACAACTGCCTTACGGCCCCAAATATGAATACGGCAATTCTAACAAAACAAGACAAATACTGGGTCTAGAGTTCCTGAAAAAAACTGGGATTTAAATTGACTTGCCGAAGCCCTAATGTATACTTTGATAAAGAAAACAAATTTAGAAAGCTTTGAATGCTGGGCCCTTTCTACGCCAGTCTCTTCCCAGGAACACAACAGAAAAAGCAGAATTGTAAAAGATACATATATGCGCGAAAATGTGCTAGAGCCCCGACAAGAAAACCTTAGTGAAGTGGGGCGATGACACAGTAACCCAGAATTTCTACCCCCCCCCCCCCCCCCCCCCCAACCCCCAATGCCCTAACTCTTTGCTACTTTGATTTTCTGATTTATTAATTACTCCCGGGGAGTCTAATTATTCGTTTGCCAGAACTGAGTTTGTTAGCACGGGGAGTACAAATTAAGGCTGAAAACTTGGAAGGGCCCTGTTAGGCTTGATATTGCATTACTAAAACGGGGATGAAATAAACCACCCTTACATCATCTGACAAGGTTACTGTGAAAGTTGACAAAGACAAACTAACAGTACTCGACTTTTTTGTTCTTAAGTATGTACTTTTATTGCGTTTTACTCTGTTGGTGAAGTGCTGCCAAAAGATTACTAAAAACATATTTTACAACTAATTGTGATTTAAAATGGCGGTTCAACAGTTTTAAGTTAGAGCAAATAAACTGTACTTCAAAGGAAATAGAAATCGACTTGGATAAGTATAGAGTTACTAAAAAAAGAAATTATGCTAAAGCTTTAAATACTCTTTCTTATGTAATATCTGGCTTCAGCTGTAGCTAGCGTAAGTGCTGGGTTAGTGTTGCACGTATTAGCCACTGGGTGTCGGGGCGCCAGCCTCTTAGCATTAGGACGTTTGTTTCGGTTTTAGGATGCCATGTCTATGATTGTCAGTGTGTTTAAAAAAAAATTAACTCCTAAATTACAAAAGCACACTGCCATTTAGCCTAGCATCAGCCAAACACTTTTGTTCATTAAGATTAAGAAAAGCAAATCATTAGGAAGAAAACATTACAGACGAAGAATTCAGAAGTTATGGCTGACGGTGAGGATTACGACGGACAAAAAATTGAACTTCAAACGGAGTGGAAGAAAGACTTTAACTTCACGAAGGTTAGACACTGATGCAATTAAAACAGAACATTGAAAACAAACACATGATCGGTTTAACCCCCAATAGGCTTTTTACAATAAAAAAGATTAACAAACACTATTTTTTTTTTGTTAACTTACTGTGTTGGCGGTGACAAATTGTTTACAGCTCTCACGAACAAAACCGCTCTTTTAGGGCAGAGCTTTTTAGACGAGAGAGTCTCTCATAAATAATATACAGGAGAGGGGTTGTTTATGAATCTATCAAATTCATATACATCTACGCTCCTATAGGATCTGTAGCTCTAATTCTAACATACCACTGCCTCTCCAGGAGCATACAAGTATCATACTTATAGTCAACGCCCAAGAGTTTTGAGATTTCTGGAGAGTACCTGCATATCATCCGTCATGCTAATTTTTTTTTTTTAATATTGATCGCGCTCCACAGGCTAAGACCTGCTTTGCTTTGATAAATTTTCATTGTTCATGGCGCGTAAGACTGCTGGCAACCTCCTAACCATTCTGTCGTTCGCGTTCTGTCCATAAATTTCTCTGTGATTTGAAAGGTCACCAGCGCGTCAGCTAGATTCTTATTAAAGTTTTCTACTAAGGCTAGGTGATCGATGGTTGCCTGGGATCCCTCTCTTAACTGTAACATGATTTTTTTTAAAAACAGATGGTTTACAGAACCTTTAAAATCCTTTTCCATCATCAAACTTGACTCAATCTAGGATACTTTAATGGACCTCTCTGTATACTTGTTGTAAAGCGACAGCACAGCCAGTTGAGCTTTTATCCGTTTATAAGGTTCCGAATCTATGTATCTTGAAGCCATGTCAACAACGTCAGAGCATACTTAAACTTATATCTTGTAATGTGTCTCATGTTGGCAAGATACGCAAGTCCATCTGGTGCGGTGTCATTTGGAACTGAGTTAACACATCGCCAGGCCTTATAATTCTTTTTGGAGCAGGCAGATTATATGCCAAAATTGCTTGTTTTGGGAAAGCCAGTCTTTCGCATCTGATTCAGATACTCTAGCAGCTTTAATAGTTTTTCAATAGCCGTCTTTCCTTTTCCAATACCCCTTAGGAGACTAATATATTTTGTACTTGTCATAAGAAGGACTGTATTTTAATTGGATTTTAAATTGTTTGTGCCAAGAATAAGATTGCCCCCATAGCGCCCACAATAAAAACCCAATTTTCTGCTATTTTCTGTTCTTCTGGTGGTTTCATAAAAGTCCGCCAGTTCTGGCGGTGGTGATGTTAAAAACATTCATTCCTGTCACTAAGTAATACTTATTCATGCCTCATCTACGTCTGTAAATGTGTTGCTCTGCATGGCCCTGTTCCCTAACTTGTTTATTCATAAAGTCTCGTGAGCAATTCGTTCGTTTTCTCAATAAGGGTCTCATGCCCTTAGCTAAAACTTCCATTGCCTTGTTATGTCTTGCTCTCTCTCGTAGGACCTCATTTACTAAGCATATAATAGCTTACAGAGAAGGCAAGGCATTACCAATCTCCTCCTACCATCATAACTTACTCCCGCCATCTTTTATAAATCCCAACATTATCATAGATAAATCTTTCTATGAAACTAATATTTTTCTGGTATCATCCTGTGTAACAAGAAAGTCTTTTGATGCAATCCCTGCAGTGATTACAAACTATAACTACAAACATTCCAATGTCTAACCTTCCTAGATCCCACCGGCTACATTTTTAAACTGTTTTATTGTAACACGCTATAGCCTATACTAAGAACCGCTAATAACAGCAGAGTGGTAAATCCGTATTGATTAATCTTTTTTTCACTATCTTTTATTAACTAAAAAAAACATCATAAACATAATCATACTACGAAAGGGCTGTCTAGTGCTTTTTATCAAATATCATTTGTGATACAGCTTAAAATTAGGTTTGCCACTAGTTTTGGCGAATCTTCTATCTTTCCATGTTGGGCGGTATTTTCCTCCTCCCCACAAACATTATGCCAAGGGTAGAATAAACTAAAAACGCAACGATAGGCACTTGCATAATTAACCAACGTTTTAAACTCATGGTTTTAAAAAGATTAATAATTATTTTTTATTGTTTTTATAAATGGATGGACGAACTATTAAAGTGTGAGGAGCAAGCAGAAACAACTCCGTAGGCTACTCAGCAGACACCTGCCCAACACCCCCCCCCCCCCGAAAGCTTAAACTCTCTGGGCCGCTTAGTTGGCAAACCTAGACAGACTATAGGTGTTGAACTAAGTATTGAGCCAAATCCAACAATGCCTACTACAGACGTTGCAAAGTACTCGCTAGGTTACGAAGCACAGCTAGGGACAAAAATGGTTAGAGATCAGTGGGGAGGACCATGATAGCAAATAATGCTAGTTCGTAAGAACGAAGGCGCCGGTTGATTCGAAGAGATTTAGACTATGACCTTATCACAGATCGGTTATTTAAACAAAGACCCTAGAAAATCTCTGCAATGCGACAAGTATTACAAATTTGGAACTCGTGTTCTGCCCATTCATCATGGGATTAATAACTTTTACCTCATATTACTTATGATCAAAATAAATTTAATCGCAATACCAAAAAATGGAAGCGATCAGGAGAAGAAGACGCCGCAGGACAGTCCGCAGGATCAAAGTGAAAAGTACCACAAGTTAATGATCCCCCCAGAGCAAGTGCCACAAGTGAGTAACTGATTACTAAGATAAAAATCCTGACGTAATGAGGCTGGGCGTTACCTAGCAGAATGGAACCGACTGCAAAAAGCACCCACCATCCGACAAAACAAAAATACAAAGATAGTAAAAAACATTCGCCACCAGCAACAACACCCACTATACCAACAAACACAATCACAACACAAACAATAAGATGTATTATTTGTATTGGGAAGCTGAAGATGTTGTGAGGGGAGTTTTACGCATCAAATGTCTAACGCCATATTAGCAGCAAAGTCACAAAAACCAAACCCCAGAAAAGAAGAAGAGTCAGCTTTCTGCAAAAAAAAGGCAACCTCTGTTGTAGACCCATTTTCTATGGAATCGTTTTTTTAAAAAACTAAATAAAAGTACCCGTTAAGAACTGGATCAGTCCAAGTATAAGTTAGTAACTAGACAGATACTTTATTAAGTTAAGTACAAGTAAAATTACAAGTTAGAGAAGAAAATTCCAAGTTAAGTTAAAGTAAAATACAAGTTAAGTGTAAGTAAATAATAAGTTCTTAAGTAGTATAGTTAGGATCTTAAATAAGTAACTGGTCTAGGTTCTTAAGTCAAGTAACTGGATGGTTCTTAAGTTAAGTACTGCGTTTAGGTTCAACGTTAAAGTCAAGTTAAGTCAGGCAAGGATAATCTTTACAGTTCTAATGTCCTACAGCATATTGAAAACTCAGGATAGACGGTAAGTTCTCTTGTCTATTGTTAGAGATAGATGATTCTTGTTAACTGCAGTTGTGTTTACTTGATGAAGTGTCGAGGCGCCGATAACATTAGTCGTGATTAAAAATCTTTGTTTTCAAAGAGAGCTTGCTTTGTAGTTGACGTGAGATATATTTTTTTTGACAACTTCTTTACTTATGCCCTTAGCCTTCTTCATTACCAAGACGAATGGGCTGGCAAACGCTATACATCTTGACCGCCAAACCAAACTATTCATTGATAAACTGTTCATTAAGTTCATCTTCATCTTTCCATCACTTTCTTGATTACAGTTGAATGTAAAGGACTGTCTTTTGGATAGTCCCTGAGTCGACCCACCATCGGCTCCTTTAGCACCCTTCAGTTTCAAAGTCTTTGTAAAAGTCTTCTGTTGGGACTTCTAGATAAAAGAGTCAGTGTCAGTGTTGTTGGTAAAAGTAATCTTGTTTGTGGGAACAGCGGTTTTTTAAAGTCGACGTACAGAAAATTCTAACATCAATAACTTTGCAACTTACTACAGTTAAGCCGATATATAAACACCGGCGTGTCGCAACTTAACCTCCTTTTTCTTCATCATAATGCCAACCCGGCTGTCGTTAAATCTTCTAAAGGTCTTGTAGTTAGGCTTAGAGGCAACTTAATGCTTCATTGTTTACTTATGTAACTACATATTACATCCTTACGTTTGTGTGGATTATTCCATGGTTTTGCCGAAAAGCTGTTGTTAATTATCGTTAAAGAGTCTTTTTCTGAAGCGTCAGTGGCTTGGGTTCTAAGATCAGTAATTCTTTTTGAGTATGTCTCTTAAAGGGTACTTGGTACAAAGCAAAAATGATCTCTATGAACAGAGTCAGTTTCAGTCCGTGTCTTAGGTTAAAACTGTAAAGTCTGTAATGACAGTCATATTTAGTTTTGTGGCGAGATTGGTGGGAACAAGTATAGCGGTATCGATCGGGCTCATCTTTAAGCTTTCTGGGCTAGGAGATAAACGTTGTGGAGGGTCGAGTAATTCTTTAGGATATACTAAGTCTACTTCAAGATAAGCCAGCTGGATTATCTGCGAAAGCCTGTGACAACATACCTAACACAGTATTGACATCATAGGCCCTTGTATCATTTTTAAGTTCTCCGTGGCAGCCGGCTGGTCATGGCCACCAACCGTAGTTAAGCGTCTAAGTACATAGATGTTAGATGGTTTAGGTTGGGTCATAATCGTCTAAATATTTGTTGTAGGGACTTTGCAGTAAATGGTCTGAGAGGCAGTAATACCTCCCTCAGGCCATCTTCAATCATCTGAAGTGTGGGTAGAACAGCTATTAAGTCAATTCGGATGTTGTAGACTTTAGCAATGCATCCCACGAAAAGGCCAGGGGCAGAGATGTAATGTGATGAGTCTCAGCAGTAATGTTTAATGCAAGAAGTCTGCCTAATTCTTAAGACGTTCTGCATTAAACACGTCGCCATTAAATATTGATCATGATACATCACCATAGTTTGGACCGGTAATTCTGTCCATGCTTTCTGAGCGTAATCATAGGTCAGCATAAGTTAGTACTTTGCCTCTAAGCTTAGAAAAGAAAGACCTTTTAGGAGGAAAGTGATTCTTCAACAAACCAATACCCACGAGTCCCATGTATTCATAAGGGTAAACCTTTACGCACCAAAGGATGGCTCCAAAGTATTTGATTAGTGATGGAAAGACTAGTAGAGATCCTGCTAGTTACACCCACCATGCCCTCAGCAGTTGGGCAGAGACAAACACGGAATACCGTCGTCCCTGTCGAATATAACATTCATCCATTCTTCGCCTGAGCCAAGCACGTAACCCTCTTATACTTCAGAAGTCCATGCTATGCATGAAGAAAAGAGACATCGTTAAACCACGACGGTAATGCAGCAATAAGGGCAGATTACCAAGTCATAGGGTCCACCTGACGCTGTATATTATAATGAACTAGCAGTAGTGTGGCCCTATTACTGCGGCCCAGCGAAATCAACGACAGCAACCCCCACCGTCCTGGAACACAGCCAATACAGAACCTACATATCCCCCACCACTTTAGCCCCAGGTTTAGGTGTGTGGAGGAGTTTGGTTTCACAGTCTACAAACTTTTACAATGAGTTCTATGACTGGCTGGCCGCTTCTATCGTTGGGATTCTGACAAACCACCTTCTACAACCCCTTGTTAAGCATGATCCTTTGATGTTAAAAAACCATAAGTCTTGCTTCAGTGTTCTGCTTAATAATAATGACTCTTTGTACTATTCTGCAAACAGTATCACGTCTACATGTTTAGTACAGTGGTTCGCTAAGTAGGACGCGTTGGGAGAAAATCCCTTATAGGCACTGATTGTCTTTTACAGACCCATGTGTATACGTTTCCAGTGAATGGCTTGTTTTGTTCTTTCAAATGAGAATATACTGTTTATACTTACTGGAAAGGTTATGTTATCAAAGTTCAGTTCTTGTTTGTATGTCTTCATAATTAGAACTCTGTTGGCATGATATTTTAACAGGATGGTAGATGTGCTAAAAAACACCACATCAAACACATGTTGTCGAATTATGAATGTTTAAAACTGCCCGTTTTAACTCTAACTCCTATTGGGAGAGGAAGGTAAGAATAGCCATTTAGGTACGAACTTTGTTTGTTCAATTCTGATTTCAAGGACTGTCCCTTCCAGAAAGCCAGACCCCCTTACTTGCTTCTTCACTTGCATGGTTAAACTGTGTAGCATGTAGTCAGCCCAGTTAGGAGTTAAAGTCGTGATAGCTAATTTACATCTTCTTGTTTAGTGGAAAACCAGATTCCATGTTGTATTCATCAGGAGTTATATAATCACTCAGAACGGCCAACGCACTTTTATGGCGGTTCGCTTTGACGAGACTCTAGAATTTTAGAGAGAGCATGAGCCACGCTTTCATGAATCATTTGGTGGGGTTAATGATTGTCCTTGTCCGACTTACTAAACATATCACTTATTGTTTGTCACTGTTGTCTCAAATATTTCTTCCATCGTATATGTTTTCCATCCTCGGATTTACTTGTGGTTGTTCATTTTTAAAGCCAATATTACGTAGATTAAAAAAAATAAATGTATATAAAAGTTAAGTAAACGCGCTTTTATATTCTTCACCAAGCCTCGCAAACACTTCAAGTACCCGTTAACCTTACAATAACGCCTGCTATTATTTTAGCTTTTTCGAATCACTACCGTCAATGTTATATCACTGTGATTGCTTCGTTAAACAGTTCACTTATGATCTTTTATTATATGGTCTATGTCCTTCTAAACCCAAATTCACTAAACTCAATGTTTAATACTGTCATTTGTTTCGTCAAATAGTTCTTACAATTTCTTTAAATCCAGCTTCACTGAGTTCGACAGCCATTTTTAAATCATAAAAATAATAAAAAATAATTGCAAACGTTCATAGTCTTTCTAATCGTAAAAAACCTAATCTTAATAAAGTTCAATATTTACTCCTTTCCAGGGGGTGGTAGAAGAAACATCAGATTAAACATCTTCAGAGAGCCATATAATCAACCTTAAATGGCAAACAGCTTTACAACTGGATGGAGAAGAAATCTGGTATTTTGTGATGGCTGCATCACGCTTTCTCGCATACTATGCGACTTAAAAGATCAGTAATTCATTTTCAACCTGCTCTTTAACTGATCTTTATCGCCCTCCCACTCACAATCCATCTTTATCTCCAACTCCATACTATATTACTAAGTCTCTATATACTTCGGCTTCATTATTAAACAAGAATAAAATTATAAACTAAAAAATTAAGTAAACAGTTTTCTCTTGTAAATTTTCAATGTTATTCATAGTCTTTTACTAATCGTTAAAACTTGCTTTTCCTTAAACGAATAGCTTACTCCTTCAGGGTGGTAGGAAGAAACCGTCAGTTAACGTTCAGCTTCAGGAGCCCATATTGTCAACTAATATGGGCAACCAACTTTACAATGGTTTGAGGCAAGAATCTGGTCTTTTGCTGTGAACCTGTTTCCACGCTTTCTCGCATGTCTATTCGATTAAAATGATCAGAAATTAATTCTACATCAAACCTGCTGTTTAACTCTTCTTATTGCCCTCCTCACCCAATCCAACTCGTAAAGTAGATTATACGCTCTGTAGCTACTTCGGCCTTCATTTTTTTAAACCAGAAATATACGACAATTAAAAAAATTATTAAAACAGTAAACCCTTAATTTTTATGTTCTTGGAGAGAATGTAAATATGTATTTCACGCTCCCCCCACAATAACTATTTTGCGCGGAACACCCCCCGTTTTAATTAACGATTTGGTCGATTTTTAGAGGTTTTGGGGGGTGTTAATTTTTTTGTGCAACAGGTGTTAAAATTGGCTAACACTGACATGTGATGGACGTAATTTGTATGTGAAAAGGGGGGTTTATCGTTTGCAAAATCGATGGTGGTCTTGAATCGAGGATAATTACATTCTCTGCTTGAGACAGTGTTCACATGGCGTAATGTTGGCATCAATAAACACGTGATAGAAACACAGGCAGATGAAATGAGTTCGTTTGATAAAGTTGACAATGGGGTCCATAGTCGTGAAAGACATGATTTGGTTCTAATAATTCTTTTATGGTTGCCTTGTTCTAGGCAGGGTTAAAGGTTTCTCTAATGAATGACAAACTCTTCGTCTGTCTGTCACATGTTTCTGTTGCAGACAACGTCTGCAAGCAATTTGGACTATGTTGCTACCTATTGTGAAAATGAGAAAGGTTTAAGATTCGTGTGAGAGGTTCATGACAACGTAGACAGTCCATGTATGAATGACAAACTATGTCATGTTTTTCCACTGGAACGTTGTGGTTTGCTTCCCAAGATTGCTGACCGAGATTTTGTGGTCATATTACTGTTTCTTCGATTTTATTTGTTAGTTGAGACCTTTGTGTGGTTGATTTTTCAACTTCTATTGTGTATAGAAATTATTAACGTGTTTCAGTGACCCAGCTACTCGTTTTACAAACGAGGGAGGCGCTTGGAGGGGATTATGTCTGGTCCACTCAGGGAATGTTTGCCATATTATTCAAGAGGCTATATACTGATCATAACCAACGTTCTTAAGTTTCTTATTCATAAGAGTCTGGCTTGGCTTATCAAAGGTATTTTGTATGTTTTGTGGTATGTGCCACCAGAGGAATTCACCCTAATATAGTTTTTGCGAAGGTTGAAACTGGGCATTACTGATCTGGAGCTGTATGTGAAGCACTACTAGTTCTGCCCGACGAGTTTTTACTTCTAGTGGAGATCTAACAGTAGAAATTTGTGTCCCAAAGACCTGCATGCACCTGAATTGTTATAATTTTCAAATAAGCTTCAGACCTGAGACTGAGTGACCGAAACTCAGAAGATACCCTGCTATTTAAACAGATATGGTAAGTTGTTGTTGACAAATGTGCTACCTCACTGGGTCTATGTATTTTAACGGTGAAGAAATGGTGACTGTCACCGGTCATTTCACAAACATATCCGCAACTGGCGTAGTGTGAATGATTATTTCATCGCCACCTGTGATTTGTTTGCTGTCGTCCATCTGTTTTGTAAACTTCATGTAAGCTGAAACGAATTGATTCTGACCATTTGCCGTTGGAATTTCGCCTCAGTTCTCTTCCGAAACCGATAGCATGCGACATGTGAAATGAAAAAAAGTTCAGTTTATTGAAACTTTCCAGTGGCAAGATCAACAAGCTGATTTATTTAATGAGCAAATGAATTAGCAAAGATGCACTGTCGCTGTTTGGGCGGGGCTATTGCCTCTCAATGACGAGGTGTTAATGCATGCCATTGCTGCTTTTATTGAGTGTCTTATAAAACAAGCTGAATGCATGCAACAGACGTAATTAGAATGGATGGTTATGATTGGGGAACAATGATTGGTTATGATACAGAAAGCACTAGTACTAATTAAAGGCACGAGGCTTCTGCGGATATACAGGAGACCGCTAGATAAAGAAGAATAACAAACCTATTTGTCTTTGCCGAGAGAATACAACACCTTGCTCGCGCGGCAGAAAAAAAGGAAAAGAACAGTTCTCTACTAAGTAACATCGTAAATTCGGTTGCTGACCAGAACAAAGAATATTGGGAGCACTGCGCAGACTATTGTGAAAAAGATGATCATACCTCAGTAATTATCACTTTGATGCTGGTTTTCTCATTTTCCTGCGCTTCTTGAAAATGGTTGAAACTGCAGATGCTGTTTGATGTTATTTGCGACGTAAATATGTCTGTGAAAATAGTACCGAGTTTGTTTTCCTACTTCGGATCGTCCAATTTCAAGAGAGGAGATTTCAACTGCAATAAAAAGACTTAAGAACAGAAAATCTGCAGGGGCCGATGGAATTATTGGCGACTTCTTGAACTTTTGGTGGAATGTTATTATTGATTTCTTTGTTAAGTTTTTCAATACGCTTTTTGATAATGGGTTATTTCCTGAACGTTGGACCAGAGTCAATCAATCGTGCCACTGTATTAAAAAGGTGCACTGTGTCCCCTGGCAATTATCGAGGTATATCGTTATGTGACATCCAGTAGTAAGTATTTAGCTCGATAATCAATCGCAGGTTACAAGACTGGGTACGTCAAAATGACATCACCCGTAGTGAAATCACGCAGGGTTTAGAAAAGGCAAACTCAACTATTGATCAGATGTTCACACTCTTGGCGTTATACAGAAACAATTTCACAGAACCGTAAATTATATGTTGCCTTTATTGATTTCGAAAAGTTTTTGACTCAGTATCAAGATCAATGCTCTGGCAGTACTCCAAACAGAATGGAATTCAAGGAAAACTCTAACAAATGTATTATATAGTATGTTATAGTAGTGTGAAAGCAAGAGTAAGATCTGGGTGCTAGTAGTTACTGGACTATAACTGTGTCCAAGAGAGGGGTAACACAGGGTGATGCATGCAGCCCTTGTACTTTTCTCCTTATTTATAAACGAGCTCGCCTGGAAAATAATAGAGAAAAGGAGGCACGGTTCAACATTGACTCCTGATTAGCATGGAATGTTTTATTTTGTTGTTAGCAGAAGACATTGCTTGCTTTCACGAAAACACCAGTTGGGCTTCAACACAACTGAATAGTTTATGCGTGATCTTCAAGACTTCAGTTAAAGGTCAACATGATGAAAAAGAGTATGTTGTTGTATTCAGGGTAGAAGGCGGTTTAACCTCTGCGGCGCTGTGAAAGGTGGTTTCTTAATGGAGAGGAAATGAAGACTAGTCCAAACTGATATAGTATCTTGGTATATATTCTCCACGAGACTTAGTTTTGTATTGCATGTGAGACCTTGCAAGCCGAGCAAAGAACGCCTTGCGTGTATTATGCAAAAGTATGGTACACGCTAAAGAATAATTTCATTTGCAGTATTTTTGAAAAATTTTTTGATTATCGCGTTTCTCCCTATTGCCCTGTTCGGTGCTGAAATATGGGGGATTAGTTAAGCAGTTGCTCGTATTGAAAAAGGTACACTTATTTGCATTAAAAAAATTTTTTTAGGGACGTGGCCGCTTACAACCGCCGAATGATTTAAGTGTATTGGAGAACCAGGACCGATACCCTATTTATGTAAATACATCTGTTCGGGTGTCTTAGATTTTGGCTAAAAGTTAAACGTAATTGGATGGACCAAATAGGACTACCGGTGAAAGCTTACGAGCGTTGCTGTGGCTCGGACTCACGCGAGTAAATATACATGGTTTCAAGGATTCGAGAAAACATAATTTCAGGATGGTTTTGGAATTAGTTGGCTAAATCAAGGGGTTGACAAAAGTCAATGCATTTCTGGCTGAATTTCGCAGAGCTTATTGTGATTGCCGCTGGCAAAACTGGAGTGTAATATCCAAGACCGTGACCGGTTTTCTTTTTGTAGAACTTTTTCAAATCATCTAGGAGCTGCGAAAGGTATCTTTTCTTGACCCGTCGACAGACAATATTAGATGTTTAATTTACACAATTTAGATTCGGAGTAACAGACAGGCAAAAACAAGGGACGTTATAATAAGGTATCAACTCTAATTCTGTAGATGCCATTGTTTACTGACGCAACGGGAAGATGAAGTACATCTTTTGTTTAGTGGCCTAGTCTCTGTGAGCTTCAGGCAACATATATTCCAGGAAAATTTTATGCAAATCCATGTTTATCAGCGTGCCTTTATTGATGGCTACCCAGTAACGAATTTATATGAAGAAAGTATGAGCTATTTATTAAGGCATTTAAAAGGCGTGCACGACTGTGTTGAAGGATGTGAATGTTTAATATTGAAGCATGTATAGTTGAACTCTATTGTCAAAAGATGTTGGAATCTGTCATTATTATGTTTGATGTATCCATACCTTTTCCTGTCGTTAAAGTGCCAATGTAAATAGTTCCCCTTCAGTAGGGGCTGTGCCTAACCTGAATAAACCATTTTCCATTTCATTTCATTTCCTTTATTTCATATGCCAGCAATCACAAATAACCTTTTCATCTCTCTCTCTCTCTCTCTCTCTCTCTCTTCTCTCTCTCTCTCCTCTCTCTCTCTCTCTCTCTCTCTCTCTCTCTCTCTCTCTGTGGGTATTTTCGTGTTGCAAAAACGGTTAAACAACTGGCGACTAGGGCTGTGGTATTGATGTGCCCATTGTCTCAGTCTGCATACGTGCTGCGGTACTGAATCTTGCTCGTTACCACAAACATTGCTGGCTATACCTGTAAGTGTTCGGCCCAGTGTCTTGGGGTTTGTGTCTGTTTTCCTCTGATCATATTCTTTCGTGTCATCAAAAGGCTGCGCTCGTACTGTCCGGACATTCAGAATTCTGTAGTGGCAGGTGGCGTCACAGAAGCTTTGTCCTGTCTCGGTTTGCCTTTCACACTTTTACTGCAAAGAATGGTGTTGTCGAGCTGGAGTCCAGGGACCTACTTCTAACGTGAAGGCCGAATTAAGGCGGATAGTTTGAGGCAACAAGAACTGAAGATGCAAAGTGGAGACGTCAGCCACACCCAGCCCTCCCTGGTGTCGCACTGGTCCTAAGCCAACCTGATAAGATTCATGTCGTTGCATGCAAAACACCCCCCCTCCCCTGGTCTCGCATTGTCTGAACCACCCTGGAAAGATGTCATGTCGTCGTGATGCAAACCACCTCCCCTGGTCGCACTTGTCCTGAGCAACCCTGAAAGATTCTGTCGGTGCAAGCAAACCCCCCTGGTCGCACTTGTCCTGAGCCAACCCTGAAAGATGTCATGTCGTGATGAAAAATATGAACAGGAAGTTTGTGGATGAAGACGTGTTTCCATGCGATGGAAATGTTATGAACCGAGATGAAAGGGACGTGTTTGGACCTTCGTGGGGATGTGCTGTTTTTTTACGACCTGAGAGGTGGAAATTAACGCGTGAGACTGAAAAGCAGAGAAGGAACGTAACGACCTGGTTGCTGATAACGTTGTACAATGAGAGGTTAAGGCGGTGACTAAGAAGGTCGGTCTCTCCAAGACATATATAAATCCTGTATCCCAAGAAGGAAATTGAAAGCAGGCAGGACTGTGATGAGCTAGTTCGGGTCTCATTACTGATCCATTAAGCTGTCAAGTGACATTCATTTTGACAGCACTCCATCGCTTAAGCAGGAAGCCAGACCCGAATCCCCATATCGGATGCTGCCCTCTTCTTCACGGAAAGGGAAGACTACTGGGTTGCCAGGACGCAAACTGCAGGGGGACAAATAAAGTATAACAGCGGAAACAAGATGATACTTAAGGAACAAACTTTACTGCTTCGACAGTGATGGGATCGTGATTCTGGAGATAACACTGAGACGCTCTATTTTGTCATCCAAGCGGGAACACGGAGGTATTATTTGCATGAGGCAGACTAAAAAACAAAGTGGGACGGACGATGAAAATTCCCGGTTGTGCTACCCACTGCCCATCGCTTGGACCCACCACAACCCTGAAGGGGGCACCACACCTGTGCCACATACTTCACACTGACTGAAGCAAGACTCAACTCATCGATCTGTCCTCCTGAAAATCTCATGCACAGGCAGCAGGGTTGGTGGCTGGTGCCTTCACCGCCCCACCCTGGTACAACCAGGGCAGCTGTCGAGCACCCGGTACCTCACTGGACCCGGATTGGTGCAGCCTCCCCAGGCACCATCAGGGGTCAACGGGACTTCAGGCACCCTCGCTGTATGCCAACAGGTCAACAGGTATTTTGTGGGTGACGAAGGCGGGACCCTCGCTGCCTGCCAACAGGCCAACAGGTAAATTTGGGGGCGACGAAGCCTGCAGGGGGCACCCCAGTCAGGGGCTGGATCACAACCGAAAGGGAGGCACCGCCGGACTGCGACAAAGGGAAGTTTGAGTTGCAGACGCTGCAGCCGTTCAGGGTCCGCATCTGGTAGCAGGCCTTTCACACCACTGTGGGCACTCCCGGCTCGGTCCCTTCACATGAGAGAATCACAGGGGGAAAAAAGGGGCACTGGTGCTCTTGAAAGCCCAGCACCTCTTAGTGACATTGTTTTCCCAAAACAAATGGTTGTGTGTGTCACCCTACATTGCTATCACCACTACCTACTCTCCCCCATACAATATGCTGCACAACCTAAAGGTTGTGTGTGTCACCCTTGTTGCTATCACCACTAACCTATCTCCCCCCCTACAACATGTGCACAATTACTGGTGCACTACGACTTCAGTTTGCACCCTCCCCTTTTGGACCCCATCGTGGTAAGGAAGTAAAATCACCCCCTGCCAACTCATGATTTCATAAAAGTTTTGACAAAAGTCACATGCCAGACCCCACAGTCACTATGCCCGACCCACAGTCACTATGCCAGACCCCACAGTCATGACAGCACAGTGCATGACCCTTTTTCCATCATCATATTTTTTTTTTCAATCAGGAAAAAACTCTGCCTGAGTATACAAACTTTCAGTTATTCCTCGGATCAACATCCTTACCCATATTCAGAGCCTACAACCCCCAATTTATCACTGTCGCTCATACCATCTCCTAAACCTTTTCTTGCCATACATGAGATAAAAAAATGGATATCGCACCCCAATAGCTGTTTTTCCATGTCATCACAGAAACAAAATTATATGTGTAAAACACCATTTAAATATACATATCCCAAATCAAACTGCCCAATTAATCTCCGTCTTCTTGGTGGCATCCAAAATGGTGCATAATTACAACCACACTTCTTGAAGTGGTGCATCCCAATGGTGGGATCATATACACCACACTTCATGAAGGGTGCATCCAAATGGTGCATCATATAACCACACTTCATTGAAGTGGTGCATACAAAATGGTGCATATATACACCACACTTCATTGAAGTGGTGCATCCAAAAGGTGCATCATATACACCACACTTCTTGAAGTGGTGCATCCCAATGGGGGCATCATATACACCACACTTCATTGAAGTGGTGCATCCCAAATGGTGCTCATATACACCACATTCATTGAAGTGGTGCATACAAATGGTGCATCATTACACCACACTTCATTGAAGTGGTGCAAAAAACAAAATGGTGCATCATATACACCACTTCAAATTTAAGTGGTGCATCCAAAATGGTGATATATACACCACACTTCATTGAAGTGGTGCATCCAAAAAAGGTGGGTCATATACACCACACTTCATTGAAGTGGTGCATCCCAATTGGCGCATCATATACCCCACATTTCATTGAAGTGGTGCCACATGTTTTGTTTACACTACACTTCCCCTTGCTAGATAATAAGCCCCATCAATTGGGTTTTTAAAAATAATTTCACCTGATATCCCCCCCTTTCGGGGTTTAAAACAAAAATCAAATGCTAACACCGTCTACGCTGGGTTAACCAAATAATCACATGCTATACACCAACCCCCACCGGGGGTTAAACAATAATTTTTCCACGCAAGCTTCCAGTTTTTACTGCCAAACCATGCCCCAAACACAACGACTGAAAAAATTGCTCATTTCCCAAAACCCTACCCTGTGCACGTGAAAAGCGACCAAATCATGGCCAGAGAAAAAGGAGAGAGGAGAGAGAGAGGGGGGGGGGGTAGAAAAGAACGGAAAAAGAATATGATAGAATAAATTTTATTGTCATGAACCTCGGGTTTAGAGACACAAAAATTTTTCACAGAAGAACAAAAAAATAAACAAATTTCCCAATAAGACTGAGGGATTGTCCATGCATTAACTGGTTTAGAAAAACATTTGAAGCATTAAAATTAAGACAGTTTAGCCTTTCAAAAAATATTTCCCGTCAGGATAAACTTTTTACAAGATCAAGAAAATGAAAATTTGTCTTCTAATTCTCAACGATTGCAAAGTTTTGTTCTCTAAAAAAACATGCAAAACTGTCCTTTTATTTAAGTCTGGGCGCTTTCCCAAATTCTTGGTTAAGGGTGTAATTTTTCCGGCCCTGTAACGTTATTAATAACTTTCTGTTTATATTTTTGCAATAAGTTTAAAATTAAGTTTTGATAAGTGCTTTTTTTTTGTCTTTTTAAAAATTTAATAATTTATTTTTTTATTTTAGATATTAAACTTTTGTCTCTGTATATTGGATGTAAACTAATTTGTCCCAAAATGGGCCCCTATTCATATTCATCAATTTTCTTCAAACCCCGTCAACCAAGGGTCATTTTTGCTCTTGATAAGCATGTATTTAAATTTTTTGGGGAAAAGGATTTTCCCGCAATTAGAATGTGTAGCCATGGGTAAAGTTTTGCAAGATATTCAAACTACTGGAATCGCCTAATTCTCCCCATACGGGAAGCACCATTCAGTTTTTTGTTAACGCAAGAATTTGTTTTTCGTTAATAGGTATTTTTTTTTGTGAAA
>CM031618.1:67446311-67491183 GCA_018398815.1 Conus ventricosus
TGTCAACGAAGATTTATTCAATGCGGCCTCCAAATGTGCATGTTATCAACAGCTTGATTTAATAAAAAACTTGAAAGTACACCTTCCTGAAAAGCGCAAAAAGTTGAAGCAGGACGTTGAAGCATGAAGACAGCAGTGAAGCACGCACGTCTAAACAGGCAAACACAACAGCAAAATGTCATTTCACTATATACAAAGTCATGGGGCAGCAACAAGAATGCCAGTGAATCAGCAGTGTTCCAATACAGGTGACCTATTTGAGCGCTAAGCAGTTGCGCGACTACTTCAGTGTTACAAGCAATGACACGTATTGCTATGCTTTGCTGGTTCTACTCTTGCGATGATTGCTATGCACAGTCAGGAACCATTGATGTGGGTATTTTCTCGGCCCAGTAGTTCGAATCTCCTCGCTGCTCTCAAACATTGCATGGAGCTCCTTTTTAGGCGGAAGATTCATAGAAAGACAGCCAACTGTCTGAATTTTGGATATGTATGGATGCAACAAACGAGCTAACTCTCTCAGTCTCCGTGCATATGAAGGGCTAATTCCAACATTTTCCTTCAGCCATTCATCCCACGTTTTACTGTGAGTCCATTCCTTTCTTCCCCTCAAAAAACTTGAAGCAACTTCTAAAAGTCCCCCGTATGCAGGTTAAAAGCCATTGTGGTTGCTTCTTGTCTTGCTAGTTGTCTATATCCATCAATCAGCTTTTGAACAGCACTTTGCGATGATGTAATTTCTTCCAGATTAAAAAAGAACACTTCTTTTCTAACTTTCTTCTTCACATCAACAATTTTGGACTGTAAATACTTGTGTAGTTCATTTGGATTCCTTGTTGTTTTGGATTTCTTTGCTTTTCCTCCATACAAGGCGTGAGTTTTCGTTTGGGTTGTGAAGGAAGTTTAGGTATTTCTCACTTGTAGATGGGCCTGCTTTTCTAAGTTCATCCAAAACATGAGAAATTGAGAATGGTACTCAAGATGTTCTTGAAGTATTGTCAACTGAGGAATACTCCACTCTCTTTGTTCTGTCATGATCAAAATGCTAACTAAAGTCAACCACTTTTCTCACTGAAAATTACACACGTCTAGCGCCACAACACCCCAAGAAGAATGACAAGACAGCTTTGGTCGGTTGTAAAACGTCAACAAGTGCTGGGGCGGATGTGACGTCTTTTTAATATCACATGATTAAATCTTGACTTATGATAGGTGAATGTAAGAACTGTCTATATCTGTTTTACCCAGGCGGGAATGACTGAGCAAGATCCTTTCAGCCCACTTATAGAAATCTCGCTATTCAGAACTGCAAGCAATAGAAATCGATCGCTATTCAAAAACTGCACCCTCTATTGAGAGGGGCCAGCATTTCAATTCAATAGGCTTTTGAAAGTCATTGAATTGCCTGCGCGGCAAGCGGGGAGGTATGGTTTCACTTCAGCGCACTCGTGTGTGTGTGTGTGTGTGTGTGTGTGTGTACATACTTTGGGTTTTGTGTGAAGAAGTGGTAGAATAAGAAGAAGAAATTGATTCTACTTTTATGTCAAAAATATACTCGGTTTTGAAAGACTTTAGAGAACAGTTAAAGACTGTAGTTTTATTTCACATGAAAGACAGAGATCATTGAAGAATGTTTGCGCGAAAATGATGTTATTGAAAATGACCAGGAAAAACATAGGATTAAACAAAAACTGAAATCTGAAAAGTTTAGTAAATTAGTATTAAAACGGATAACCCTGCACAGTATGTTTGTTTGTAGATAATCGTTATTTTTTGGTTATGAAGTCTTACTTGTCAGAGAACAGTAATATGCTGATTCTAGGTCACTTTCGCCCGAAAACTTGGTGGAGGAGCAAGTGGGGTAGAGTCGCATATTACTGTTCTCTATTGGCCTTCTCTGGAAGCAATTAATATGTTTAGTAAATTGCGGTCCGATGAAGAGAGAGAACGTCATAACAAGGTAATAGAAGATTTGGCTAAGGCAAGAGACGCTTACGAGAAAAGGCGAATTGCTCACTTAGACTTTATTAATAAAAAGTTAAGAGAACAGGGTCATGCAGAGCACACATTTACAGACGTTGATGACGCAATGAATGAGTATTACTTAGTGACAGGAAAGAAGTTTCTAACATCGCCACCACCAGAACTGTCTGACTTTTATGAACCATCTGAGGAACAGAAGACTGCAGAGATAGTTTTTATTGCAGTTGGCATGACCTCAGTCTATCTTGTTGCTCACGTTCTTGTGTAAAATAAAATGCATTTAAAATATGGACAATACGAAGTACAAAATAATATTATTCTCCTAAAGGTTATTGGAAAGGAAAGACTGCTATTGAAAAACTAAGTAAAGCTGCTAAAGTGTCTGAATCAGATACGAAAGACTGGCTTTCAAACAAGCAATTTGGCAAACATATTTGCCTGCCCCTAAAAGAATAATAAGGCCTCGATTTGTTAACTCAGTTCCAAATGACACCCACCAGATGGACTTGCTGTATCTTCCACATGACAAAGTTAGAAGAAAAAAGTTTAAGTATGCTCTGACAGTTGTTGACATGGCTTCAAGATACAAAGACGCTGAACCTTTAAACAGATAAAAGCTCAACTGCTGTGGCTGTGGCTTTACAACAAATATACATGCGGGGCCCATTAAAGTATCCTAGGATGATTCAAGTTGATGATGGAAAAGAGTTTAAAGGCTCTGTAAACCACTGTTTTTAAAACATCATGTTAAAAGTTAAGAGAGGGACCCCAGGCAACCAACGATCACAAGCCCTAGTAGAAAACTTTAATAAGAATCTAGCTGAACGCCTGTTTACCTATCAATATCACAGAGAAATTATGGACACTACGAAGTACAGAGAACGCAACACAGAATGGGTTAGGAGATTGCCAGCAGTCTTACGTGCCATGAACAATGAAGAATTTAAAGCAACAGGCCTTAAACCAGTAAACGCAATCAAATTAAAGAAATTAGCATTACTGAAGATGTGCAGGGGACTCAAAAACTCTTGCCGTTTGGACTAAAAGTAAGATACTTTTATGCTCCTGGAGAGGCAGAGGGCGATGTTAGAATTAGAGCCACAGATCCCATATGGAGCGTAGACGTATATGAAGTTGAGCGAATTATGAAAACATCCCCTCCCGTATATTACTTAAGAGAAACTCTCTCTTCTAAAAAGCCCGCCCCTAAAAGATCGTTTGTTCGTGAAGAGTTGCAAGTTGTCCCGCCAAACACAGTGAGTTAACAAAAAAAAAATAGTATTTATTTTTGCTAAACTTATTTTTTGTTAAACTTATTTTTTGGTCTATTTTGGGTTTAACTGATCATGTGTTTGTTTTTCAATGTTCTGTTTAATTGCATCAGTGTCTACCTGTTGTGAAGTAAAAGTCTTTCTCCACTCCTTTTGAAGTTCAATTTTTTGTTGTCTGTAATCCTCACCGTCAGCCAGAAGCTTCTGAAATTCTTCGTCTGTAATGTTTTTCATCCTGTAATGATTTGCTTATTCTTAATCTTAATGAACAAAGTTTTGCTGATGCTAGGGCTACAATGGCAGTGTGCTTTTGTAATTTAGGAGTTTTTTTTTTTTTTTAAACAGCACTTACAATCATAGCAATGGCGCCTAAACCTTACCCAAGGCCCCCTAATGCTAAAGAGGCTGGCGCTCCAACCCCAGTAGCTAAAACAGCAACACTAGACCCAGCACTTACGCTAGCTACAGCTGATGAGCCAGTAATTACATAAGAAAGAGTATTTAAAGCTTTAGCATATTTCTTTCTGGTAGCCCTATACTTATCCAAGTCGCTTTCTATTTCCTTTTGAAGTTCGGTTATTTGCTCTAACCTAAACTGTTGAATCTCCATTTTTAACCAAATTAATTTTGTAAAAATGTTCTTATTAATCCTTCTGGCAGCACTTCATCAACAGAGTAAAACGCAATAAAATCAACAATTTAATGAAAATAAAGTCGAGTACTGTTAGCTTGACTTTGTTAACCATCACAGTAACCTTGTCAGATGATAAGAAAGTGTTTATTTCATCCCCGTTTTTAGTAATAGCAATAACAAGCTTAAGAGGGCCATCCAAGTTTCCAGACGATAATTGTACTCCCCTTGCTAACACATGTTCTGGCAAACTAGAATTAGACTCCCCTGGAGTAATTAATAAAACAAAAATCAAAGTAGCAGTGTTTTAGGCATTGGTGGTTTTGGATACATTCTAGGGTTACTGTGTCATCCCCCACTTCAGCTAAGGGCTTCTTTCTGCTCAGCACATATTCACGCTTATATGTATCGATTACAATCTGCTTTTTCTGTTGTGTTCCTGGAACAAGACTAGCAAGAAGGGGACCTGCATTCAAAGCTTTTCTAAAATTGTGTTTTTTATCAAAGTATACATTGGGGCTTCGCAAGTCAAATTTAAAATCCCAGTTTATTTCAGGACGCAAGACCCAGTTATTGTCTTGTCAAATAAAGCCTGTATTCATATTTGCCGTAATCAGTTTGTTTCTAGATTTCTTATTTGTTCTAGTTTAGGATATAGCTGTCGTTTTTTGTCTTCAATTTCTGTTCGTTTGTAAACCCCATCATCTGTGTACTCAAATCCATAAACATGTCCTGGCACTCCTATTAGATCAAACTCAGCTGTGTCTGCTAGGTCTTTTAGCTCTACTGCAGTGCATTTAGGAGCTAGCTGCGCTTTTGATTCTGGCCTGCGAGACTTCTTTTTAATATTAAAATTAAAATAAACAAACGTATTGAACTGGGGGGTCAGTCCACAAGCATAGCTTAGCGTGCTTAGATTTTTCCTAACTGTTTCTTTTATTTTTTTTTTAGCTCATCTTTGTCCCTTATTATATAATTTTCACTTAAAACATTCTTCAAAACTATCTTTGTCCTTAGTGTAAAATAATACAACCGATTTTAACTGCGATTTAAAGTCTTTAAGACAGCATTGTATATTTTTGAATTAAGAGCCACACAGAAACTAAGGCGTGGCGACCACTAAAGGCTAGCTTTGACAGAGCTTTTCTTTTTTTAACAATGTCTCGTTCAGCCGAACAGTCATCAATAATAAACAGTGTTTCAGTTCCCTCAAATAGCCCTATAGTAATGTTCTAAACAGTCGCTCAGTTTGTCGCTAGGATCAACTAGAAATATATTCTCGTCTGTCCAAATAAACTTCCTTTCTTTGTAAGACTTGTTGTGCTTAATGTTGTGCAGAATATAACAATGTACTCGTAATGAAACCTGTATATTGTTTGTAACAAATCAAGTACAAAGACAGTTTTCCCCCACCCAGTAATCCCGCAAATAAGTGAGCAGTGCGGATCTTTGGGCAGAAACTTCAAACTATCCATCTGTTTTTAATAGGTTATTTTCTTCTACATTTTAATAAGCCACGTCTTTTAGCCTGTTTTCTTCAATGTTTTAACTGAGCATCACAAACCATAAAAACATGCATTTTTATTGGGGCGTTTTCCGTCTGCTTTCTTGTGAATATTTATTTTTATACAATTTTGCCCTACCCTTTCTCCACTTCCAAACAATCTGTTGTCAAATGTAGATCTAAAATCCAGCCACAGCCCATATTTGGTTATTAAGTAGTCTTCGAGTCTTACATCATAAAGGCGAAGTTTTTTACATACTCGATCAACTTCAGGATCTCTTTGCCTACCTCCAGCGAACAACTTTCTTATTTCATCGAAGTGTTGGTGAGGTAAAAGTCCACGACCTGAATACAACTGATCAGGCTTTGCCATTTATTGCACAGTCAACCTTCTCAATTTTTGGATTATAAAACGCTTCTGATTCTCTATGAAAAGGAGTTGTTTCTTCAGTAAACAAGAACAAAATTCCTTTTAAAGATTTCAGAGACTGATTTAGGTGTATGTTCCAGAGAGTGTCTCGCTTGTTTCTATTTCTGTAATGGAGTGTATAACTCTTTCATAATAAATAACTGTTTTACTTTTATACCGGGTTTTAAAATTGTTCTGGCCATTTCAGGGTTAGTAACAACATCAAACTCAAGAGAAATGTCGCTGACTGTGTATTTAGCTAGAGGGGCTTCAGACAGAACAACAGAATCGCTAGGATTAAATGTCAGTTCATAAGTAAGTTTTTCTTTTAGTGCACCTTGGGAATATGGCATATGCGTCTTTAACAGTTCAAAATCTAGAGGGATGCAGAATCTGTTGCCAAATGCTTCTGCTACTGCCTCATCTTTAACATCATCCTTTGCATCCTCTGCTTTAAGCCTGTGCTTGAGGCCGTTTGAGCCTTGTATTCCCTGATAAACTTTCTCTTTTCTTTCTTTTTTAGGCAGCCATAAATCAGAATAGAGGGCAAAAATGTCTGCCTCGCTTAGTACAAAGACTTCTCTGCCCTCCAGTTTGATTGCCATATGTTTAATGATGGCCCTGCCCAAATTAGCAACAACAGTAGCATTAGGATCTGTCGATGTAATATCTATTTTGAATGATAGTTTTTGCAGTGCCCGGCATTATAACATCGCCAGCGCCAAGATCAGGGAACTTTACTATTAAAGTTTGTCCAGGCTGAACTGTTGATGGAGTATTTACACTAATTACAGTCTGCCTTATACCTTTTACGCCATACGGTTCCTTTCACTTCTGGATGGGTCGAGGTCACAACCCTATGAGTTCATTTTTTATAAAAAAAAAGAATATAAATAAAAAATATGTCTAAAGATTATGACGCGATTGATCCTGTTGAAGAAGAAGAAGATAAAACAGAACTGCGCCCTTCATTGCGAGAAGAGTTTGAAGAAGCGGGATCTTTAATCCCTAGAGAACGTCAAGAACTATTGCGAGAAAGAATTCAATCATTCATAAAAGCATAGGACGAGAGCTACTAAAAAGTAGTTGATCCTAACGATTTTGAGGAAGATGGCAGGCATTTGTATATAAGAACTGGTGCAGGAGCCCGTGTAAGAGTTACTAAAAAGCCAGACACAACCAAGTTTTTAAGTCTAAGAACAATTAGACGAGACCTCCCTGCTGCTAAGGTAGAACAATTAAACCTTTTAGAGAATAAAGCCGAAGCCGTTAGTTTTTTACAAAACTTTAGGCAAGAGTTGCCAACACAATCTAAAATACAAACATACCTCTTAAAGATTTAACTCAAGAAGCAGATGAACTAATAGCAGAAAATTTAAACGAGTTTAAGTGAGGAGACAGTCAGAAAAACATTAGAAACAATTGACGATTCTGAACCCACTGGTGAAATTGAGGCTCTTAGGAGTGAAAACGATAAGCTTAGGCGCGAACTTGAGGGTATTAAGAATGCTCTTACAACTGTAAGGGAGGAACTAGCGCTCAATCTAGGAAAACTTGGCGAGATAGAGAGAGAGATAGAAGAAGAAAAAAATAAACTCGCTGATGCAGATGATAACAATTTAGGGCAAGAAGAAAAGGCTAGAATACAGCAGGAAAATACAGGATTTAATGATAGAAAGGGCGGCCAGGTTAGAAGCGCTGTCTACTATCAGAGCACAGCTAGCATCACAAACAAGCAGAATAAGAGAAAACATAAACAGAATACTTTATGAAAACACTACGCTAGCTGAAAGAATAAGGACTCTGTTCAGGGAACAGGGGATTACAATAGTTAGTATATTAACAGCTGTAGGGTTTGCTATCTCTACACTCGTTTATGCTTTAAACCGGCAGTGCGCCAACAGGGCCAGTAAACGCCTCCAACACCTCAGCCTGGTAAAAGTTGGATTAGAAAACAATTACATCATCTAGCAAACTTATTAAAGAAGTTAGCAGCCAAAGCGCTTGATGCTATGCCTGGCATAATTGGCAGTGTTGTTAGTTGGGTTTTGTCTACTATAGGTAAAGTTGCTGGTTATATGGCTGACCATCTGTGGACGTTAGGAGTGCTAGCTGCTGGATTAATTTTTAGTGAAATAAAGTTTGGCTAATCCAGTAAAAGTTAAAAACACAACAAGGGCTGTCTTTTCGCTAGTGTGACTGTCAGTGCGAGGCAGATCAACAGGCGGCGTGCTTTCTAGCTGTGGGGCGCTTATAACTGGATCGCTTTCTTCAGGGCTAGGTACTTTCTTTAAAATGGATGGAGCAGGCCTTGTGTTTAAGCCTTGATTGTGCCCTAAGTTTTGGTCGTCTCCAGCTATGAGGATTTCATTGTTATAATTCTGTATCATACCAATCTGCAGTCTAAGGTCAGAGGGTAGCATGTATAATCCATGGGCCTACAAAAAAGTCAACCTTTGACCTAGCATGTGCAAGAACGTCTTGATACCTTTGTATGCTGGAGGGCAAATCAACAGCAGAGTTAATAGCATCTTCTAAATTGGCTAGAAATTGTTTTCTGGCATCAAAGCCAGTAGATTGATCTATTATGCTAGACTTGGTCTGTGCTTGTGCTCCTAATAGACACCAAACGTATGTCCGTATGGAGTCATTAAGCCTTTGCACTCCTGGCATTGTTAGGCCTTTACTTTCATCTAAGATAAAATGTTGCCCAGCATTAGGATGTTTTTGTTCTATGGATCCCAATCGAACTTGTTGTTTGGTTGAAAAGAGGTGTGGCCAGGCCAGTAGTCATAATTATATTCTCTACGTTCGCCCCACAAATACAATGTGCCCATCCCATGATTACGGTCTAACTTTTGTTTAAAGTCAGTTGAGGGTTTAATGTAAAATTCATTGCAGATTCTTTCATATGCATTATTGTCCATTAGGTTTTTAAATGGATTAAACGCGTTGTCGTTAGGGAGGGGCACTTGTAGTTCAGCTAGTATCGTCTGTACTGGTAATAAACATGAAAGTTATATACTGATCTTACTAAAAGATTGGGGTGGTTTAAATGGTTTGCATATGAAAACACCACAGCCAGTAGTTGCGCAGTAAATGGCAAAATTTAACTGATTCTGGTAAAACGTCATAGGGGAAGATGACCATGCTGATGGCACTCTATCACTTTTTATTGTCGGATTTAAATATTTAGTTAGCGGGTTTACAAGTCTGACTTGGAAGCCATATGATTCATCTACTGCAATGGTTAGTAAACTGAAGTCCAAAGATTTGGGGGTTTTAAAACGCTCCTACATCGTAAGTGGCACTTTCGTTATATTTAAAAGGTTCCATTTTTAAATATTTTTTTAAATAGTTATAAAAAAGATGTACATCTATATAACCAAGCAAAACGAGCGTGTGTTCTTAACGTACCCAATTGTCAATTGGCACGGGAGTTGTAGGATTGCCCTTAAAGAAATTGGCTTTAAAGTTATGTGGGTTAACATATCTGAAGAAGCTCAAAATAACTGGAATAATGTTAATGACGAACAAGACAATCAAATAAGTCATATACAAATACCAGATGGTTACTACAACTTTTGCTTTTTAAAAAGAAGTACTTAGCGAATTTGGCATATTGTTAAAAATTAACGAAGCAAACCTCAGAATTACTATACATTTCCCACTAGAAGAAAGAAGAGAGTACACTTTTCCTAAAGGCCTAGCTAAAATCTTAGGCTTTCACAGTAGTGACAGAGCTTATAGATTTAGTACAAGAGAAGATGTTTATCAATTTGAAGGTAATAACCCTTCTGATTTTCTCGTAAACCCAATGTTGTATGTTTATTTACAACAGTTAAAAACAGATGCTAATTTGTTTGATGGCTATCCATCTACAGTTCTAAAGGTTTTGCCATCAACTAGGGCGGGGTTTTGCGATTATCAGTTATACAGGTTTGACGGAAACAGTCAATTTAAAGAATTAATTGAGGGGGCTATAAATTCATTGGATGTAAAAATAACTAATCAAGATGGAAGGCTAGTTGTTTGTTCTGATTTATTAATAGTGCTTGAGGTAGAAGAGCATATTAGAAATGTAGTAAGGTCTCAGTCCCGCGGGCGTTAATAGCGCTGGAAGTAAAAGAGCGTACTGTAAACCCTTAATTTTTATGTCCCTGGAGAGAATGTAAATATGTTTGTTCACGATCACCATATCTTATCTTGCACGTAAGCCCCCATTTTAAAATAACGATTACGTCAATTTTTGCAGTTTTTGCGTGTTTAATTTTGTTTAGAAAACAGGTGTTAATTTTGGCAAAAAGTGACATGAGAAGGACGTGATTTGTAGTGAAAAGGGGGGTTTTCGTGCAAAATAAGATGGGTGAGCTTGAACAAATATTTACATTCTCTCTCCATCATCCCCAGAAGGAAGGAAAGTGTCCTTGCCGAAGTACGGGGAGAGAGACGAAGGTGGGAGATGAGGTCCACTAGGCGGGCGGACCTCTCCGGGGTCGGGGAGACTATCATGGAGGTGGCGTCGAAGCTCATGCCCAGAAAGGTGAATCGCTGACTGGGCGAGAGCTCACATTTGGAGGGTTGGTGACGAACCCCAGAGAGGAACAAAGGTGTAGTAGTTTGGAGGTGGTGGGATCGGGCCAGGGCCTGAGAGGGAGCCAAGACGAGCCAGTCGTCGAGGTAAACCAAGAGGCGAATGTCCTCCTGTCTGGCAAGGGCGGCCATCTCCTTGACTACCTTCGTGAAGAGGAAGGGAGCCAGGAGAATCCGAAAGGGAGAGCCTTGAATTGAAACACCCGGCCCCGCCAGACGAAACGAAGGTATCGTCTGTGGGACGGGTGAATGAGGATCTGAAAGTAGGCATCTTTCAGATCTATAGAAGTGGCCCAGTCCAGATGGTGGATGGAGTCCCTGATCTGGGCCGGGGTCTCCATCTTGAATCTGGTTGGCCTGAGGAATTTGTTGAGAGGGGAAAGGTCGAGGATGGGCCTCCAGCCGCCCGAGGACATGGGGACTACAAACAGACGAGAGTAAAACCCGGGGTTGGGGTGGGGTATCTCGGTGATGGCGCCCTTCCGGAGAAGCTCCTCGATTTCCAGGTGAAGGGCCTCCGCCTGGGCGGGCGGTGGGATCGCCGGGGGAAGGAGGAGGGGAGGACAGAAGTGGGGGGCGTTCATGTGCCCAGGGTAGACGAACCCCTCCTGTAGAACAGATACTACCCAGGGGTTGAGACCCATGCGCCGCCACTGGTGGGCATGCCGGGACAGACTGCCTGCCAGGGGGGCAGAGGGGCCGAGGGGGGTCGAGAAGACTGACATTTCCCGCCTCTCGAAAGGTGAGTCTGCTAGTCACCTCCGGGGCCGGGCCTGTTGGCCAAACCGAAAATTCTGTTGGGGGTTTTTCGGTTTGGGCCTAGGCGGAGTGGAAGTAGGGTGTTTGGCGGGCCTTGAGGGACGCTGCTTGGGGTAGGGCTGGGGTCTGGCTGGGGGTAGGGCCTGACGAAAGAATGGTCTAGAAGGGCGATGCTGACGAGGGGTCTTGGTTGCAAAAGAAGCGGCCTGTTTGCGCTCCTCGACGGCATGGGTAATGACAGCAGCAGAGTCGTCGCCGAAAAGCAACTGCTCCTGACCCGGAATGCAGTGTAAGGCTGCCTTGAGCGCTGGGGGAGATGGGCCTGTGATAGCATAGCATCTCTCACTGCCAAAAGGCAGTTAAAGTGACTCCTGGCTGCGCTGTCCGCCGCAGCCCCAAGGTGGTGCGCTATCTTGTTGACAAGAAAACACATCAGGGGGTCATCAAACAGGCTGGAGTTTGCCTCGGTGTCGTCAGGGTCTGAAGACGCTGAGACAGTGCCGCCCCCTTTGGCCAGAGTTCCTCAGCTCGCTGTAGGAACATGTCAATGAAGGCATGTCCCGCGGTTAAGTGTAGAATGCCAGCCCTGGCAATTCTGTCCCACTCTATCAGGGTTTCGATAGAAAGAGAGGTGGATGTGGGAGGGGGGAGGTTGGGAGTGAGCCTGAGGTCAGCCAGGGAAATGGCAATCTCCCTGGTGGCCGGATTGGCAGAGAAGAGAGAAAAGACATGGGGGGCCTGACGCGAGTCCTTGAGGAATACTCCTACTGAGGCCGCATTGGGGGCTGACAAGAAGTCAATCCCCGGTGGAGGGACGGCATGTGCACCCCTGGCGAGAGAGGCCGATCTGTCCCACAAAGGAGTGAGGGTCTGGGGGGCGGCTATCCTTGGCCGTGATCGCTGGGTAGGGGGGGACCCAGTGAAACGGGAAAGGGGAAGAAGATGTTGTTAGAGGGAGGGGATTCCCTAACAACAAGATCAGGGCGCCAGCTCTCCAAAATGGAAAGGTCCCCAGACTGGGGGAGGGAATCCTCGAACCCCTCCTCAAGTTGTGGGTCAGTGTAATCGTGAAGGGGAGTTCAGGTCCACCTTCGGAAGGCCAGGTCAGGGGTGCGTGGGAGTCCGACCTCGTTGGGAAGAGGGGAAAACCGAGGGCGGCACCCCGGTGGTTCCATAATTGGCGTGTAAACTAGGGGACCGCGATCGGACAGTGCCCAAGAGGAAGGGGGGCCCAGGTCGATCCAGCTCTGGGATGCCGGGATGCCACATGAGACTGAAGATGGAGTCAGGGGAAGAGTCAGCGCTAAGCCACTGATCCTCTCGGGGGAATAGAACCACCGGTCCCCGGGGAGAAAGACGGGCTGTGGCGGCCCAGAGGCAGAGGTCTCCTCGGGGACCCGGGTAACCTTGAGCACCAAGGGAGAGCACTGCCTCCTGCATCACCCGGGCGGGGTCCGTGCCGGCCCCCTGAGTGGCAGAGGGGTCAGTGGGTGTTTTACGGTCGCCGAGCCTCCTGGCCGTGTGGTTAGCGGACGGGGATGGCTGAGTCGATGCGTAAGCCTCAAGGGACAAAAGGTTACCCCTGGTCCCACTGGTCGATTCTTCCCCCGGAGGAACGGGACCGCGGACGTTGCCCAATAGGGGGAGGAAGAAGTCCGCTCCCAAACGTCCTGTACCCCTAGGGGAGATTGAAACGATCGATCGGGGGTGGTTCGACCGTCGGGGGTGAGGGCGCAGATCCGAGCTAGTCGATGCCTGCGTACCTGCCCCGGGGTTGTGGTCAGTGGGGGGGTACCACCAAAGACTGTCCACAGCCCCTCCACCGGAGTGTTGATGCTCCTCGTGTCCAAGTCGTGGCTGAACCCGGACACGGTTGGGGAGGAGAGCGCGATGAGACTGGGTGACGTTAGTGGGGGGGGGGGGGGGGGGGGTGGGTGCTAGCGTCACGAGTCTCATTAGATCGGGTGACGTGCGGTGATTCCGGCCGCGAGTCGTCACCCGTGCCGGTCCGGGTCTCGGCAAGGGTCCCCAGGGGCCGATGATCGCCGGACGCGGCATGATCGGAGAGGGTCTCCTTACGCGATCGTAGGCGAACAGGCGATCCAGTCGGGGAACGGGAAGATTTAGAACGGGCAGGTCCTTTCATGGGGCCTTGCCCTTGGATTTGGGCTTAGGGAAAGATGAGAATGAAAACAGTCGGCGATGACGGCCGATTGCCCGTTCGACTGAGACTGCATGTTGGACTTCGATCGCGACGATCGTGTGTCCGAAGATCGGGTAGAGGGGGAATCGTAATGATGGTCGCGCGTCCCCTGTGTGGAACCCTCCTCTACACTGATCGTACGCTCATCGTGTGCGTGAGCGGTTTGTCCAGTGGAATCGACACGCGGCCCCTCCGGGGTAGAGAGCGACTGCCGAACAATGGAGCGTCTCGAGCGTTAGTGCCCTTCACCATGTTGGGCACTGGTGGTGGGGGACAAACACGGAACGCACGATCGCAAAGGGGAGACAAAGAGGTGGATCGAGGGATAGAAAGAGCTCAACCAACCTCGGGAGAGACACTGGAAGTGTAGTAAATGTAACAAGATCTCAGTCTTAGATCGAGCAAGGTCGATCGTAAGTGACGCCGGTTTTGGCCGGTCGAAACAAAATGGTGGAACGACCGATGAAGAAATGGAAACCGAGTTGACGACGTGGAAGTTAGTCGAATCGGGAGTCTGAATGGGAGAAGGGACTGAGACTCGGAGAACAAGGGGCCGTAAAGGCAAAAAAGGGATGAGAAGAGGTGAAACCGGCGATGGAGTTCCGACTTTCGAAGATGGAAAAGAACGGAAGGCGAAGTCGCGAGTGCCGAGACAAAGGCACAAAGGCGAGGATGGCGTGGTTAAATAGATTAATAAAGCACACCAAACCGAAGCCCCACTGGCTCAAGAGTAAAAGGGTGAAGCGCGCAAGCCACAACAAATAAGCAAAGAAGCAAACACAAAGCTATCTTAACACAACGCAAAGAGAAGGCGAGAAAACACAAGACTTATCTTCCTTGGACGGCAAGGCCGAGAGAGAGAATGAGGTACGGGAGGTTGACACTGGCTTCTTCCTACGGCGGAAGCGGGTTGGGCATCACGTGACTGTCTTATTACTGCATTAGCCACACAAAAACTTCGGCCTGGCAGAGCTGACTAACTGCCGTGAATGCTATTGTCTGACATGGTACAGTATTATGACGCCAAAAAGACATTGTACCCCCTTGACAAAAAGGCTATAAGCCATTGTCAATAAAAGATGTCAGTGTCAGTGTCAGTCTCTCTCTCTCTCTCTCTCTCTCTCTCTCTCTCTCTCTCTCTCTCTCTCTCTCTCTCTCTCTCTCTCTCTCTCTCTCTCTCTGGGTAATTTTCGTGTTCCAAAAAGTTAACAACTGCCGACAGGAGCTGTGAATTAATGTGCAATTGTCAGTTCTGCATACGTTCTGCGGTACTGATTCTTGTGTTACCCACAACATGCTGGCTGTACCTGTAAGTGTTCGGCCAATGTGTTGGAGGTTTGTGTCTGTTTTCCTCTGATTCATATTCTTTCGTGTCATCAAAAAGGCTGCGCTGTACTGTCGGACATTCAGAATTCTGTAGTGGCAGGATGGTGTCACACAAGCTTTGCTCCTGTCTCTGTTCGCCTTCAAACTTTTACTGCAAAGAAATGGTGATGTCGAACTGAGTCCAGGACCTACTTCTAACGCTAAGGAGAATAAGGCGGAGACTTTGAGGCCAACGAGACTGAAGAATGCAAGTGAGACGTCAGCCACACCCAGCCCCTCCCCTGGTCGTACTTGTCCTGAGCCAACCCTGAAAGATGTCATGTCGTGCATGCAAACTTTGAACATGAAGTTTGTGGACTGAAGAGTGATTTCAATGGGACGAAAGAGGTTATGACAGAGTTGAAAAGGACCTTCGTGGGGATGTGTTGTTTTTAAGACATGAAGTGTGTGAATTAACGGGTGAGACTGAAAAGCTGAAGGAAAGCAATGACTGATTGGCGATCACGTTGTACAATGAGAGGTTAAGGCCGATGACTTAGAAGGTCGGTCTAAAAGAAATATATAATTCATGGTATCCCAAGAAGGACAATGAAAGCAGGCAGGACTGTGAGGAGCTAGTTGGGGATCTCATTACTGATCAATTCAAGCTGTCAAGTGACATTCATTTTGACAGACTCCATCGCTTTAAACAGGAAGCCAGACTCCCCCATCATCGGATGCTGCATATTCTACATGGACAGGGAAGACTACTGGGCGCCAGGCGCAAACTGCAGGGAACAAATCAAAGTATAACACCGGAAAAAAGATAATGCATAAGAAAACTTTACTGATATTGATAGTGACGATAATGATTCTGGAAATAACTCTGAGACGCTCTATTTTGATCATCCAATCGGGAAACGGGAGGTTTTATTTGCAAGGAAAAGACTTAAAAACAAAGGTGAGGACGACGACGACATTCCCGGTTGTGCTACCCACTGCCCATCGCTGCACCACCACCAACCCCTGAAGGGGGCACCACACCTGTGCCACATACTTCACACTGACTGGACCACCACCAACCCCTGAAGGGGGCACCACACCTGTGCCACATACTTCACACTGACTGGACCACCACCAACCCCTGAAGGGGGCACCACACCTGTGCCACATACTTCACACTGACTGCACCACCACCAACCCCTGAAGGGGGCACCACACCTGTGCCACATACTTCACACTGACTGCACCACCACCAACCCCTGAAGTGGGCACCACACCTGTGCCACATACTTCACACTGACTGGACCACCACCAGCCCCTGAAGGGGGCACCACACCTCTGTCACATACTTCACACTGACTGCACCACCACCAACCCCTGAAGGGGGCACCACACCTGTGCCACATACTTTACACTGACTGCACCAAGACTGAGCTCATCGATCTCCCCTCCTGACAACCCTGAAGGGGGCACCACACCTGTGCCACATACTTCACACTGACTGCACCAAGACTGAGCTCATCGATCTCCCCACCTGACAACCCTGAAGGGGGCACCACACCTGTGCCACATACTTCACACTGACTGCACCAAGACTCAACTCATCGATCTCCCCTCCTCCTCACATCTCATGCACAGGCAGCAGGGTTGGTGGCTGGTGCTCATCGATCTCCCCTCCTTACATCTCATGCACAGGCAAGAGGGTGGGTGGCTGGTGCTCATCAATCTCTCCTCCTGACATCTCATGCACAGGCAGCAGGGTGGGTGGCTGGTGCTCATCGATCTCCCCTCCTGACATCTCATGCACAGGCAGCAGGGTGTGTGGCTGATGCTCATCGATCTCTCCTGACATCTCATGCACAGGCAGCAGGGTGGGTGGCTGGTGCTCATCGATCTCTCCTCCTGACATCTCATGCACAGGCAGCAGGGTTGGTGGCTGGTGCTCATCGATCTCCCCTCCTCACATCTCATGCACAGGCAGCAGGGTTGGTGGCTGGTGCTCATCGATCTCTCCTGACATCTCATGCACATGCAGCAGGGTTGGTGGCTGGTGCTCATCACTGCCCCACCCTGTTACAAACAGGGCAGCTGTCAAACACACGGTACCTCACTGGACACTGGACGATTCACAGAGCACCTGGGTGAGTGGCTGGATTGGTGCAGCCTCACCCAGACACCACCAGGGATCAACGGGACTTCAGGCACCCTCGCTGTATGCCAACAGGTCAACAGGTATTTGGGGGCGACAAAGCGGCACCCTCGCTGTATGCCAACAGGTCAACATGTATTTGGGGGCGACGAAGGCGGCACCCTCGCTGTATGCCAACAGGTCAGCAGGTATTTGGGGCGACGAAGGCGGCACCCTCGCTGTATGCCAACAGGTCAACAGGTATTTGGGGGCGACGAAGGCGGCACCCTCGCTGTATGCCAACAGGTCAACAGGTATTTGGGGGTGACGAAGGCCTGCAGGGGGCACCCCAGTACAGGACTGGATCAGCAACTGATGGGAGGCGCCGCCGGACAGCGACAAGGGAAGTCTGAGTTGCAGACGCTGCAAGCCGTAGGGTTCGCCTCTGGCAGCAGGCCTTTCACACTACTGTGGGCACTCTGGCTCGGTCCCTTCACATGAGAGAATCACAGGGAAAAAGGGGACTGGTGCTCTCTGAAAGCACAGCACCTCTTATGTGATATTGTTCTAAGACAAATGGTTGTGTGTGTCACCCTATATTGCTATCACCACTACCATACTGTCCCCCACTACAATATGCTGCACAACACTGGTGGTACTACGACTTCAGTTTACACCCTCCCCTTTGACCCCATCATGGTAAGGAGTAAAATCACCCCTCTGCCACTCCATAATTGCACATTAGTCTGACAAATGTCACATGCCAGACCCCACAGTCACTGTGCTAGACCCCACAGTCACTGTGCTAGACCCCACAGTCACTGTGCCAAACCCCCCAAGTCACTGTGCCAGACCCCACAGACATTATGCCAGACCCCACAGTCACTGTGCCAGACCCCCCAAGTCACTGTGCCAAACCCCACAGTCACTATGCCAAACCCCACAGTCACTATGCTAGACCCCACAGGCATTATGCTAGACCCCACAGTCATTATGCCAGACCCCACAGTCACTGTGCCAGACCCCACAGTCACTGTGCCAGACCCCACAGTCACTGTGCCAGACCCCACAGTCACTGACAGCACAGTGCATGACCCTTTTCTATCTTCATATTTTTGTTTTTCCTCAATCAGGAGCCAGACCCCACAGTCACTGACAGCACAGTGCATGACCCTTTTCCATCATCATATTTTGTTTCTCAATCAGGAAAAAACTCTGCCTGAGTATACAAACTTTCAGTTATTCCTCGATCAACATCCTTACCCAATATTCAAAGCCTACAACCGCAATTTATCACTGCCGCTCATACCATCTCCTAATACTATGCTTGCCATACATGAGATAAGCAATGGAAATCACACCCAACAGCTGTATTTCCATGTCATCACCAGAAAAAAAAATTCATATGTGTAAAACACCATTTAGAAAATAGATATCCCCACTCAAAACTGCCCAAATTTATCTCCGTCTTCTTGGTGCATCCCAAATGGTGCATCATATACACCACACATCATTGAAGTGATGCATCCCAAATAGTGCTTCATATACACCACACATCATTGAAGTGGTGCATCCCAAATGGTGCATCATATACACCACACTTCATTGAAGTGGTGCACCCCAAATGGTGCATCATATGCACCACACATCATTGAAGTGGTGCATCCCAAATGGTGCATCATATACACCACACTTCATTGAAGTGGTGCATCCCAAATGGTGCATCATATACACCACACTTCATTGAAGTGGTGCATCCCAAATGGTGCATCATATACACCACACTTCACTGAAGTGGTGCATCCCAAATGGTGCATCATATACACCACACTTCATTGAAGTGGTGCACCCCAAATGGTGCATCATATACACCACACTTCACTGCAGTGGTGCATCCCAAATGGTGCATCATATACACCACACTTCATTGAAGTGGTGCATCCCAAATGGTGCATCATATACACCACACATCATTGAAGTGTGCATCCCAAATGGTGCATCATATACACCACACTTCACTGAAGTGGTGCATCCCAAATGGTGCATCATATACACCACACTTCATTGAAGTGGTGCATCCCAAATGGTGCATCATACACACCACACTTCATTGAAGTGGTGCATCCCAAATGGTGCATCATATACACCACACATCATTGAAGTGGTGCCACATGTTTATGCTTACACATACACGTCCAGCTTGCTCAGATAAATAAGATCCATCAACTCTGGTTAAACAATAATCTTCACACTGACAATACACCAGCCCAATGGCTGGGTTAAACAATAATCACACTGACTATGCACCAACCCTACACCTGGGTTAAAACATAATCTTTTCTACGCAAGCCTCTCCAGGTTGTTACATGCCGAACCAGTGACCACAACACAACTGACTGCCAAATGCTCACTTCCAACCAACCTACCCTATGCACGTGCAAAGCGACCACAACACAAGTCACATAAAAAAGGAGAGAGAGAGGGAGGGGGAGGGAGGTAGAATAGAATGGAAGAGAATATAATAGAATAAATTTTATTGTCATGAAACCTCGGGGTTTATGTGACACAATATGGTTATCACAGAAGAACAAAACAGTCATATACAAATTTCCCTAATAATGACTGAGCATTGTCCATAGTCATTAACTGGTTTAGAACAATATTTGAAGCATTAATATTAAGACAGTTTATGCCTTTCATTAAAATATTCCTGTCAGGATAAAACTTTTCACAATAATCAAGAAATGAACTTCGTCTTCCAATAATCTACAATGATCGCAAAGTCTTTGTTCTCTAAATACATGCAGATACTGTCCTTTTTATTTAAGTCATGGGCGCTTATCCAAATTCTTGTTAAGGCTTGTATATGTCTCGGCCCTGTAACAGTTATTAAATAACTTTCTGTTATATATTCTTTTGCAATAGTGTTGTAAAAATTAAGTTTTGATAAGTGCTTTTTCTTGTCTTTCCAAGATTGAATACATTCATTTTTAACTTTTCAGATATTACAACTTTAGTCTCTGTATATTGGATGTAAACTAATTTGTCCAAGCATGGCCCATATTCATATTCATCAATATATCTTCAACACATGTCAACCAAGGTCATTTTTGTCCTCTTGATAATGCATGTATTTATACATTCTATGGGCAAGAGAATTTCCTGACAAATTGAGAATGTGTAGCCAATAGGGTAAAGTTTGACATATGATAATCAAACTTACTGGAAATCTGCCTAATTCTCCCAATACGGGAAGCCCCTTTCAGTTTTTAGTTAACGACAAGAATTTGTTTACAAAACTTAATAGGTATTTTTTCGTGTGCAAATTACTTGTCAGGCAGTCATCAAATAACTTTTAATTCAAAGGAGTCAGTTTGTTTGGTTTGGTGGAGAACCATACTTCTGCTCCGTACATCGATATTGGAGTTATAACGCATCATATTATTTAAATACTATATTCATATCAAATTTTGTATTTCTAAAGTTCCTGTGTAGAGTATTCATTCAATTCATTCATTCATTCAATCAACTTTATTTTCCATCGGAAATTTTTCTTCTGCTCCACATCATTTCACAAGTACATAAGACATTACAAAAAGACATTATAAATCGTTACATAAAAGCCTTTGTTAGTATATGTATTCAAATATACATCAACCCCCCCCCCACACACACACACACACACACACACATGCACACACACACACGCACACACACACACACACACACACACACACACACACACACACACACACACACACACACACACACACACACACAAATCGCAAGCTCGCGCACGCTCTCTCTCTCTCTCTCTCTCTCTCTCTCTCTCCTCTCTCTCTCTCTCTCTCTCTCTCTCTCTCTCTCTCCCTCCCTCCCTCCTCCCTCCCCCCCTCTCTCTCTCTCTCTCTCTCTCTCTCTCTCTCTCTCTCTCTCTCTCTCTCTCTCTCTCTCTCTCTCTCTGCTTACCCCCCTCGTGTTCTTCTTTTTCATCAATGAAACTGGCTGTTGGTTTATCCAATAATAGAAAGCAGGGAATTCAGTTAATTCCTGGTACAATTGAAATCTTCCTTCTGTTTATGCTGATGACGTCAATCTATTACTTGACTCTGTTGCAGGGCTCCAGAATCAAATTGACAGTCTACAGAATCAAACTGATGGTCTACAGAATCAATTTGATAGTCTACAGAATCAAATTGATAGTCTACAGAATCAAATTGACAGTCTACAGAATCAAATTGATAGTCTACAGAATCAAATTGATAGTCTACAAAATCAAATTGATAGTCTACAGAATCAAACGATAGTCTACAAAATCACATTGATAGTGTACAGAATCAAATTGATAGTCTACAGAATCAAACTGATAGACTACAGAATCAAACTGATAGTCTACAGAATCAAACTGATAGTCTACAGAATCAAACTGATAGTCTACAGAATCAAACTGATAGTCTACAGAATCAAACTGATAGTCTACAGAATTCAAACTGATAGTCTACAGAATCAAATTAATAGTCTACAGAAGATAGTCTACCGAGTGGAGCGGACCGATTGCAGTAAACAGTCAATCTGAGGGGAAATAAATATTAATTTTTTATTAAAAATGTTGTTACGTTACATGAGCGCTAGAGAAATATAGTTCCATCAAAATGAAGTAAAGGTAATTAACACCTACACATATTTAGGGATGGGCTTTACAAAGAAGTTCAGCATTAGCAATGATTTGTCAGATGACTGTAATAAAGCACAAAAGAAAGGGTGACAGAAACACTCAAGTCATTAAAGAAAACTAAACACGATAGATATGCATTTGTTTTTGGGAGGTATTTGACAGGCAAATCAAACCCATTCTGATATACGCATGGGAACTAGAACATGATAGTAACCAAATTGAACATGTTTATATGTTTGCTATCAAAAAAGTGTTCTGGATGGTGAACACTGCTAACCAGATGTGTCGGACGTCTTTTGGACAGCTGTGCACTTGATTAACTTATTTTAGTTAATTTGTAATTAAACCAACGATCGGATACCAAGAATGCCACGACGTTAACAGTGTATCTACTGCCCACCTCCATCCGAGTTTTTGGAACTATTGGTCAGCGTGATGTGAAGAAATCGGCGCTGAAATAACTGTCCGTGTTGTTGACCGTGTGCAGTGTTATGGCCCGCCATAGAAGAGAAAGCAGCGTACGCAGACTGGCACAGGTTCAGGCTCTAGTTCGTCCAACAACTCGAGTGTTGATAGTGGCAAAGACACCCCGAAAAAAACAGAAGGTGGAAACTGGTACTCCATTGTCCGAGCCAGTGAAAGAGACTCTTTCTAAATTTGTTTTTCAACCACGAGAGAACAAAATGGAGGACAAGGGAACGACTCACTCCCAAACCAGTCAAACGAGTTGGGACGTTGTTTCCTCCCTACTCGCGATTCTCACCGGCAAGAGGAACCCCAGCGCTGTACGAATGCCGATCTGATGGCAAAACTCTGTGCCAACGGAGCTGAACTTGCCAAGCTGGCTCTTACGGTGGAGGAGCTGAGGGCTGCCCTGTTCTCAGTCCAGACTGAGAACGAGAAGTTTTCGTCGAGAGCTGACCAACGCCCGAAGCGAGAGCAGCAGACAGCCACCCAGCTTGCTGAAAGACGGCACCTTGCAGAGCTGGCCGATCGTCGTTCCGAGGACGTTTCCGCATACGTATGGAGGAACAACCTGCGCATCAACGGGGTGCAGGAAGGGGAGAGCGGGGCCGTCGAGACGGGGGTACAGTGCGAGGAGAAGGTGCTTTCTCTGTTCAACCGGAAACTGAACATCGAGGTGAAGAGAGAAGACTTTGAGGCTGTGCATAGGGTCGGTTCCAAGCAGGGTTCCAGTGCTTCCAAAAACTCTTGCCGCGGGATTATTGTTCGTTTTGTTTCCCGTCGGGTTAGGAACTCTGTGCTCTAAGCGCACAAGAAGCTGAAAGGAACCGGGGTCACTATGGTGGAAGATCTGGCCCCACGGCCTATCAGCTGCTATGTTCAGTGCGGAACGAGAGGGACATTTGCCAGCAGTGGACGAAGAACGGTGCAGTGGTAGTGAAGACTGTGACCGGACGAATCTCGACTGTGAAATCTCTTGCCGAATTTAGGCAACTGCGTTAGATTTGTTTCTTTTTTCTTTGTGTGTCACGCCGTCACTTTCACCTTTGCTTTGACATTGTGTCGTCTGCTCGAACTGTATGTAGACCAATTTAACCAGCGTGCGATTCTTTTCTGTTCAAAATGGTAAGTGGAAGGCTTGAAATTCTTAAAGGTTTGTCATTAAGAAGCTACTTGATGTAATTTCTGTATCTGTGCGCTTTTCTTGTAACGACCTTGGCGGGTTTTTTTTTTGTTTTTTTTTTGTTTTGGGGGCGGAAAGGGGGGTTGTTTTGTTTTGCCCCCCCCCCCCCCCCCACCACCACCACTTGACTTTGTTTACATCTGGGTTGAAGGTCTTTTGGGACTGGCAAGTCAGGGGAGCGGTCCTTGCGTTGAGGGTGGTTAGGGGCAAAGTAAGGAAAGAAAACACAGCCTTGTGGTGCTATCTCTTTTTTTTCCCCATATGTTAGTATTTGGTCTTGGCTCACAGATAATGTGATTGTATGAAGGGATGATAAACATTTGATCACGTGTTAGACAGTCATACAAGATGATTATGACATGAGTTGCTCGAGGGCGGGTTTTTTTTTGTTTGTTTGTTTTTGTTTTTGTCATCGCGCTAGATATTGTAGTAGTAGTTGTAGTAGTAATAGGCTTCAATGCTCGTTTGGAATAGGGTGGTGGGCCCTTATAATTATAACAGGTTGGTGTGTGTGTGTGTGTGTGTGTGTGTGTGTGTGTGTGTGTGTGTGTGTGTGTGTGTGTGTGTGTGTGTGTGTGTGTGTGTGTGTGTGTGTGTGTGTGTGTGTGTGTGTGTGTGTGTGCAGTTTTGTGTCATTGCTTGTAAGTTGGTCTTTATGCTGTACATTACTTTTTCATTTTCTTCATATCAAGGTGGCAGGCTTGTGTGTGAGAGTGATATTGTCACTGGGTCATGTACACTTTATTTGTGCATTTATAAGATGTTAATATTAATGATGGGTGTGAAAACTTGCTTATTATTACATTGGAAGGTTGAGGCCGAGGTAGCTTCTGTTAAACGTTATGGGTGTGCGACATCACTGTATTTCAAAGGGTGTGTCTCTAGTGTTAGCAACACTTTTGGATTATTTCTTACTTTTGTCTTTTGTAGACCTTTTTGTACTCCCAGTTCTTAAAGAACAGGGAGTACTTTAGAATGGGAACGAAGAAATGCTGTCTGTGTGTCTGTGTGTCTGTCTGTGTGTCCATGGTCAAAATGTGTTCCACTCGCTCCAGACAAAACTACTGGGTCGATCAAACTGATAGTCTACAGAATCAATTTGATAGTCTACAGAATCAAATTGATAGTCTACAGAATCAAATTGACAGTCTACAGAATCACATTGATAGTCTACAGAATCAAATTGATAGTCTACAAAATCAAATTGATAGTCTACAGAATCAAAACGATAGTCTACAAAATCACATTGATAGTGTACAGAATCAAATTGATAGTCTACAAAATCAAATTAATAGTCTACAGAATCAAATTGATACTCTACAGAATCAAATTGGCAGTCTACAGAATCAAATTGATAGTCTACAGAATCAAATTGACAGTCTACAGAATCAAATTGATAGTCTACAGAATCAAATTGACAGTCTATAGAATCAAATTGATAGTCTACAGAATCGAATTGACAGTCTACAGAATCAAATTGATAGTCTACAGAATCAAACTGATAGTCTACAGAATCAAATTGATAGTCTACAGAATCAAACTGATAGTCTACAGAATCAAACTGATAGTCTACAGAATCAAACTAATAGTCTACAGAATCAAATTGATAGTCTACAGAATCAAACTGATAGTCTACAGAATCAAACTGATAGTCTACAGAATCAAACTGATAGTCTACAGAATCAAACTGATAGTCTACAGAATCAAACTGATAGTCTACAGAATCAAACTGATAGTCTACAGAATCAAACTAATAGTCTACAGAAGATAGTCTACCGAGTGGAGCGGACCGATTGCAGTAAACAGTCAATCTGAGGGGAAATAAATATTAATTTTTCATAGAAATGTTGTTACGTTACATGAGCGCTAGAGAAATATAGTTCCATCGAAATGAAGTAAAGGTAATTAACACCTACACATATTTAGGGATGGGCTTTACAAAGAAGTTCAGCATTAGCAATGATTTGTCAGATGACTGTAATAAAGCACAAAAGAAAGGGTGACAGAAACACTCAAGTCATTAAAGAAAACTAAACACGATAGATATGCATTTGTTTTGGGAGGTATTTGACAGGCAAATCAAACCCATTCTGATACACGCATGGGAACTAGAACATGATAGTAACCAAATTGAACATGTTTATATGTTTGCTATCAAAAAAGTGTTCTGGATGGTGAACACTGCTAACCAGATGTGTCGGACGTCTTTTGGACAGCTGTGCACTTGATTAACTTATTTTAGTTAATTTGTAATTAAACCAACGATCGGACACCAAGAATGCCACGACGTTAACAGTGTATCTACTGCCCACCTCCATCCGAGTTTTTGGAACTTTTGGTCAGCGTGATGTGAAGAAATCGGCGCTGAAATGACTGTCCGTGATGTTGACCGTGTGCAGTGTTATGGCCCGCCATAAGAAGAGAAAGCAGCGTACGCAGACTGGTGCAGGTTCAGACTCTAGTTCGTCCAACAACTCGAGTGCTAACAGTGACAAAGACACCCCGAAAAAACAGAAGGTGGAAACTGGTACTCCATTGTCCGAGCCAGTGAAAGAGACTCTTTCTAAATTTGTTTTTCAACCACGAGAGAACAAAATGGAGGACAAGGGGAACGACTCACTCCCAAACCAGTCAAACGAGTTGGACGTTGTTTCCTCCCCTACTCGCGATTCTCACCGGCAAGAGGAACCCCAGCGCTGTACGAATGCCGATCTGATGGCAAAACTCTGTGCCAACGGAGCTGAACTTGCCAAGCTGGCTCTTACGGTGGAGGAGCTGAGGGATGCCCTGTTCTCAGTCCAGACTGAGAACGAGAAGTTTCGTCGAGAGCTGACCGACGCCCGGAAGCAAGAGCAGCCGACAGCCACCCAGCTTGCTGAAAGACGGCACCTTGCAGAGCTGGCCGATCGTCGTTCCGAGGACGTTTCCGCATACGTACGGAGGAACAACCTGCGCATCTACGGGTGCAGGAAGGGGAGAGCGGGGCCGTCGAGACGGGGGTACAGTGCGAGGAGAAGGTGCTTTCTCTGTTCAACCGGAAACTGAACATCGAGGTGAAGAGAGAAGACTTTGAGGCTGTGCATAGGGTCGGTTCCAAGCAGGGTTCCAGTGCTTCCAAAAACTCTTGCCACGGGATTATTGTTCATTTTGTTTCCCGTCGGGTTAGGAACTCTGTGCTGTAAGCGCACAAGAAGCTGAAAGGAACCGGGGTCACTAGGGTGGAAGATCTGACCCCACGGGCCTATCAGCTGCTATGTTCAGTGCGGAACGAGAGGGACATTTGCCAGCAGTGGACGAAGAACGGTGCAGTGGTAGTGAAGACTGTGACCGGACGAATCTCGACTGTGAAATCTCTTGCCGAATTTAGGCAACTGCGTTAGATTGTTTTTTTTTCTTTTGTGTGTCACGCCGTCACTTTCAACCTTTGCTTTGACATTGTGTCGTCTGCTCGAACTGTATGTAGACCAATTTAACCAGCGTGCGATTCTTTTCTTGTTCAAAATCGTAAAGTGTGAAGGCTTGAGAATTCTTAAAGGTTTGTCATTTAGAAGCTACTTGATGTAATTTCTGTATCTGTGCGCTTTTCTTGTAACGACCTTGGCGGGGTTTTTTTGGTTGTTGTTGTTTTTTGGGGGGGGGGGGGGGGTTTTTTTGCCTCCCCCCCCCCCACACCACCCCACTTGACTTTGTTTACATCTGGGGTGAAGGTCTTTTGGGACTGGCAAGTCAGGGGAGCGGTCCTTGCGTCGGGGGTAGCTGGGGCAAGGTAAGGAAAGAAAACACAGCCTTGTGGTACTATTCTTTTTCCCCATATGTTAGTATTTGGTCTTTGCTCACAGATAATGTGATTGTATGAAGGGATGATAAATATTTGATCACGTGTTAGACAGTCATACAAGATGATTATGACATGAGTTGCTCGAGGGCGGGTTTTTTTTTGTTTGTTTGTTTGTTTTTGTTTTTGTCATCGCGCTAGATATTGTAGTACTTGTTGTAGTAGTAATAGGCTCGTTTGGATAGGGTGGTGGGCCTTATATAACAGGTTGGTGTGTTTTGTTTTTTTTGTTTTGTTTTGTTTGATTAGCGTCTTTTCACAAAATAGTGTTTTTAGACAAACCCTTGAAATCATCCTGAATGACATTAGTATTTTATCACAAATAGGAATACCCGTCCATTTCATATCCCCAATCAATGTATACCATGTTTGACAGAGGGAAAAAAACCCATCAATAAACAATACCTATAATTTAAATTTTTAAAATTTTCAAACGAGCAAACTACAGAGCTGTCCCTATAGGACTCCGAAGAAGAGATTTAGCTGCAGTGACAAGAAGTGATTTATCATCAATAATGGCTTTGAGATCGTCATCTTTAGTATTGTTTTTGACTGCCGGATAATCGGGCAAATATTGCTTTGCGAACGGACAATAGAATAAAATATGGAACGTTAACATTCTCTCTCTGCAGGGACACCTAATGTCGTTTATATGTTTGCATTTTAACGCATTGAGTTTTAGTCTGTAACATAAAGAGCTAACTTCTCGTGACTCATTATTAATACCTTTTTGCAATAAGGAGTCTTTACTGTCAAAAGTTGTGACATTGTGGCTGGCTTTTTTATAGACTGCCTCCAGAAGATGATATCCCTCTTTTACAGATAATGGAATCTTTACAGTTGTGCAGCCATTTGCATTCCTTGCACCTTTCCTTGCCATTCTATCTGCCCAATCATTTGCCTGGACACCACAATGAGAAGGGACCCAACAAAAAGTTACATCAGAACCTTTTTGCATTAGAAAATTAACAAGATGCCTTATTTCAATTATAATGTCAGCTCTTTCCTTTAGCTTAGTTGAAGTTAGTGACAGTAAAACAGATCTTGAATCAACACACAAAAGAATTCGTAAAATAATCATGGAAGGGTTTGCAATATACCTTAAGGCCATGAGAATAGCTACCAGCTCTGCAGAGAAAATGGAATGGCCTTTTCCAACATGATAAGCTTGTTCTTTCTTTAAGCAGGAACAACAAATCCAGCACCAGCATTTCCATCATTTATCACTGAACCGTCTGTATATACCTCCAAATGGTTCGGATATAGGGCTTCAACATGCGATCGAAAAGAAAATGCCGCATAGTGAGGGCTATTTTCTTTTTTCAAAATACCATAGTCAACATCAAAATTTGCTTTCATTAATTCCCTGAAGGAATGGGAGAGAATGGCGGGCACCTACATATATCTTTATCGTTTAATCCTGATTTGCTTTGAATGTCTGAAGTGTAAGTGGCAATTGTTGTCAGTGATTTTATTTCTCTTGCCCTTTTCGGAAAGTGAATATCGGATCTTAATGTTCTTTCTACTTCATTAAAATGATCAACAGAGCTACTTCTTAGAACATATTTAGCAGTAGCTAGCCTGCGATAATCATCTAGAGCTATAACTCCTGCTTCTTTATATGTAGCTAGAGTTGGAGCATGCACAGGTATACCCAATGCTAATTTAACGCCTTTGAGTCCACACACTGCAATTTCTTCAGTAAATAATTTGGAGCCGTAAATATATTTCCGGGGCATATGTGAGTTTTGACCTGACTAGGGCAGTCGCGAGGTGAATCAACATGGAGTGTCTTGACCCCAATAGTGCCTACTGACAATTTTGAGAATATTTAAACACTTTCTAGCTTTTTTAAGTATTTTCTATATGAATTTTCCACGAAAGTTTTGCAGTGAAAAATACACCTAGGAATTTACTGTATTTTTAAAACTGAAGTTCGCTTCCATCAATAATGAAATTTTCGGCAATTTTTGGGAGAATTACCAGCACTGAAAAACATCATATGGGTTTTATCAACAGAGAAACTTAGACCATTCTGGGTCATATAATGACTTATTTTGTCTAATTCGCATTGATACAGGGTTTGAATGTGCTTCAGTTTTCAAACAGGAGTATTGTTCTTTATATTAGCATCCGTCCACATACATATGTCATCTGCATACTGTACTACAACTGTATGTTTGACAGTACTTGAGGCGGGTTTCATGTATCAGTAAATTGAAAGAAATGGAGCAATAAGTGAGCCCTGAGGAATTCCCATATGTAGATTTCTTGAAGTGGAATACGAGTGATCCACTTTTGTTTGTATTGACCTATTACATAGAAAATCTTTAATAAACTGATACATACGCCCCGAATCCCATTGGTTTTAAGTTTCAGCAGTAGTTTTGAATGCCATACTTGATCGTACGCTCGTTTATATCAAAGAAAGTAGCAAGAACATTTTGTCGGCGAGCGAATTGACGTTTGATATTTGTTGAAAGTTTTAGTAAGTGATCAATTGTAGACCTACCAGAGCGAACCTGCCTGATTGTTTGGAATTATATTATTTTTATCACAGTAATGAACTAAATCTTACAGTTATGATTTTTTTCATCAGTTTACCAGTATGAGAAGTGAGAGCAATTGGCCTATAACTATGCGGATCTGTTCTTGGTTTTCCGTTTTTATGTACTGGAACAACTATTGACTGTTTCCATAAATCTGGCATAACTCCATCATCCCAGCAATTCGAAAACAATTTAAATAGATACTGAATCCATCTCTCTGGCAAGTGTTTCAACATTTCATTTGAAACTTCATCGAGGCCGACAGACTTTCTTTTAGTACTCAATGACAAAAAAGTTTCCTGAACTTCAGCGAGTGTAATGGGGGGCATTGATGTAGAGACTATTTTCAGGATCTGGATCTCTATACTCGTATTTTGTTTCCTGTTCTTCCCTATACAGTTTGCATTGGGTGAGAGACTTTCTACCCTGCTGTTAAAAGAGAACAAATCTGCAAATTTCTCAGCTTTTTGAGCAGCAGTCGGGAGTCTGTTGTTATCAATTGATATACGACATTTTGAGAATTTGTCACCATGTTTCATACTACGTATTTTCTTCCATACCTTCTGGAGATCTTTTGATGAGGTGATTTCTATTGAACTGTAATCTGACCAATATAATCGTTTAGCACGGGCTATTTTTCTGTTAAAAGCTGACTTTGCTTCTTTCATTTCTCTGTGTTTTGAAGGAGATCTAGTTTATCAGATATATTTTGTATTTTTAGTTTCTTTTCTTCTTTCGCCTGTGCATATTCATCAGTCCACCAGCTGTTTCCTGCATATTTATGCGAGATATGAAGATGACATTTAGGAATGGAATTGTCAGCAGCAAATAATACTGATTGACAAAGTGATCATATGCACAATTGATATTTTCATTTGGAGGGATTATATTAGATGAATTAAGAATAGTTTCAAATTTATTCCAATCTGCTCGGTTGTAGTTATAGTTGCGGATTTATCGTCCGAAGGAACAACAGGTTCTAGCTTTTCATTTAATGTTATTTTGATTGGAAAATGGTCACTACCTAAAGGATCCGAATCACATTCCCAAACACAGTCTGGAGCTAATTGAGGAGATATGAGAGATATGTCTATTGCTGATGGCTTGTGATCTTCTATGTCAGGTATTCTGGTAATACTACCATCATTTAGCAGATACATATTCGAATCTACAACATTTTCAACAAAACGGTGACTTGTGATCTTATTACCATCTTTCTCCCACAGTGGTGAATGAGCATTAAAATCCCCGCCTATGACCCATTTTTCATTTGTTTGGAAGAGAACGCAACCATTCCGTACTTTCTTCATTTGGTCCCTTTGGGAGGTATACAGAAACCATATTAATGATAAGATCTCGATTAAATTAACAGTAGCGGCACAAGAATTCAAGAATGGAATATTTTGAGGGGCTGGCGATTTGAGCGGGATGAAATCAAGATCTCGGTGGATGTAAATGGCTGTGGTTGATTTTACCTGTTTGATCTTGTTGGAAGATGGGTGGGTAGTAATAATTAGATAGGTGTGGTAGTTTACTTTTGACCGTATTTAACGACTGCAGTAATATAACTTTAAATTATTTGAAGCAATATGTTGTACAAGTTGATCAATGTTTCTGATAATGGAGCGACAGTTCCATTGTAAAATGTCAATGTTTGAAGAAGCTACCATTTTAACTAGATTTGTGTGTGTGTGTGGTGTGTGTGGGGTGTGTGTGTGTGTGTGTGTGTGTTGTGTGTGTGTGTGTGTGTGTGTGTGTGTGTGTGTGTGTGTGTGATGTGGGGTGTGTGTGTTGTGTGTGTGTGTGTGTGTGTGTGTGTGTGTGTGCAGTTTTGTGTCATTGCTTTGTAAGTTGGTTTTATGCTGTACATTACTTTTCCATTTTCTTCATATCAAGGTGGCAGGCTTGTGTGTGAGAGTGAGATTGTCACTGGGTCATGTACACTTTATTTGTGCATTTATAAGATGTTAATATTAATGATGGGTGTGAAACTTGCTTATTATTACATTGGAAGGTTGAGGCCGAGGTAGCTTCTGGTAAACGTTATGGGTGTGCGACATCACTGTATTTCAAAGGGTGTGTCTCTAGTGTTAGCAACACTTTTGGAATATTTCTTACTTTTGTCTTTTGTAGACCTTTTTGTACTCCCAGTTCTTAAAGAACAGGGAGTACTTTAGAATGGGAACGAAGAAATGCTGTCTGTGTGTCTGTGTGTCTGTCTGTGTGTCCATGGTCAAAATGTGTTCCACTCGCTCCAGACAAAACTACTGGGTCGATCTTTCTGAAAATGTGTAGGTATGGGTCAAGGATGATGCCCGACGGTTTGCTTTACCGTTACAGCCGTTACTAACGGCTGTAATGGCCGGTAACGCTTTTTCTTCTTTATGAAATATTTTCAGAAAGCACTTGGCCGATCTTTCTGAAAATTTGTAGGTATGTTCATTATGGGTCACAAATAATGTCCGATGTTTTAGTTTACCGTTATAAACCGTTACTAACGGCTGTAACGGCCTGTAACGGTTTTCCTTCTTTTTAGAATATATTAAAAAGTACTTGGCCGATCTTTCTGAAAATTTTGTAGGTATGTTCATTATGAGTCACGAATAATGCCTGATGTTTTAGTTTACCGTTATAGCCGTTACTAACGGCTGTAACGGCTGTAATGGTTTTTCTTCTTTATAGAATACTAGCCGGTGTACCCGGCTTCGCTCGGGTTTATCTGTACAATTAATTTTCGGGCCACCCCCTCTCTCACCACTTAAAAGACAATACAATAAAATTCAGCTTGGGTTTGTTTCGTTTTTCCCCATGCTGAACCAATTGCCCCAGCCTCCCCCTATCTACTTCACCCAATTTCTTCGGACGCCCACTCCTTCTTGCCTCTCAATCTGCTTTCCCTCGCGAATGTTTTTCGTAATACGATACACAGTCCATAGAGTTATGTCTGTACTTTGTCAACTTACCGATGCATTCTCATTCCTTGATTGAAGTGCTCCAAAATGACAACTCTGTAGGGGCCGCCATAACCTAGTGGATAAGGCGCTGGACTCATGATCCAAAGGTCGTGTTTCGAATCCCAGTTTGGTCTTGGAAATTTTCACGTGGAATGTTTCCAGCTAAAATGACCATAGTTCACCCCGATGTCCACCCTGGCCCTGCAGGTGTCAGGCTAATGTGACGGACCAGCCATCTGCATATCCTTGATTTGGGCACGGACGTTAAATCCAACTCAAACATGACAACTCTGTGAAAAGATTCCATTTTCACGATGTATCATGTCTATTGGAGGGCCTCTGGGCAGACAACATTTCTGGTCTCCCTGTTTGGCGCAAGTTTTAGTCAGTGTTTCTGTACACTGATTCTGGATAATAGTATCTGGATAATACAGAAGTCACGCAGCAGTCGGGGTCTCTGAGAGATGGAGGTTTCCTCTAGGGCAAGTTGTAGAAGCCGGTTCATCTTCTAGGAGTCCAAAGCTTTGGGCAAGCATCTCGAAAAATGTTGTGGACATAGCCATTGACAATCTTCAGCTCCTCGTATGAACGGGGTCCTTTCATTAACGTTGAGTAGAAGCCTCAAGAAGTAGCACTCTCCCTGGCGAGGACTGATACTGTACAATCGCCGGATTGCAGTGCCCCTTTGTCGTTTCTTCCACCTATTCTGAGTGGACATCCATGTGAAGTGCTCAGGGACTTCTACGTACTTCAGCTCTCGTGCTGTAGGGTCTTGAAAGCATAGGCTAAAGATGGCGGTAAGGGTTGCTTCTGGGGGAGAGCCTTGTGCTCTTTGCGCTGTGTTGTGTGGATTGAAGTAGACCCATTGTCCAATCTCCAAATGGACAGCTGGTCTCTGCACCATGGGGTGGCGCTCATGCAGGTCAAATCCCAGGAGTCTCCAGGTCGCCTCGATGCTGCAAGCGTAGCGGGCATTCTGGCACATTTGGATCTCATCAACGACTGGAGGTTGTTGAGCTGCTCCTTCACCTGCCTGAGTGGCTTGGAGTTGGAAGACGGCTTGGTCTGTGCCCTTGTGGAAACTTCAGGACGTACTTGATGGATTTTATGCTACTGCATATTTCCACCTTGATGTGGCAGTTGAACTAATGTAGGAGGTAAGGGTTGTAGGGACAACCCACTGGTTGGTGACGATGATTTCTCTCTGCCCAAGCGACACAGTCCCAGTATGTTCTCCATCAGACTCCTCGCGTCTCCTGTACTTGGGGTAGCTGTCCTCACCCTGCTCTATGACCCTTCTTGCCTCTCAATCAATTTTACCTCACAATTGTTTTTCGTAATACGATACACAATCGATAGAGCGATGCCTGTACTTAATGAACTTACCTATGCATTCTCAATTCCTCGATTGAAGTGCTCCAAAATGACAACTCTGTAGGGGCCGCCATAACCTAGTGGATAAGGCGCTGGACTCATGATCCAAAGGTCGTGGCTTCCAATCCCGGTTTGGTCTTGGAAATTTTTACGTGGAATGTTTTCAGCTCAAATAACCATAGTTCACCCGATGTCCACTCTGGCCCCGCAGGTGTCAGGCTAATGTGACGGACCAACTGTCTGCATATCCTTGATTTTGGCACGGACGTTGAACCCAACTCAAACATGACAACTCTGTGAAAAAGATTGCATTTTCACGATGTATTATGTCTATTGGAGGGCCTCTGGGTTGACAACATTTCTGGTCTCCCTGTTTGGCGCAAGTATAGTCAGTGTTTCTGCGCTTCCAATTCGTGATGCTGCAACGTACAACATTCCATGTGTAAAACACGGAACGGTCAGATCTGCCCCACGGGATGAAAATGTCTGACCATGGCTCTTGTGGACAGACAAAAATCAGAGGGTTTGCAGAGCATCATAACTTCGGTGTATTTCTGAAATCCTCTGCAGACTACCATCTCTAAATTTAGACATTAACGGGTTTTTAACGGTCAATTTTAATTTTCTGTTCATATTAGTTCTCTTCATTGATCAGCGTGTAAAACTTCACCTGTATACCAAATTTTATCAAGAAAGGTCTAAATTTAGAAAATAACGGATCTTAACGGTTTTTTTACGCCAAAAGTTTCTTTGTTTTAATATATGAGGGAAAACCACTGAAAAACAAAAAACGGCAAAAAGAAGGGGCGGCCCCAAAAGGAAGAGGGAAAGAAAAGGGAGGGGGGAAAAAAAAGGAAAGAAAAAAGGGTCCCCCAGAACGGGTGGGGGAAGGGCCGAAGGGTCTGAAAAAAAAGGAAAGTTTGGTAGGAAGGGGGGAAAAGTTGAGGCCCCCAAGTGGGAAAAATTGGAGCACGGGGAAAATCGGAACAGAGTTTGGTTTTTGGAGGAAGCCGGGGGAGGGGGTTCAGCCCGGGGAAATCGGGGGGACGCCCCCAAAGAAATCTGGATACCACCAACCAGGTTTTTCACCCCCCAAAGAGGGGTTTGATAAAGGGGGGGTGGGAACTTTTTTAGAATGTGGGTGGGAAAGGTTTGTGGGGGTTTTTAAACCGGGCCAAAGGGGGGAAGGGGAATTTTTTTTTTTAAAAGGGGAGAAAAGTAGACCCTGGGGGTGGGAAAAAAGGGGGGAGAGAGAAAAAATTTCGGACAGAAAGGGTTTCGGGAGCTGTTGGGAAATGAAGCAGAACCCCAAATTGGGGGAAGAGAGGAAAATGTTGGCCCAGAGGTGGGTGAAAAAGCAAAAAATTAACCGGTGGAAAAGGACAAAAATTCAATAGTCCCAAGGAACCCCACAAGCCCACCCCCGGGCCTGGACAGTCAACCAAGGTTTCCCACATAGGGCGGAAAAAGGGAAACTTTTTAAAAGGGGTGTTTTTAAAAGGGGGGTTGGGGGAAAACTCCATAAAAGGCTTTTTTTTAAAACCTTAAATTATTTCTTTTGTTCTTTAGGTTTTTGGATTGATTGTGGGGTTTTGTGGTTGTTTTTTTTTAAAAGGGTCGTTTAGGGGGGAATCGAAGCGGAAACCCCAATCCCAAGAGAGGTGGTTTTTTCCATAGGGCTCTTTGGTTTGAAATCCCCGGGTTTGGGGAAAAACCTCAAAAAACCCTTTAGTAAAAGATAATTTTTGTCTAAAATTGGGGGCCTCCAGGACGGGAAATTAGTGGGAAACAAATGGAAAAAAGAAATGGGCAAAGGAAAAGGTTTTAAATTTTTTCCCATTTTTGGGGGAAATATGAGTTTAGGGGGAAACGGGTTTTCGGGGAAAACGGAAAAAAGATTCATTTAACCCCACAAAAGTGGGAAGAAAAAGGGTGAGAAAAAGGGTTTGTAAAAGGAGCAAAAAACTTGAGTTTCCCGGGTTTAAAGCGAATGTTTGGTAAAAAACTAAAAAAGAAATGGCAAAAAGCCCAGAAAAAGGAGTTTAAAAACGGGAAAGGGGAATCGAGATTTTAAAAAAAAAGATGGAAGAATAAGGGGCTAAAAAAGGGAATTTTGAAAAGAACAGTTGAGTCAAAAGCCGGGGAAAAAAGTGCGCAACTAAACAAAATCCCCAAGGGTTCGGAAAAACGAGAAAAAGCAATCAGGTTTTTGAAAACGGTTGGAAAAGAAAAAGTTGAAAATGGGAAAATGAAAAACCTTTCTGTTGTGACAGGTTGTGCTTAAAATTGTTCTTATTCGCGGTTTTTTTTTTTTTTTTTTTTGGGACATTTTTTTTTTTTTTTTTTTTTTTTTTATTTTTTTACACACTGTTTCCACCTTCCCCAAAAGGTGATCAGAGAGATTTTGACAGGTGAAAAAGCAGTAAAAAGGTTTGTTTTTGCTGAGAAGGTTTTAGGCGTAAGTTTCGCGAGGCGAGAACACAGGTGAGACTACACCCTTCGGTGTTAGCGGGCCCACATTTCAAAAAAAGGGTAGAACTTATGGAGTAGACAGTGTTTTTAAAGGCCTCAAGACAGGGTGAGAGGAACAATATTTGTGGTTGGGGGACGGGCCCCTTACCTCCCATTAAGGGAAAAAAGGGTGAAACCAAAATTTGTGGGTACTTCAGACGGCAGAGATTTCCCGTGAAGCAAGGCGTGACTTCCCAGGGCGGGGGGAAAACCCAAAAGCGAAACCTAAAGATAGCAACTGGACATTCTCCACAAAGGCAGGTTTCCCCCCCGTGGCCCCATGCCGTACGTGGCACACAAGGTGGCGCCGAGGGCCACCCGGAAAAGTCGTAGACAAGCATTTGTTTTTTGTGTGCAAGACCGGCCACGGGGCCAGAGACTGCCTTTTTAAGCCCCAGAAAGCCGCTGCAATGCGCTTTTTCCGAAAGAAAGACAGGGGCAAGGACGGAAAGAAAGATGGTGCTATTACTTCAGGAATGGTCGCGTCCCCCCTGTTTCTGCGATAACATGGAGTGCATGGGGGAGTGGTGGGGGGGGGGGGGGGGGGGGGGGTGTGTCAGCGGATCAAGATTCGGAGAAAGGGTGTAATTATCAAGAATTTTGGGGTTGAAGAAGAAGAGTTCAAGTGAAAAAAGAAATTTTATGGGATACGGGACAGCAGATGAATTAAAAGTTGCTCGGTATTTATAACACACCTTTTTTTTGCGGGCTTGAAAGGGTTGGGGTACCAAACCATTGTACGACGTGGTCTAGGTTACCCGGGGTACCGGAGTCAAAAACCCCAAATTTCCCAAGTTCTGGGGCCAAAGCCAGGGGAGAGAAAGAGGGGGCCCTGGTAGACCCGAACAGTGCTCCCGTCATCGGAAGCTGAATTACCTATACAACAAGGGGTGTTGGGGGAAAAAATTGATGTTTAAGAAGCGGTTGCACAGTGCGTAGCAAGGGGTCCTGGTGAAGAAAGGAACTGAAGGGGAAACCCCGAATCTGTGTTTGATTGAGGGGGACAGAGCGGGAATTCCCGGTGGCAGAATTTTTGGGTCAAAAAGTTTCACAGTGGGCCCCTTTGAGGCAATAAAATGCCCAACCCATGTTGAGATAATATCGAAACGTCACAGGATCCCGGGGGCCCGATACCAACCCCTGCTTCCAATAGCAGGGCAGTTCTGACAAGAAATAAAGCTAAAGGGGAAATCGAGGGGAAATAAACCCGCTCGTAACGCCCACCCCGAAACCAAAATTTAGGCCCCCGTCGGAGATCAAGGGGCAAGGGGGAAACGACCCCAAAAAAAAATGTACGGGTAGCCAAAGGGGAAAGGGCCGGATGCAGAGGAGGAACGGTCGATACAAGGAAAAAGGTGCTGTAAGGGTCTTCCCCAGCCCCCAAAGACAGCAAAGGTGACGTCACAACGTTGTCCAACCCCGGTACAGGATAGGGTAATTCTCTGGGACATGAAGCACTGATGCCCGGGACCCCTGGGAAAAGCAAAGCGGCTGACAGAGTCAGGGAGTCATTACGGGCCGGGCATATGGCAGACATCAAGCGGTTTGTGCATCGTGAATCCAGAGGGGCCCCAAGAGGAAGAACGAAGAACCCCCCTTTAGGGACGCCCCTTACGACCCCCCTTGGGGGGTGCTGTGGACATGTGGGCCCAATTCCCTCCCTCAAAGTCGGGAAACCGCTATATCTGACGGGGTTTTACTACGAAACCCGATCCCCAAAGCCAGGGCTCTGAAGGCGTTGAGACGGAGAATCCCCGAGGCCTAGGGGAGATTTTTGTAGGGTGGGGGTCCCCCCCGAAATATGAGCATAGGGGGAACAGTTACCTCGCCTATTGGGTTTTAAAGTCACAGGTTTTTGGGGAGTTAAACAACTCCACCCCACGCCTTATCCCCACAGTGAACGGCCTAGGGAGAGTTCAAGGGCACACTGAAAAATGCAAAAGAAAAAGTGTGAAAGAAACAACAACGGGGGCTTATCTTCCGAGTTCTTTTCGCGTACGGAGAGGCCCCCCAGGACACCCTCGGTTTCCCCCCTTTTATTGCTAACGGCCGAACCTCAGAGGCCGTGTAATTCTAAAGGAAACTGTGGCCTACGATGAAGAGGGAGGAGGGAAAACCCCCTACCGTACGTGTTAGACCTCAGGGAACCCCTCTAAAAGACACATGTCGTTTTCAAGGAAAAAACCTCAGGGAGTCAAGCGAATTACCGTAGTCATTCAAAAGGGAAAAAAAAAATGAGGAACCTGCAAAAATGGCGATAAAGGGGTTTGTTGTTTCCAACAGACCAAAAGCCCTCATCCTGGGAAGGGGACCATCGGGTGTGGAGAGAAAGGGGCACTACGCTACAGAGTGACGGAAAGGAAAATAAGCTGTTTCAACAACATCTGAGGAAGTACATCGAAAGGGGAGTCAAACCCGAGCCAAAGAGCAAATGGGGCAGCAGGCATCGACATCGGGGGGCAGGACGTGAAAGGGGAAAGGGGAAAACATGATCTGGACTGTGAAAAGGGGAGGGGAAACTTTCAGGACGTTTTGATATTCCTGGGGTGGACAAAGACAACGAAGAGAAAGACAGCTATGCGAAAGTTTCAAGGGAAATTTTACAGAAAGACGGGTCAAACGAATCTGGACGCTGCCACTAGAGTGACGACAAAACTCCTGTTATGTTAAGCTTACCCCTCCCCTATGCCACCAAAGACATAATCAGAGAGGAGGTTAAAAATCTTGTATGGGAATATAGAGCGGTCCAACTCCCCCCAAAAGTGCCCCATGGTATAGTCAGAAAAAAAAAAGGGGGTCATCGGTTTTGCATAGACTACAGAAGGCTCAATGACATAACCCAAAAACCCATGCGGAAGTATGCCCAAAAATTGAGACTTTTAGCAGAAAATGTCAACAGGCAAAAAAAAAATTTTCAAAAGATCGATCTGGTAAAGGGTACTGGCAGATCCATCACGGACGAATCAAAAGAATGCTCGTTCAGCACCCCCGTAGGACTGTTCAGTTCAAAATAAATTCCCTTTGGGCTGGTCAAAGCACCCGCCCCCTTCACAAGAATGATGAGGGAAACGCTCAGCGGGTTGAGGGGATCGTCAATTCATGGGCGACACCTCATTTCATCAGAGAATGGGAGGGCACACCCCTAACTTGAAAAGGGAGTGTTCAGAAGATTAGGGAAGCAAGTCTTACAGCCCGCCCCGGGAAATGCCCAAAAAGGCCATCCAGACCTTTATTTTTCTCGGGTTTTTGGTCTGTGAGGACTCCAAGGGGCCCAGCCGAAAAGGTAGAAAGGGTGTTGCTACCCCAAGACCTCGACAAAAAAGGAAGTGCGGAGCCCGCTTTGGGTTATAGGTTTTCCCGGGGTTTGTTTTAAACTTCCCCCGCCATCACTGCCCACTGAGCGATATGGTGAAGAAAGGGCAACCCAAAAAGATTTTGAGGGACCGAGGCAGCGAGAGGGCACTGAAGACTGTCAAAAGGCTAGGTTATATCCCACCCCGAAACTTCCAGACCCTCCAGACCCTTCGTCCCCGAAAGACGCCTTGGCATTGGTTTTGGGGGGGGCCCTGTTGTGCAGGGCATGAGGGAAAAATGTTCCCGGGCGCTATGTAGTCGAAAACTCAATAAAGGGGGAAACGCATATGCCCCATGGGAAAAAAAGTCGGCTGGTGTGGGGAATCCAGAAATTCCAGAAGTTCTTTCGGGAAAAGGGTTTTATATTTGGGGACGGACCACCGCCCCCCGCGGGTTCCCGCAAAGAGTCAAAAGAAGTAGCCCCATGTTGAGATGGGCAAGACATCCAACCCCACCCCTTCCACATCAAATACTACCTGGATGAGAGAAAGTGGGGGCGACTCTTTAGCCGGGACTGTAATTGTTGTGGGTGGTCTTTTTGGGACGGGTAGCGTAGCTGACGTTTGGGGGTGCGGGCCACGTGTATGAAGGAAGGGGGGAGAATTTCCGTAAAAACATAATGGTTTATGGCCCCAAAAAACTTAGATGGTGGAGTTCCCGTTTATGTTGATATTTGCTTGATAGTGTGTATGTATTTATTTTTTTTTCTTTTTTTGTTGCAAGCAAGCTGTGTCGTTCTTGGTGAAATGGGTTTTGGGGGATATTGATTGGTTTAAATGGGAAAATTTTGCAGTTTCATCTCCTTGAAAGTTTAAATTTTAGCCCAAAGCAGGGGATTTTTCTTCGATTGGGGGGAAATTTTTCAAAAGGGGCGGAAACCTTTCCCAAAAGGGATTAGTGCTTGGAGACAAAGGGAGTTGTACGTGGCATAAAATAGGTAAAGACCCAAATTTAAACCCGGGACCTTTCCCATGCACACGGCCGAACTGTGTGAAAGAGGCGAAGTGGTCGATGAAAAAAACAAACCCGAGAAAGGGTTTGGACCCGCCCCGTGGCGAAAGGGGGGGAAAGGGAAAGTAACCACTTCGACCCGGGGCCCCAAGTGACGCTAAATGCTCTCGCTGAGGTTTTTGTTAAAAAGTCAGTGAAGGGCGGAGTCTTGGGTTCGTTTGGGTGGGTTTTTCCGTTTGGGGCACTGGTTGGTTTATTGTCAGGCTGGTGTGCGTGTGGGGTTTTTTACAGCCCCCCTTAAAATAATACTGTGTTAAGTAACCCCCGAAGTCGGGGGAATTTTCGTGTCCATCTGGGGGTAAGGTGTGTTTGTAATCAATTAGGTAGGGGGTTTTGTAAGCTGATGGTGGGAGAATGTGCGAATGGGAATTCAGGGTACTTGTGAACTAGGGGTTTGAGAAGCAGCGTGGGGCAAAAAGGGTGGCCCCAAAGGAACCTTTGTTTTCCCCCCATATAAATGGGGGAACAACTGGGAGAACAACCCTGGGGAGAGAGAGGAAAAACAGAGGAGAAGAGAGGGGAGGGTGAGCAGGACAGAGAAAGGGTCGAGGAAAAAGTGGGTTGGGGGATTGAAGAACGCAAGGTCTTAGAGTTAAAACAAGCTGGAAGGAAGGGAAAAAAAGTTTGAAGCCAGAGGTGGGGGAAAAACAGACAAACTGAATTTAACAGAGGTGGGGAAAAGACGAAGAAGAAGAGTTCGCGTTTGAGATCCGGCACCCCGAAGACCCAGTCCTGAACCCGGGGCCCCTCAACCAAGGGCTCCCTCAAACAGTGCTAAGAAGAGTGAAGAGACTTTTTTCAAGAACTGTGGGGTGGTTGAAAACGTGGTTGTGTGTGTGGGGAAAACCCGGGCCGGGAGAATCTTTTATTTAAAACCCGGGGTTAGGAAGTATTGATCTTTTATGTTATTTTCATTGTGTGTGATTTGATTGTTTTGATTAATTTTAGTGATAGAAATTGTATTTTTTGTTTCAGTCGTGTTTGGAGAGAATCGAATGCGTGACATCCCCTTTCCCCCAAAAGGGGGTGAAAGTTTGGTGTGCGCATGAGTTCATTTGGGTTTAGTGCCAGATAACCTGGTGTGTTTAAACTGACAAATTTTTACATCAAATTATGCACTTAAGCAAAAACCCTCACGATTTCCCCCCTCCTGGACATTATATAATAACGGTTGTTAACAGTCCAATTTTTTTTAAATTTCCGTTCGTGTAAGTTGCAATCATTTTCAGCGGTAAAATGCCCTGTATACCGAATTTCATCAAGAACGGTCAAATTTAATTTTAAAACGGTCTTTAACGGGCAATTTTAAATTTTGTTCATATTATTTTCTTATTGATCAGGGGTAAAACTGCCCTGTAACCCAAATTCATCAAAAAAAGGTCTAAAAATTTTGAAAAAAACGGATCTTAAAGGTTTTTTAGCTCAATTTTAAGTTTCCGTTGGTAAGTTGTAATCATTGTTTAGGGTGTAAAACTGCATTGTATGCCGAAATTTTATCAGGAACGGTCTAAAATTTTTAAAAACGGGTTTTAACGGGCAATTTTTTAAATTTCCGTTCGTGGGATTTTTATATCATTGTTCACGTGTCAAACTGCTCGTATACCGAATTTAATCAAGAATGGTCCCGAAATTTTTATAATAAAGGTTTTTTTTCGGTCAAAATTTTAAATTTGGTTCGTGTAAGTTGTATATCATTATTCAGCATTTAAAAATTCCCTGTATCCCAAAATTTATCAAAAAGGTCAAATTTAGAAAATAACGCTTTTTAACGGGGGATAAAAACGGTCATAAAAACATCAAAAAGACCCGTGTTACCAAGTAGCCCTCAGACTCATCCCAAATTTTGGGGGCGTCCCAGTCCCTTTTTCCGCCCAAATCAGAAAAAATTGATTTTTGATCGTTTTTAAGGGGGAGTGTTTTTAAAGGTTTTTTAAAGGGCATAAATAAAATCGTAGAAAGTCCAAAGACCTATGTTTCTGGGGGATGTCCCTCAGGGTTTGATGCACCCTTTCAATGTCACAACGGCCATTTGTAAAAAAAAGAGGAAAAGAGTCTTTGAAAAGTTATAACAGTTTTTTACGGTTTTTAACGGTTTACTTTTTTTTAGGACTATCCCAAAACCTCCCTTTGGGGCACAACAGATGTACCCGCTAAATTTTAAGAAGTGGGTTATAAACAGTTTTTTTTTGTGGGTTTGTGTTTTTAACGGTTTTTTTTTCTGTTTAAATACGTTTTTTAACTGCCAAAAAACGGTTCTAATTTTTAGAGAATGTCCTGTACCGTGCATGTCCAACGGGCCCTTTTTATGAAAAGCAGAGGAAAAAGATGTCTTTGAACCGTTATAAAAGTTTTTTAACGGTTTTTAAAAGGGTTTTTTTTTTTAAAAATTAGCCCAAAACCATCCTGGTCACAAAAGAGTACTGCCAAAAATTTTATTCAATCGGTTGACCGGGGGTTATAGCGTCACAGCACACGCACCACACCCGACACACAGCAGAAAATTTTCTTTATATTTAGATTTCAGAAAGCACTTGGCCCAAACTTTCTGGGAAAAATTTTTTTGGTTGTTCAATTGGGTCCCCAAAAAAGCCGATGTTTTAGTTTACCCTTATACCTTACAAAGGCTGTAACGGCCTGTAACGCTTTTTCTTCTTTATGGGAAAATTAGAAAAGTTCTTGGCCCATCTTTTTGAACATTGCAGGTATGTTCATATGGGTACGAATAAAAACCCAGTTTTAGTTTACCGTTATAGCCGTTACTAACGGCTGTGACGGCCTGTAACGGTTGTTTTTCTTCATGGAATATCTCAGAAGTACTTGGCCGATCTTTGTGAAAATTAGCAGGTATGTTCATTATGGGTCACGGATGATGCCCTATGTTTTAGTTTACCGTTATAAACCGTTACTAACGGCTGTAACGGCCTGTAACGCTTTTTATTCTTTATGGAATATCTCAGAAAGTATGTGGCCGATTTTTCTGAAAATTTGTGGGTTTATGTTCATTATGGATCACGGATGATGCCCGATGTTTAAGTTTACCGTTATAGCCGTTACTAATGGCCCATAATGATTTTCTTCTTTATGGAAAATCTCAGAAACTTCTTGGCCGATCTTTTTGAAAATGTGTAAGTATGTTCATTTCAGGTCACAGACGATGGCCGATGTTTACCAGATAGCCATTACTAACGGTTACACCAGCCCAAGACGGTTTTTCCTCTTTATGGAATATCTCACGCGTATTCAGGATTAAACGGGAGTACGTTTATATGCTTTGCATCTTGCTTTTAATTGCTAAATTTTCTGTTTACTACTTTAACCTTTCTTGCCAAAACTCAAAATGGCACAGGATAGTTCATTTAAAATTTGTTCTTTGAATTGTAATGGTCTAAATAATAGTAAAAAAATTAAAAAAGAAAAAGGAAAGATGTATTTGATTTTTTGAGAAAAAAAGCAGCTCATGTTTATTGTCTTCAAGAGACACACTTAAAGGAAGACTCTGAGAAATTTATCCGAGCCAGCTGGGGATATAATGTATGGCTGTGTGGTACGGAAACTAACAAAAATGGTGTCGCTGTTCTTTTTAATAATAACTTTGAGTATAAGATACATGATGTTATAAGAGACCAGCATGGGTGTTACGTTGTTATGAATGTTCAATTCTTTAAAAAAAAAAAGGTTAACTTTGGTGAACTTATACGGGCCTAGTGGTGGTAATAGCCCCGAATTCTTCGATAGTGTTTGTGAACTCATTGAGAGCTTTGGCAACCAACATGTAATTATAACTGAAGACTGGAATTGTGCCCTTAACTTTAAAATGGATGTTAGAAATTATACAAGTGTCACCATCGGCCAAGAACCCGAGCAAAAATCAATATATAATGGGCTAAATACAATCTGTTCGATGTTTACAGAGAAATATACCCGAAAAAAAGAAACTATCGTGGCGGAAATTTAACTCTTATAAACAGCAAGACTTGACTACTTTTTGATCACTGAAGGATTAATGATGGAAGTTAATGATGTTTGCATAGATCCTGGATATCGATCCGATCATTCTCTTGTCACATTGCTTTTAAAAAAAGATAATTTCAAACGCGACAGACCTTTTTGGAAATTCAACAATAGTTATTAAGAGATAGCAAAACGTTTGAAAAATTAGATTATGGAAATTA
>CM031618.1:67499168-67559168 GCA_018398815.1 Conus ventricosus
CACACACACACACACCACACCACACACCACACGCCGCACAGGTGCGCACGACACGCACAGCACACACCACACCACACACACACAACACACACACCACACATCACACACACACACACACACACACACACACACACACACACACTACACACACAACCACACACACCACACACACACATCAACACACACACACACACAACACACGCAAACACACACACACACACCCCACACCCACACACACACACACACACCACACACACACACACCACAACACACACACCACACACACACACACACACACACACACACACCCTGAGACGTGACATCCACAGTTTGTTGTCTATCATTTCACATGTAGCTTAACATCGTGCAAAACGAACAAAAACGAGTATCAGCAATTGTTCCCCTGGTCAGGAAAAACCTGATTAAACCACTGAAAAGGGTTTGCCAATGATTCATATATCAACAATTTCACATGGAGATCTTTATGCTTCCTGTTTAGATATGCGTTGTACTGTTCAATCGTGTTTTACAATTTCGGTTTAAAACATAATCCAGCTACATGTGGAAGGCTGCCTGCTAGCTTATGTGTATATAAACACTGTTCTTCAAAAGAAAATAACAGAAATGATGCACCCGAAAACTGGAGTGGGACCCAGAGAGGTACTGTCGTCAACTGCCGGACTAACCAGCTGGAGCAATCCTGCACCACCCTTGGAAGCCGTGCTGTGTTCATACAGGGTGCACACATGCTCATGGCGTTCTACTAAGACGTAAACTACATTTTGTTTCCAAAAGGATAAAGGTAAAGGAAAGGAAATCAATAGTGAATGTATCATCAAATCGTAGAAGAACATGGGTTTGGGTAATGGTACATTTCACTGGTATTAATTCGTAAACATGTCTCAGAAACACTGAGCATAAGTACACTTCCAAAATATATGGGTCAATACTGTCTATATCTAGTCAACAAAAGCTACATTTACAGTTATTAAGAACTCAATTTTCTTTTAAAGTGACTTTTTCCCTAAGCATCTTGGCAATGTTCCACAGTGAAACCATTCCAGCTTTATGTCTGTTGTCTGATGACATCTTGGCAATCTTCAACACTGAAACCATTCCAGCTTTATGTCTGTTTGTCACGATACAGGGTTAGATTTGTTCTTCAACTGTTTATTTTAGGAACGTGTGTGATAGCTAGGCTTAAAAGAAAACATTGTGTTTGGAAGTTGTGTGCCTGTGCATGTTATTTTTAGTTGCATGCAAGCGTGCGTGTGTCTTCCTTAGATACTTCGTTCCCAGAGTCCAACAAACCGGTTTGAATTTTGACGTGGCCTGAACTGAGTTCAGGTAGACAGGGGAGGTCACTTGTGTGTGACGAGTCAGCGGAGTGACTAGAAGTTTCCCTCACACGACGAAGCTGTGTTCGGCTTGGAACTCCTGTTCCCCCACAGTGGTGGAGTTGTGGCTTGGACATTATTGTCCCCCAATTTCGTGGGCGTTTCAACAGTTTTTCTGTGCGCCTGGTCGTGGGTCCGTCTCGGGTTTCAGGTTTGGAACTTTTGCCGTTGTTCGTCTCTGGATTCGGAAGTCTTTGTTTGTGCGTTTGTCTCTGTGTGCGCATGGTTCAATGTATTCAGTTACAATTTTCCTCTTTTGTTTCATGCTTTCTGGCATTTATGGTTTTATGCATGTGTATTTTAACGTGACTGCGAGAAAAGGTGTGGGTAGAAAGCGTGTGTATTTGTGAACGTGTGAGATTTGGAGAGTTTTACTTTGCGGTGATGAGACGGAGTAACTTTCCCTTCGCCCGATTTTAATTTTGTTATGTATTTTAGTAGAAATAAAGAAGGGAACAGTGTTCTTTTCCGTGAAGCTGGGAAAAGCAAGTGGATAGTTATATTGAACTAGTCTGTATGTTTTGCATTGAGGGTTGTTTTGTTTTTGAGAAAAAAAAACCACATTTAATTTGTAGTTAAGTGTTGGAAGTCAGTAGTATTGTATAATTTTTTGCTTTATATAAATTTCGGTTGTTATTGAAAGGCTGTTCCGACATTTTGACAGTTAGTTCTCTTCGCTGTTGGGAACTTGTTATAATTGGCCAAGGTCATGATGACCGGCGGAAGTTGACCTTCAAGGTCAATGTCACACATATAAACACTTGTTGAATTATTTCCCTTTGAATAACATTGTCAAAATTGTTTAAGTTAATTCTATATTAATGTTATTGTCTTCTTTCTTGAGGAATTAAAAGGGTGTTTTGCATTTTCTTGTTTGGGAAAGAAAGATGGTGTTTTAATTAATTTTACCTATGTTTTTTCAAGTAGTTGGGACTTAGGTTTTCCTTGGGGAGACTCGGGTTAGTATTACCTGTCAGTTTAATGTCATCCCCAGAACCTGATTAGTTGCTGTGCCGTGGTCCCCTTCTGCACCTGAGCTGGTGAGAGTGGCCGTTGTCTCGCTGGTGGCCGACTGACGGTTGGGTGACGTCTGTTGTCTGAAGGACAGGAGCGGCGTGGAAGGAGTGACTCCATTGACTCCTCGTTTTAGCAACTGACTTCTGGTCTTGGGCTTCCTGACTAGGGAGCGGGTGAATGGACCGATGTAAGTAGTGGAGAGTGGATGAATGCGGAGAATAGAATGTGTCATCGAGCGGAAAGCGGAGAGACTGTAGAGAACGAGGAATCAACGCTGACAAGGAATGTGAATGAACTTCTTTGTTGAAGCTCGACTCATATTCGCCTCCGCCAACATACCTGTGGACACTCATGTTAGTTTTTTTTTGTTCATCTGCTTAGGTTTGATTGTGCTCCATCGTCTTGGCGTTTGTGAGCTCCATGAACTTTTGAACAGAACACGTCGGAAAGCTTTCATCGCTTTGGACTTTTGGTTTCACCTTCGTTGAAGGAACTACATTAGTATGAACCATAGTTGGTGATGATTTTGCTTGTCTGAAATTCTGAGTTATTGTGATTCGTGCTGTGCTGCATGTTGGAATGATTTGAATACCCTGTTGTTGTGGTGTGCATACATTTTTGAAATCATTTGGCTGATATTGATTGTTGTGTGCATTCACAGGTTTTTGTACACAGGGAAGGAAGCAGAGCGGTCGGCAGTGTGTGTGTGTCTATAGCGTACGCGTGGCCTTGTTAATGTAATTTTGTGCGCTGTTGGTTTTAGCAAATTATTGGTTGTTGTTTTTCTTGTGGAGCGCATGTTGTGATGTGATTAATAAATTTAGTTAGTTTGTGTTACATTTGGTGTGAGTGTGGTTAGGGTGAATCATAGTTGAGTGTTTGGGCTTGTGGATGAAGGTTGAATGTGGGCCTGATCGTTGGAGTGTGAACGCGGAGTGAAGCCCCTGACTTGGTGTTTGCCATCTCCCTCGGCGACGTGACAATTTGGTGGCAGCGGTGGGATGATGGCTGAACAGTAAGTTCGGGAGTTTCATTTCGTGTGTATGACTGGTGTGTGATAGGGGTTAGGACATCCTTGTTTTGGTTTGCATCTTGTGTCCTGTTGTGTGTTTGTTTGAACGTGGGAGGTTGGAGGGGCCTGGGGCTCTGAGCCGCGGGAGTCCGGATTCAGAGCTCGACTGAGTTCAGGCCGAGTCCAGACCTGATAGCTTGAGGGAGGATCCACCTCAGGCGCTCAGTTAGGTCCCGATTCATCTTAGCGTTCAGAGTTTTATTTAGTTCAAAAATTTGTAGGTTAGTAGTTAGGGTTTTGTATGAGTGTGTGTGTGAAGGCGTTAGGTAGAGAAAAAAAAAAAATTTTGACGCTGTTCGTGAACTGAGTTTTCGCGATAGTCGACTGTGAGTGGTATGTCCATCGAGGACAAGAAACGTCTACGTTCAGGCCGTTTGGTTCCAGACTCAGAGGCTTCAGAGGAAGAAGAGATGGATGCTGGCAAGTTAACTGTCGAGGAGAAACCTCTGCTTGTGAGCAAGAACGTTCTCCGATGGGTACCAACACGAGGTTAAGGTGGACCCAGAGGTGTTACGGTTGCGCAAGAACGGGATAGCTCTTGGACTGACAGGCACCGAGTTAGTGGCTTTTGTTCAGGCGGAGCTGAAGGAAATAAGGAAGATGCGCTTGCGACAAGAGGAACTCGATTTGCGGAAGGAGGAAATGGGACGACAAGAGAGCTTGCGGCAAGAGGAACTCGATTTGAGGAAGGAAGAGCTTAATCAACAAGAGAGGCTTAGGAAGGAAGAGTTGGATCGCCAGGAGAAATTAAGGAAGGAAGAGTTGGATCGCCAAGAGAAATTGAGGAAGGAAGAAATGGAGCTTCAGGAGCAGATTAGAAGGGAGGACTGAAGTTGAGACAAGATGAGATCCAGTTGCGCCAAGCGGAGTTGGAGAGCTCGGAAAGGAAAAGGGCTGAAGACGCTGAGATCTTTCAAAGGGAGTTAGCGAAGTTGGCCAAACCAAAGACGCCTGATTCGTACTGTGTGCGGTTGCCCGAATTCGACGATGGAGACGATATTGAGGCATTTTTGCGACATTTTGAAAGTATAGCCGTTGCGCATGAGTGGCCAGAGGGCGTTTGGGCTGCGAGATTGTCTCCGTTGTTGCATGGGAAGGCGAGGAAAGCGTTTCTGCTTATTGATCGCGGCGAAACACCACTCAGCTATCACGACATCAAGACCGCTCTTTTAAGAGAATTTCGTAGGACTCCAGAGTTCTACGAGGAAGTTTAGGGAAATGCGGAAAGAGGTTGACGAGGATTTCACCCAGTTTTTGAAGCGACTGAAAGAGAACTTCAATCTGTGGTTGAAGCTGGCAGAGGTGGACTTAGAAGATCCAAAAGCATTGTGTGATTTGTTCTGTAGAGAACAGTTTTTGTCAACTCTCAGTGCCGACCTAGCTTACTACGTCCGCGAGAAGAAACCGCGAAATGTGGAGGAAGCCGCACAGCTTGCTTTTGACTATGTCGAAGTTAGGCGAGAGGCAAGAGTGCACAATCCTACCATTGGCGCGCCGAGTCAGTTTAGAAAAAACCGACCAGAGGGTCAGTCAGCCAATAGAGGAAGGACATTGGAAACTGGGCTAACAAAGCCAACTGCTGCAGCTGCAGGGAACTCTGTTAAACCAGCAGACAACCGTGTGACTTCCAAGGCTCCCTCGTCGTCCTCGTCTAACACTCCGGGGAAGTTTGCAGATTTTCGGTGCTACGGTGTGGGAAACCAGGTCATACTGCCAGGCAGTGCCGATCTTCTGTGAGATTTATACGCTCGCCAGAGAAGGAGGCTTGGACAGAGAAACCTGTGGCTGCTTATTCACCATACTTTTCCGCGACTGTAAACGGCAAGGAGGTGACAGCTCTTAGAGACACAGGAGCGGAAGTTTGTTGCGTTAGAGAAGACCTTGTGGCTGCGGATCAGTACCTTCCAAGAAATATTCAACTGGAAATGGCTGATCGTTCATGTGTGGGAACCTACCCCTTGGCATTAATTTGTGTGGACACCCCGCTTGTGCAAGGAAAGTTTGTCATGGCCGTACTGCGTCATTTGCGTTGTGAATTGATCCTTGGGAACCAGGTGACAGGGATGAACGGAGAACTCTTAGCGGTACCTTTGTTTCCGTCGTCAAAACCGTTGGAGTAGTTCAGACCCGAGCGCAAAAGGCGGCTGAGGAATCCTACACCGTTCTCGACATCGAAAGTGTTGAAGGTCTCAACGTTAGTCCGCAACAGCTGCGAGAACTACAAGAGAAGGATGCCACGTTGCAGCGCGCTAGAGACGCTGTTGCGAAGAGAGTTGTAGTTCACGTTGGCAAGAAGCGGAACCAGGTCACTTTCGATTTAAGAAGGGGATTCTACAGAGGGTATATTGTGAGGGTGATCAACAGTATACACAGGTGTGTGTGCCGAAGCCGTTACGTCAGCGGGTCATTCAACTCGCTCACGACCCACCAATGAGCGGACATTTGGGGACCAAGAAAACCCGACTCAGAGTGGGACGAGATTTCTATTGGCCGGGAATGTGCGGAGACATTCATCGATACTGTTTGTCGTGCGAACGCTGCCAGAGAGTGACTCCTCGTGGAAGAGTGGGCAAGGTTCCTTAGCTAGGATGCCACTACCCAGCGTTCCATTTGAGCGAGTGGGGGTTGTTATTGTGGGCCAATCAAGCCAGCGTCAGATGCGAAGCACCGATATATTCTTGTTATGATGGTCTTTGCTACACGGTATCCAGATGCAGCCGTATTCTTTTGTTGTGGAGGCCATCCCAGGCAAGGAGAATGTTGGAGCTGACTATCTGAGTCGCATCGAAGTCGAGTGAGACGTTTGCAAATCTATACCTGTATCGTTCCTGGTTGTTAATGTAACCCTCCAGGTTCCATCTGGAAGGGGGGTTTGTCACGATACAGGGTTAGATTTGTTCTTCCAACTGTTTATTTTAGGAACGTGTGTGATAGCTAGGCTTAAAAGAAAACATTGTGTTTGGAAGTTGTGTGCCTGTGCATGTTATTTTTAGTTGCATGTAAGCGTGCGTGTGTCTTCCTTAGATACTTCGTTCCCAGAGTCCAACAAACCGGTTTGAATTTTGACGTGGCCTGAACTGAGTTCAGGTAGACAGGGGAGGTCACTTGTGTGTGACGAGTCAGCGGAGTGACTAGAAGTTTCCCTCACACGACGAAGCTGTGTTCGGCTTGGAACTCCTGTTCCCCCACAGTGGTGGAGTTGTGGCTTGGACATTATTGTCCCCCAATTTCGTGGGCGTTTCAACAGTTTTTCTGTGCGCCTGGTCGTGGGTCCGTCTCGGGTTTCAGGTTTGGAACTTTTGCCGTTGTTCGTCTCTGGATTCGGAAGTCTTTGTTTGTGCGTTTGTCTCTGTGTGCGCATGGTTCAATGTATTCAGTTACAATTTTCCTCTTTTGTTTCTGCTTTCTGGCATTTATGGTTTATGCATGTGTATTTTAACGTGACTGCGAGAAAGGTGTGGGTAGAAAGCGTGTGTATTTGTGAACGTGTGAGATTTGGGAGAGTTTTACTTTGCGGTGATGAGACGGAGTAACTTCCCTTCGCCCGATTTTAATTTTGTTATGTATTTTAGTAGAAATAAAGAAGGGAACAGTGTTCTTTTCCGTGAAGCTGGGAAAAGCAAGTGGATAGTTATATTGAACTAGTCTGTATGTTTTGCATTGAGGTTGTTTGTTTTTGAGGAAAAAAAAACACATTTAATTTGTAGTTAGTGTTGGAAGTCAGTAGTATTGTATAATTTTTTGCTTTATATAAATTTCGGTTGTTATTTGAAAGGCATGTTCCGACATTTGACAGTTAGTTCTCTTCGCTGTTGGGAACTGTTATAATTGGCCAAGGTCATGATGACCGGCGGAAGTTGACCTTCAAGGTCAATGTCACACATATAAACACTTGTTGAATTATTTCCCTTTGAATAACATTGTCAAAATTGTTTAAGTTAATTCTATATTAATGTTATTGTCTTCTTTCTTGAGGAATTAAAAGGGTGTTTTGCATTTTCTTGTTTGGGAAAGAAAGATGGTGTTTTAATTAAATTTTACCTATGTTTTTTTCAAGTAGTTGGGACCTAGGTTTTCCTTGGGGAGACTCGGGTTAGTATTACCTGTCAGTTTAATGTCATCCCCAGAACCTGATTAGTTGCTGTGCCGTGGTCCCCTTCCGCACCTGAGCTGGTGAGAGTGGCCGTTGTCTCGCTGGTGGCCGACTGACGGTTGGTGACGTCTGTTGTCTGAAGGACAGGAGCGTCGTGGAAGGAGTGACTCCATTGACTCCTCGTTTTAGCAACGGACTTCTGGTCTTGGGCTTCCTGACTAGGGAGCGGGTGAATGGACCGATGTAAGTAGTGGAGAGTGGATGAATGCGGAGAATAGAATGTGTCATCGAGCGGAAAGCGGAGAGACTGTAGAGAACGAGGAATCAACGCTGACAAGGAATGTGAATGAACTTCTTTGTTGAAGGCTCGACTCATATTCGCCTCCGCCAACGTACCTGTGGACACTCATGTTAGTTTTTTTTGTTCATCTGCTTAGGTTTAATTGTGCTCCATCGTCTTGGCGTTGTGAGCTCCATGAACTTTTGAACAGAACACGTCGGAAAGCTTTCATCGCTTTGGACTTTTGGTTTCACCTTCGTTGAAGGAACTACATTAGTATGAACCATAGTTGGTGATGATTTTGCTTGTCTGAAATTCTGAGTTATTGTGATTCGTGCTGTGCTGCATGTTGGAATGATTTGAATACCCTGTTGTTGTGGTGTGCATACATTTTTGAAATCATTTGGCTGATATTGATTGTGTGTGTGCATTCACAGGTTTTTGTACACAGGGAAGGAAGCAGAGCGGTCGGCAGTGTGTGTGTGTCTATAGCGTAGCGTGGCCTTGTTAATGTAATTTTGTGCGCTGTTTGGTTTTAGCAAATTATTGGTTGTTGTTTTTCTTGTGGAGCGCATGTTGTGATGTGATTAATAAATTTAGTTAGTTTGTGTTACATTTGGTGTGAGTGTGGTTAGGGGTGAATCATAGTTGAGTGTTTGGGCTTGTGGATGAAGGTTGAATGTGGGCCTGATCGTTGGAGTGTGAACGCGGAGTGAAGCCCCTGACTTGGTGTTTGCCATCTCCCCGGCGACGTGACACTGTTGTCTGATGACATCTTGGCAATATTCAACACTGAAACCATTCCAGCTTTATGTCTGTTGTCTGATGATATCTTGGTAATGTTCCACACTGAAACCATTCCTGCTTTATGTCTGTTGTCTGATGACATCTTGGTAATGTTCAACACTGAAACCATTCCAGCTTTATGTCTGTTGTCTGATGACATCTTGGCAATGTTCCACACTGAAACCATTCCAGCTTTATGTCTGTTGTCTGATGACATCTTGGTAATATTCAACACTGAAACCATTCCAGCTTTATGTCTGTTGTCTGATGACATCTTGGTAATGTTCCACACTGAAACCATTCCAGCTTTATGTCTGTTGTCGGTGAAAATCTTGGTAATATTCAACACTGAAACCATTCCAGCTTTTATGTCTGTTGTCTGATGACACAGAATCATGAGTCCCAGTGTGAGCTGGTGGCAGTGCTAAATCCTATTCATCGCAGCAGGAAGCTCTTAATTTTATCACCATAGAATATAACGTAGTACCAAATTATAATTATATTCTAAGAAAGAGAGAGAGAGGAGAGAGAGAGAGAGAGAGAGAGAGAGAAACAGAGACAGACAGACAGACAGACAGACAGACAGACACAGAGAGAGGGAGAGTGAGAGAGAGAGATGAGAGAGAGAGAGAGAGAAAAGAGAGAGAGAGAGAGAGAGAGAGAGAGAGAGAGGAAGAGAGAGGGGAGACAGAGAGTCTGACCGTCTGGTTTGTTAGGAGTTAATTTTTTTTTTAAATCGTTTGTTATTTAATTGATTTATTAACCCTCTTAACTGCTTATTTTTCTGCAAAATTTTGATAATCAAACAATCTACTTTTCATCTGTCTGTCTTCCCGGTCAACAAGCAATAATGTTCTGTTGATTTGGAAGTGCTTTGGTTTGTCAAGTAGTTTACCACTGTCTGTGTCACAAAGATGTCTTCTTCATGTTTTCACTTCTTTAGTTTAAAGTCAGTGTGTGTGTGTGTGGGGTTTGGTGTGTGTGAGTGTGTGTGTGTGTGTGTGTGTGTGTGTGTGTGCGTGGTGTGTTTGTGTGTGTGTGTGTGTGGTTGTGTGTGTGTGTGTGTGTGTGTGTTGTGGGGTGCTTGTTGTGTTTTGTGTGCGCGCAGGTGCATTTCTTGTCCTTGTTTTTTCCCATAGCAAGTATCTGTAGAAGCATTGTATTGTGTAGGAATATCATAGAATAATTACAAGATTTTTTACAAATGCTGATGGTGGAAGCCTACAAATGCAATATGTTATAATCCAGACACAACAACATTCATTCAAAGATATTGTTTATCTTTTGGTATGTTGTGTCGGACTCTAAAAATTATATTTGGGAAATCCCAATATCCCCTGGAAAACATGTACTTGAATTCAAACTGTTTTGGGAATGATGGTATATGCATATGACTGGTGATGAATATGATTCTATGATTGAGTGCCTCAAATTTTAATATATGACGGAAGCATATTAAGCTACTTGTTTTTGCCAAAGAAACTGTATAATTTATCACTTGTGTGAACTGCTGTCTGGTGGTGAAAACACTATTGAAAATTGCACTTTAAAAACAAACAAACATTTAAATTTTGCTGAATTTCTCCCTTTCTTTATTAAAAATATGTTACTTTTGGATCGGGTATTTTGTGATTTAACACGCACAAAAGCATCGTGTGTATTCAAAAAAAATGATTTGATGTTTCATGAACACTTTGGGAAGGTTAGGGTTGCTGCTGCATTGGTTTGTTTTGTTAAACTCCATGCCCCAAAGGGTGAAGGGATTGAATTCATTTTCACGTGTTCAAGCCCTTCAGCAAAACACTTCGAAATCCATGGTAACAGCAAACAGAAATGATTTTCTTCGTTATTCCATGGTGACAGCGTCCACATATGTTTTTGTTTCATCATTTCCAAGTGACACAGTCACAAATCCCCCTTCTCCTCTTTCCTCTTCCCCTCTCTTCTCCTCTCCTCCCTTCTCTCTCTCTCTCTCTCTTTTCTCTTCTCTCCCCTTTTCTTCTCCCCTCTCTTCTCTCTCTCTCTCCTCATATTTCCATATGTGACAGCAAATTTTCATTCTCTCTCTCTCTCCTCCTCTCTCTCTCCCCTTTCCCTTTTCCCTCTCCCCATCTCTCTCTTTTCTCTCTCTCTCCCTCTCTCCTCTCTCTCTCTCTTGGGTGATTTTCGTTTTTGCAAAAAGTAAACAACTGGCGACAAGAGTTTGTGGTATTGATGTGCAATTGTCAGTTTCTATACGTTTCTGCGGTACTGAATCTTGTGTTACCCACAACATGCTGGCTGTACCTGTAAGTGTTCGGCCAATGTGTTGGAGGTTGGTCTGTTTTCCTCTGATTCATATTCTTTCGTGTCATCAAAAAGGCTGGGGCTGTACTGTCGGACATTCAAAATTCTGTAGGGCTGGATGGTGTCACACAAGCTTTGCTCCTTCTCGGTTCGCCTTCAAACTTTTACTGCAAAGAAATGGTGATGTCGAGCTGAGTCAGGACCTGCTTCTAAACGTGAAGGCAAATAAGGCGGAGAGTTTGAGGCAAACAAGACTGAAGAATGCAAGTGAAACGTCAGCCACACCCAGCCCCTCCCCTGGTCGCACTTGTCCTGAGCCAACCCCGAAAGATTCATGTCGTGCATGCAAACACCTCCCTGGTCGCCTTGTCCTGATCCAACCCTGAAAGATGTCATGTCATGCATGCAAACTTTGAACAGGAAGTTTGTGGACGAAGAGTGATTTCAATGGGATGAAAGAGGATTGACAGAGTGAAAGGGACGTGTTCTGACCTTCGTGGGATTTTGTTGTTTTCAAGACATGAGTGTGTGAATTAACGCGTGAACTGAAAGCTGAAGGAATGTAAGGGCGATTGGCGATCACATTGTACAATGGAGGTTAAGGCCGATGACTTAGAAGGTCGGTCTAAAAGAAATATATAATTCATGGGATCCCAAGAAGGACAAATGAAAGCAGGCAGGACTGTGAGGAGCCAGTTCGGGATCTCATTACTGATCAATTGAAGCCATCAGGTGACATTCATTTTGACAGACTCATCGTTTAAACAGGAAGCAGACTCCCCCATCATCGGATGCTGCATATTCTACACGGACAAGGGAAGACTATGGGCGCAGGCGCAAACTGCAGGAACAATTAAAGTGTAACAGCGGAAAAAAAAAATTTAAAGCATAAGAAAACTTACTGATATCGATAGTGATGATAGTGATTCGGAAATAACTCTGAGACGCTCTATTTTGATCATCCAATCTGGAAACGGGGGGTTTTATTTGCAAGGAAAAGACTTAAAAAACAAAGGTGAGGACGACGACGAAATTCCCGGTTGTGTACCCACTGCCCCTCGCTGGACCCCACCAACCCCTGAAGGGGGCACCACACCTGTGCACATACTCACACTGACTGGACCACCACCAACCCTGAAGGGGCACCACACCTGTGCACATACTTCACACTGATGCACCACCACCAACCCCCGAAGGGGGCACCACACCTGTGCCACATTTCTTCACACTGACTGCACCACCAACCCAACCCCTGAAGGGGGCATCACACCTGTGCCACATACTTCACATGACTGCACCACCACCAACCCCTGAAGGGGACACCACACCTGTGCCACATACTTCACACTGACTGCACCACCCCCAACCCTGAAGGGGGCACCACACCTGTGCCACTACTTCACACTGACTGTACCAAGACTCAGCTCATCGATCTCCCCTCCTACATCTCATGCACAGGCAGCAGGGTTTGGGGGCTGGTGCTCATCGTTCTCTCCTCCTCACATCTCATGCACAGGCAGCAGGGTTGGTGACTGTGCTCATCGATCTCTCCTCGACTCTCATGCACAGGCAGCAGGATTGGTGGCTGGTGCTCATCGATCTCTCCTCCCGACATCCATGCAAGGCAGCAGGGTTGGTGAATGGTGCTCCATCGATCTCCCTCCGACATCTCATGCACAGGGAGCAGGGTTGGTGGCTGGTGCTCATCGATCTCCCCTCCTCAAATCTCAGCACAGGCAGCAGGGTTGGGGCTGGTGCTCGTCACTGCCCCCACCTGGTACAAACAGGGCAGCTGTCAAACATGCGGTACCCCATGGACACCGGACGATTCACCGAGCACCTGGGTGAGTGGCTGGATTGGTGCAGCCTCCCCCAGGCACCATCAGGGGTCAACGGGACTTCAGGCACCCCCGCTGTATGCCAACAGGGCAACAGGTATTTGGGGGCTTCGAAGGCGGCACCCTCGCTGTATGCAACAGGTCAACAGGGATTTGGCGCGACGAAGGCGGCAACCCTCGCTGTTATGCCAACAGGTCAACAGGTATTTGGGGGTGACGAACAGGTCAACAGATATTTGGGGGTGACGAAGGCAGCACCCTTGCTGCAAAGCCAACAGGTCAACAGGTATTTGGGGGCGACGAACGCCTGCAGGGGGCAACCACCAGTACAGGACGGATCAGCAACCAATGGGAGGCACCGCCGGACTGCGACAAAGGGGGTCTGAGTTGCAGAAAGCTGCAAGCCGTAGGGTCCGCCTCTGGTAGCAGGCCTTTCACAAACCACTGTGGGCCCCCTGGCTCGGTCCCTTCACATGAGAGAATCCAGGGAAAAAGGGGGACTGGTCCTCTCTGAAAGCACAGCACCTCTTATGTGACATTGTTCCAAGACAATGGTTGTGTTGTCCCCCCTACTTGCTATCACCACTACCAAACTCTCCCCCATACAATATGCAGCACAACACTAAATGGTTGTGTGTGTTCACCCTATATTGCTATACACCACTACCATAGTCTCCCCCACTACAATATGCTGGCACAACACTAAATGGTTGTGTGTGTCACCCTATATTGCTTTTCACCACTACCAACTTTCCCCCACTACAATATGCTGCACAACACTAAATGGTTGTGTGTGTCACCCCATATTGCTATCACCACTACCATCTCTCCCCCACTACAATATGCTGCACAACACCAAATTTGGTTTTGTGTCATTGTAGGTGCGTGATTTTGTTGCACAACTGTCTCTGCTCGAAAAAATTTTAGAGTGCGAAAGTTGGCAAGCTTAATGTTCCGTTTCATAGTTTTTTTTTTATTTTCGTTCGATCAACCAGGTTTTTTTCTCATCTCCAGGTGCACACGTGTGGTCCCGTGTTTTCCTACTTGTCGACTGTAGTGAGTTAAGTGATCTTTTCCCTTGCCGTGAATAGGAGAGAAGGAGCAGAAAACTTGGAGCAGCGTTTGGGACAGACGTGTGTAGGTAGTTTATGTATGTGAAAAGGGACCGCGTTCCCTTTGAGTTCATGAAAAGTTTATTCTTTGGGATAAACTGGGGGTTTTTTTTTGGTAGCGGGTCCTCGTTCCTGAAAACTCAAGTTTTCAGGTTAATGTTTGCCAGTGGGCTCCATTGAAGTGAAGAGGAAAAAAAAATTCAAAAAGAATAACCGAGAGGGAAATACCTATATTTCTGCTCCTTGAGGTCATTGGAAAACCAGGGACTTTGGAGTTTTTTTTTTGTTTGTTTTTGTTGGTCATTGTCTTGTTAAAGAAGAGTCGGAAGGACTTCTTCGTCGGGGTTCATTTGCCTATGTGTTCAACTAAATGTTCCGTATCACTGGTCTATTTGGGAGTAAACCTGGAATTTAATTAAAGTAATAGCACTAAAATAACCCTTTTTTGTTGCCACATTAGGATAGAGTCCTTATTTAATTCGTTTCGAAATTATAGATCTGTTTCCTTTATACATAGGATGTAGGCAAACGAGTGGGCTCTTCAGTGTTGGCACTCCGAATAAGTAGTGTTGTGTGGAAGGTTTTGTTTTATTCCAAATTCTTTATTTGCCCATTGTTCTAATTTTCCAGTATATTTTGTTTGATATTTCATGTTAAGTCATTCGATTTATGTTGTGATAATTTACACTAGTAAATGAATACTGTGTAAAATGTTTGGGTTTTTTTCCACAAAGGGCGAACGTCAGTTTCATCAGAAGTACTGTTTAAGCAATAAAGGGTACAATTATGGATATGTGTTGAGAAAGAATTGGTTTTCCAAGCAGGAGGGTCATATTCTGTTGTAAAATAGTTGTTTTCTTTTAAATTTTGTTAAAATTCAAACGAAGGTGGTTTCATGTCAGCCAGTTTGGGTAAAAAGACTTTATTTCCGATAAGGGAAAATGCATGGCAGCCTCCTGTGTTACGTGAGCGAGTGCTGAACATTTTCATTAATATTCAGCTCACGGAAGAGTATAGAGATGTGTGAGGGCTTGTTTCGTGTTGCTTTGACTTTTGTTTGATGTGTTCTGAATGATTAATAATTCCATTGTTAAATAATTGCCAAGCACATTCTGTTAGATGATGCCTCCACCATTCGCAAGGCTTGGGGAATGGATGAAATTTGATTGATTGCTCATTGATGTCTGATAGAGCTCAATTGTAGCAGGATAATGTGGGGTGCTTTGATCCCCGAATTGTTTCATTTCATGTAATTATTTTTTGTATTACTCTCCCATGTTTACTTTAAAATATGAGAGTGACATTATTTTTGTTGTCCTTGTGGTGGAAATATAATGTGAATGGGAAGTGGGAAGCTGATTCCTACATGGATAAAGACATGAAATACTCCTCTTTTATGTGTGTTGAAAATGTTTAAGAGGATGAAGACTGAGAAATCAAAATGTCAAAAGAGTTAATAGAGACAAGCTGATAAACTATTAAATATTTAGGAAATGCAACATAATTTAAAGGGAAAAACAAACAAAATATATATGGATGGGTGCATAGCCATTTTTAATTTCATATAGTATGAACGCTCAGTATTAAGAAAAATATTTGAATTATGACCGATCTCTGTGTTGTCTGTGCATTGTCTACAGCTCACATGTTAGGCAAAATATTTATGAGGTGAAAGTGATGTGTTATACAGGACTGATCTGATCTGATCTGATCTGATCTTACCTCACCTGTGCTTGCTCTACCTGACCTGACCTGTACTTCCCGGTCTGACCTGCTGTGGACTTCCTTGGCGCCGCTGACTGCATCTCCTGTGGCCGTGTCTGGGAAGGCCTGCACTTGCCCAGGAGGGGGCTGGAACACGTGGGCTGGCCGGATGTCCTTCCTGCTTTGTCATTCTATTCATCTTTACACTTGAGTGACTGCGATCAACAGTGTGGACCTGAGTGGCCCATGCGCTGCCTTCTTCCCTCGTGGGATTGACTGTTCCTACCTCTTCTTAACCCCGGGTCCAGTGCAGTGAGTAATGTGGGTGATGTGTCAGACAATAACAGGGTCAGGCCCTTTTAGTTCATGAAACTAAAGTTGTTTTTTTTTTTCCTTTTTTCCCTTTTTCTGAGCATTCTGGATTGGTATTCCCTTTTGTTCTCGGTATGTGTTTCCTGTTGGGGAGACATGTGTAAGGGTGATGAGTTAATATTGTCGTAGAAAAAGGATTGTTGTTGGAGATTTTTTTTATGATTTAAGGCAGAAAGGAGTATTGTGGATTTTTTTAACAAAAAATTTTTTGTTCATGAATATGTGACTTAGTGGTTTCATTAATTGAAAGAAGTAAGATTTTCCTTTTTTGGGAGGGGTTCTTTTTCCCAAGCAATTTGGGGGAAGAGGTACAATTTTGATTGTGATTGGGGTGTTCTTTTTTTTTTTTCCCCCCAAGTTGGGTTTTGGGGAAGATGAAGGCCCTTTGACAACTGAACAAAAGGGTTTGGTCTATTTTTTTTGCGAATTTATTACTTGCTCCCTGATGACCCCATATTCCCTTTGGTTGTTTTATTTTTCTCTCCCTTTTTTTTTTCCCCCCTTGGTCGATTTTTGGGGGAGTTCATTTTTTAAAATTTGGGGGACTTTGTTTTTTTTGTTTTTGTTTTTTTAAAGAAAAGAACGGACCTACCTGGATGGTTTTTTTTTTTTTCCCCCTGTGTGAGAAAGTCGTTCATAATTGTAATGTAAATTGTTCATTGTAAATAAAAACCAAATTTGTAATATCGTCTCCTTTTGTTTTTGTTACGGTCGATCGATGTGCTTCATCTTTCCCATTTTTCCCTTAAATATATATCCGTGATTTCACTCGCGTGACAGCCCCATCCTTTTATTGCAAACTCCACTACCATACTCTCCTCCACAAAAAATTTGCAGCACAACACTAAAGGTTTTGGGTGTCATTGTCCCGTCCCCTATGACGAGGGCCCATCTAGGGGGTTTGAATTTCTTTTATTATTGTTGTTGTTGTTTCATGTATCAGCCCCAAAAAAGTGGCTTGGGGTGTTTTGCCCCTTTAATGCGTTCAGCTCGGGTTGGGTTTACTTTCCTCTCTCCTCCTCTCTCATTTCTCTTCTCTTCTCTTCTCTCTTCTCTCTCTCTCTCTCTCTCCTCTCTCTAATTCCCTGTCCGTGCAATTCCCCCTGCGGTTCACGGGGGGCCTGTACCTTTCTCTTAACTTGCTGCTCTATGGGCCCTCTCCCCTGTTTTTTTACCCCCGAAAGTGCAGCTTTCCTCTGCTTAGGTTTTTCCACTTGTGACGGGGAGGGCATTTTGGGTTTTGTCCCCCGGTTTAGGAGGTTTTCTCTTCACTGGGCGGAAGAGCCCCTGGGAGCCCCCTCCGGTTCTGGTTTTTTCCCCCAACATCGCGAAGGAACGTCGTATTTCTTTCCCTGCATCGGCCTGTGGGGGAGGGACTCAGTTATTTTTTCCCACTGCTTGTGGTCCCCGACGGGGACGAGGGCAGAAGCCCTTTTGACCCCCACCTTCTGGGTCACCCACGGGTAGCGAAGCATCAGTTTTCGGGTTTTTTTGGGTTTTTTTTTGTTACCCGGCTAATTTTCTTTTTTGCACAGTTTCCTTTTTTTTCAAAATTATAAAAAAATTTTGTTTGAGCCCCACTTTTCTCTGGCCATTCAAATTATACCCAAAAAAATTCTTTCTCCTTTAAATGCATCGTGATGGGGTATCGGGGGGAGGGGGGAAAACCGGGTGTTTTAGGGTTGGAACTTGCTTGGTCTGCCATCCCCCGTCCAATCACCGGTCCCCTTTTCTTTGGCCACGTCTTTTGTTGTGAAAGGGGGAACGGGTTTTTGTTTGCGAGCGGGGTATGCTTTTAGCCGTTTTGGAGCGGGGTTGGAAAATTGTTTTTTTTGGAAATGTTACTATAAATTTGGGAAAAACTGCATTGAAATTTTTATTTTTTTCAAATGTGGTGGCATTATAAAGCAAGGGTGATGTATTATTTTTCATTTCCCCAAAAAAGGGAAAAAATTTTAAACGGATAGGGAAGGATAAGAAAAAAATTGCTTTTCTTTTTTTTAGCCTGTTAATGTAATCTCTTACCTGCTTCGTTAAAAAAAGAGACCTTTAGCGAACTTTCCCTTTTGGGTTTTTTTACTGTGTTATGCCAGGCGTTTTGAGCTGGTTTACTAATGTATTCAGCAAAAACCCCCCCCTCGCCCACCATGCGAGTGGCTTTGGGGTTTAAAGCAGCAAATTCGGGGCCCGTCGACGGGGGGGTTCTAGTCCCTTTTTTTCCACCAGTTCCTTCCTTTTTCTCTCCTCCCGGGGACTTCCCCGAATTTGCGCTTTTGGGGGGCCGCAGTGTGGGGAGCACATGGACCTTGGGGTTGGTCCTAACCCTGTCCGGGACCTTCCGACAACCCCTGTCCAGGGGATGGTTCCCACTGTCCTCGATTCCTACAGCTATGGACCAGTTGGTTAGCTCTGTGTCGTGCAATTTGGTGTGTGTGGTGTGCAAGGGTTTCGGAGGGAAAGACGTTCAAGAACAACCCTTTTTGGGGGCCCTTTTTTGACACGGTACTTCAGAGGATTTTGGAGAGAAGGGGTGGGGGGGGAACCAAGAAGCACAAAAAGAACTGTGTTGGAAATGCTTTTTTTAGATTATGGTTATTTTTGTTGCGTTGAAAGTTGTTTGTGACTAGGTAGTTGTGTGTGTTGAAAGCTTAATTTGATTGTCTTTTGTGTGTTTTGGGAAGCTTATTGTGATATGTGTGTGTTGGTGTAAAATAAATGGTTATTGTTTTGAAAATCTTTCTTTGTGGTCTCTTGCGAGGCGTGTGAGGGCAGTCACTCCCCTTTACTCCCTTAGACCGATCCTGTCAGGGCGGGCCTCCCGGGGTCGGGCGTGACATTTTGGGGGGCCCTCCCGGGGTGTGAAGGGTTTTTTGACTGTCTCCTCGTTTTGTGGAAATGCCCGTCCCGTTCGTCTGTTTTGTATATGTTTAGTCGTTTGTGTGTTTGTTTGGGGTGGTTGGCTGGGTGATCAGCGTGTGGGGTCTTTTGGTGGCCCGAACGAACTCTGGGGGGACGGGGGGAAACGAGTTGAGGACGAAGGGAATCGACCGCGTCCAGACCTCCTTTTCCGCCGGGGGCCTCACGCGATACGCCGTAAGACTCGCCTTTCTGTTTGCCACTCATTTTTTTGCCCTTTTCCCCGTTTTGTGGTTAACCATTTTCTTAACCCGGGGGGTTAGTACAGGGGTGACCCGGGCGTTAGGTCCTTTTTCCTTTCTCCGGATTCCTTCCGCTTTTTTTTTGTTTTTCGGTGAGCCCCCCCCGCCTGTTGTCGTTTGGGACACGGTGTTGCCAGAGGGGAGCAGCCTGACATTTTCTCCCTTTTGTATTTTTTTTATTTTGAATTTTCGGTTGCTCTTTGTTGATAGTGAACCCACCTGTCTTGCGCCTTGTTTTTGAGCGCGGGGGCCCCTGAAGGAAAATTGGTCAGGGGGTCTTTTCATCTTTTTCGTTTTTAATAAAGATTGTCTTGACACTTTTTATTTGCTGTTTCTCAGTCAGTCACCCAAGAGACGGAAATCCGTGCGGGTTTTGTTTTTCAAGTGGAATTGTCTTTTTTCCCCATTTTGAAACCGAGGGTATAGTTTCAGGCAAAGCCGGTGCGGTGTAGGTGGGGGCGTAAAAAGAAAGGTCTCAAATGATCCCTACATTGTACCCCTACTTTTACTACAGGGCTTCTACCTTTCCCCTGCTGAAGCTGATAGTCCTCGAGTACTTTCGCTACTTCCCACTAAGGGGTCTCCCGCGAGACCCCGACTGGCCTTTTCCCTCGGAAAATCAGAGTATAGAACAACTGTGGGGTTTTTTTTGATGCAGAAACCGAAACCCCTCTTCTCCATGTTCCCCCGAAAAGGGGTATGCCCCCGGAGACTTTCGCTGGGAAAGCGAACCCCAAAGGGGCGGCCAAACGGGGATCCTCCCCTGTCGGGAGTGGGAATCCCCAGGATATCGCCTCGTCCTTATGTTCTGGAGAAACAGCGACGAGAGGATGCACCCCCGCGTAGGGAAAAGGGTTCCCAAAAGGGGAAATCGCGTAGGGAAAGGCTCCAGCAGGAAACTCTGCTAGGGGAAGAGGCTGCCAGTCAGAAACTTGTGGGAAGAGGGAACTCTGGTAGGGAAGAGGCTTCAACGAACCCCCCCGCGAGAAGAGCTAGATAGGATGGAGGCTCTGGGCGAGAGGAACGCCAGAAGGAAGCTCTGCTAAGAAGGGCGCCAAAAGGGGGCCCCCCCGTCGGGAAGTTTGTCACAAAGGAAGAGGCTGCCAACAGGAGCTTGCGTAGGGAAGAGATGGGGCAACTTCTTTCGCGGGTCCCGCCCTTTTAAATCAGGGGTAATCAACAGGCAATGATGAGTTAAAGGCCCAAAATTAAAGCTTTCCCAAATTCAACCTAGTGAGGACTTGATATTTCCTTGGAGATTTTGACAAGGTACAATTCGCCAATTGTCTGAGGAACAAAAGGCCTGCACCTTCTTTTGGATTTTCAGACTGCAAGGAGTGTGTGCTCACCAAATGAAGGCGCTCTTTTGCAGACATGCGTTGGCCTGCGAAACGTTTTTCCCCCTTACCCCAGAGAGTACAGGGGAATTCAGGTCCAGAAAAAAAAATAACGCGAGACTTCGTTCAGTTTGGAAAGGCTGCCAAAACGAAGGTCTGATCAGTTGGGTAACTGGACTTGAGGATTATTCTCATCGAACGCTTACCAAAACCGTGTCCCCCGAGTTTAGGACCCTATAGGCCCGGCGCACCCAGGTTTTGCGGGTGCGATTCATACCGCAAGGGTTTTGCGAAGCCCGTAAACTTTTGGGCATCGCCCAGGGGTACGACAGGAAAACCGTCACAGGATTTAGTGGCAATAAGGCGCGACGACACTAGCGGGGTCGAACAGGCAGGGATTCATCGGGGCCTCAGCACCCCCGACTGGTTTTCTTTGTGGTCGTCCTGGCCACATTTGGGAAAATTGCCCCAAACCCCCCGGTTTATGGGGCTAGTCCCCCCGCGTTCTCGTGCCCGGCTAACGTGGGGAAGAACAGAAAAAGGCATTCTGGCTCACCTACCTCAACCAGTTTCGGGGGGGTAAGCCAGAATAAACTTTTACTGTTCCTGCAAAAAGACTTCAACAATGAATTAAAAATGATAATTTATCACACATTTTTTTAATAAACAAAAAATAAAGATTTTTACAAAAAAACATACTGTGGATTATCCGTTTTTACAATTTACTAAAATTTTTAGATTAGTTTTGCTTTAATCCTTTTTTTTTCTTGTTTGTTTTCAATAACATCATTTTCATGCATACATATATTAAACGCGTCTCTGTCTTTCATGTGAAATAAAACTGCAGTCTTTAACTGTTCTCTAAAGTCTTTTAAAACTGAGTTATATTTACCTGCATTATATCTTTATAAGTTTACATAACAGACAGACAAGAGGTCTTCGTTCACACAGAACACAGCACACAGTCAATTAGTTGTTAATATCAACAGCCAAACAATGCCACATACCTTCTTCACGTCTATGTTGACAACTAGGTAATGGTAGGGTGGATAAGACTACCAGAATACTTTACAGACATGGAAATACAGAGGCCTGTCATTAAGTTGACGCCTGATTACTTAATTTGCGGTGTTGGGTTTTATAACTTGGCAAGGTGCAATACCACGTGACCAGACATGACGATCTAGACCCAGCGCCTCTCAGTTTAGCAATGGATTTCAATGCAGACGGACGCGTTTGTTCACAGAGAAACAGCTTCTTGCTATAGATGATCATGTGTTTTATTACAAGTGTATGGCAGAGTATTTAAACAAAAGAAAATCAGGCGTGCCCAGTTCTTTACTTCTTAAGCTAAAGAGAAGTATTGTTTTTTGGAAGGTGAGGAGAAAGAAAAACGAGAACCTACTACTGATAAACTACACAAGCACCTTGAAAGCTTGTTGATTCAAGACAAAGATTTAGCCGGTATATTGAAAGAGATGTTGATAACTTTGATAAGCTTTTGCCTTTTGAAGAATATGATTCTATTTCTAAAAAATGGCGCTGTTTTATTAAAAAAGCTCCAAATGTTCAGTGACAGGTTTACTACCTCAAGAGCCGCCAATAAACACTAACTCCGCCAATGCTGGTCCTAAGCCCGGATGAAAAAAGAAGAGAGTTAAACTCTTTGTGAAACTCTTTGTGAAGCTTTTTGTGAAATAGGTGGGAAGCATGTGCTGCGGTGAAAATAGCGTGATCGTTCGAGTGCTACGTCCACCATAATTAACCAGTAATAACACTGGCTTGTGTTACTGTTAATTATAGTGGACGTAAGCACTGTAGGCTGCGTGACTGCCAGAAAGCGCCCGCCTGTGGTGAAGACAGCCTTGCTATAAATAGCCGTTCATGTGTGAACGTCCCTATTTTAGCAGCAGTAGGGCCGCGGTAAAATCAGCCTTGCTGACTGCTACTATAAATAGCCGTTCATGTGTGAACGTCCTATTTTAGCAGCAAGAGGGCTGTTACTATAACTGGCCTTTTTAGCAGCACGAGTCTAACAGGATGTAGTGGCGCTCGTAACTAGACTGCTACTATAAATAGCCGTTCATGTGTGAACGTCCTATTTTAGCAGCAAGAGGGCTGTTACTATAACTGACCTTTTTAGCAGCACGAGTCTAACAGGATGTAGTGGTGCTCGTAACTAGGACTGCTACTATAAATAGCCGTTCATTGTGAACGTCCTATTTTAGCAGCAAGCGCCCAACAAAGCTGGGTTATTCAGGCAGTCAGGCTAGTGGAAGTGACTCAATTACTCCTGCCACGCAAGCCTCCTAACTGTGCCTTCTCTTATCGCAGTTAAATTCTCATTCAAACATAAATAAGTATTGCACCCCACCCCACCCCCATCCTTATGTATGCCCCACGCATGACATACACCCCCCAGCACACACGCATGCAAGTTCTTACTTAAGTCTTACCAAGTGTTTATTCAAGTGACCTTTAAGTTCTTATTCAAGTCACCTTAAGTTCTTACTTAAGTCATTTAAGTTCTTACTTAAGTCATTTAAGTTCTTAATAAAGACACCTTTAAGTTCTAATCAGTTACCTTTAAGTCTACTCAAGTTACCTTTAAGTTCTTACTCAGTCGCCTTAAGTCTTACTCAAGTCACCTTTAAGTTCTTACTCAAGTCACCTCAAGTTCTTGATCAAGTAACTTCTAAGTTCTTACTCAAGTCAACCTAAGATCATAACTAAGTCATCCTCTAAGTTCTACCAAGTTTTTATTCAGTTAACTTATAATTATTTATTAAGTTCTTGAAATATTATTCCATCTTAAATGGATCAAAATTGATCTTTGTTGCTGACAGTTTTGGCATGCTTTTGTGTTCGGCTTCTGTATTTAGTGGCAGAGATTGTTTGGACTGCTTTGGTTTTTGCTGCCTTTGTTTATATATTCTATAACCGTAATAACCAGCCCCAGCAATGCTGCCAAAAATGACAATTGCTTTAAGAAAATTCCATGAAGACTTTGGCGGTGTAGGCAACCTGTTGTTGTTGTAGGCCTTGAATCAACTTGTTCTGGTGTTTTTATAGCTGGCGTTGAAACAACCGGCTGCGGCTCTAGCGCTTTTTCATTCTGTGCTTGTGCCTTTAATTTTGTTTGTTTGTTCCACTCTGCTAATTTTTTTCCTGCTGCAACGCGTCCAGGATGAGGAGGCTTTTTACTGGTCGCTTTCTCCACCTGATTCAATGTTTTCTGATTCTGCTGATTTTCTGGCTCGGTCATTTTTAAGGGAAATAAAATCTATATGATTTAAAGTAATTAATCCCATGATTAATGGCGACAGTAATGTTCCAAATCTGTAATACAGATCACAACCTAGAGACTCTAATGACTTTGTTAAAACTGGATCCTGCATTAAATCATACATAAATCTTGTTCAGAATCAATGGGAGCAAATCTACTGACTAGTCTAGTGTACAAACTAAGAACTGTTTTTCTCCGACACTTTTTACCATTCTTGATCCTAGTTGCGCTTCATACCTGTTATGATACTTTACAATGTCTTGTGGCGACATCTGTTGAATCTGTTCTATGCTGAATTCATTCCTGAGGAACTGTTTTGTTTTCCACATACTGCCAAAGAATACAGCCTTTCCTTTTTGGGCATAATAGCTTGCTCATCAACCTGGTCATTTGTAATCATAGGTTCAGGAAGGTTAGTAGATCGTCGCCGTTCATGTTTTATTACTAAATATAAATTATTATTTTGTTTTTTAAAATGAGCGCCGAAAAAACTATTACCAATCTTGTGTACCATTGCTGGTTATTGGTGGTCTAAGTATAGGTTACACAATGCTTGGTAAAAGCTGTGTTAAAAATTAAACCAGCAGATCTTGGCAAACTAGACTTTGAAGACTCAGCAAAGCTAATTGTTATTATTACAGCTTCGTTTGCTACGAAAGATTTTCTAGTTAAGCAGGAATAATTCCAGACAGTATAAATATGTAAAATAAAAAATACATTTATAAAAATGGCTTCATTCGTAATGATGATAGGCGGCGCTGTGGTTAATGCGCTTGCTTTTAGTGGAAGTAATTACGCATTTAGTAAACTACAAACTAATGAAGAGAGAAAAAGACATAACAAAGCTATGGAGCAACTAGCTGCAGCACAAGATTACTATGAAAAGCAGAGAATGAGCAGCTAGATTTTATTAACGACAAACTGAAAAAACAGGGACATGCAGCTTACACATTTAAAGATGTTGACCAGGCAATAAAAGAATATTTCTTGTAACAGGCAAACCAATCGAGACATTGCCCCCACCAAAATTCAGTGACTTTTATCAACCATCAGAAAAACAAAAGATGCAAGAAATCGTGTTTATCGTCTTTGGTATGACCGTTGTGTATTTTTGTTGCACATAATATTGGCTGAATAAAAATGAACAAAATCTTATTATTCGCCAAAAGGATATTGGAAGGGAATCACGGCAATAAAAAAGCTAAGCCAAGCAGCGGGGTCAGTGAACAAACAGCAAAGGAATGGTTATCTAAACAAGCTATTGGCAAATTTATTTACCTGCACCTAGGCGAATACAGAGACCACACTTGTGAATACAATACCGAATGACACCCATCAAATGGACCTTCTATGTTATACCCCATGATACGATTAGACGAAAAAGATTTAAGTACGCGCTCACAGTCATTGACATAGCTTCAAGATACAAAGATGCGGAACCATTAACACAAAAGAGTGCTTCTGCTGTTGCCGTTGCCATACAACTGATATACCAACGAGGCCCGCTAACTTATCCTCGCATGATTCAAGTCGATGATGGAAAAGAATTTAAAGGTCAAGTGAATCAATTATTGTTAAAACATAGAGTTACCATTAAAAGAGGCATTCCAGGAGTTCACAGATCACAGGCTTTAGTTGAAAACTTTAACAAACAGTTATCTGAAAGACTTTTTTCCTACCAGTATCACAGAGAGCTGATTGACAATTCTCGCAACACAGAATGGGTTTAGAAGACTGCCCTCAGTTTTGCGCGCAATGAATAATGAAGATTTAAAGGGCTAAAACCATACAAGCAATCAAAAAACAAACAATAGATGTTGTTGAAGGAGACACCAGTTCATCCGGCAAACTATTACCATTTGGTTTGAAAGTAAGGTACCTTTATTTACGAGGGAAGCGAAGGGACACTCGCATTAGGGCAACCGATCCAGTTTGGAGTGTTGATCCATATGAAAATAAAAAAATTGTAAAAATGAATCCGCCCGTGTATTATTTACGAGAAACTGACACAACAAAACAACCAGCTCCTCAAAGATCTTTTGTGAAGAAAAACTGCAGATAATCCCCGCCAGACACAGTTCCAGTTGTTTAATTAGTTTACAGAAATATATTTGAGTCTAAAAATGGAAACACAGAAGGAAACAAGAATGATAAAGGAAGAGACCTTGAAAATGTTACAAGAATCATTTGAAAAAAATTCTGCTATTAGACATATATTTATGAGGATTAATCAATACATGCTAAAACATCCAATCACCTACAACCCAAAATCCCAAATTTTGATTATCAGATATGGGGAAAAGAATATCTTGAAATAATAAAAAAAATTCGAGCACATCAGCTGAATTGGATGAAGATATGATTGAGCTTATAATAAAAGTTGATGAAAAATATAAACCCCTTGGTGAAGCCCTCGGTGAGAAGAAAATATAATTATGCTGTTCTCCAGTGCCCGCCAGACACAGTTCCAGTTGCTTAATTAATTTGTAATTTACATAAATATATTTGAGTCTAAAATGGAAGCTCAGAAGGAAGCACAGAACGAACAAGAATGATAAAGGAAGAGACCTTGAAAATGTTACAAGAATCATATGATATGAGTTCTGCTATTAAGGAACATTTGCGAGGATTCATCGCACATGGCAATGTATTCCAGATCACCTACAGCCCAAAATCCCAAATTTTGATTATCAAAGAATATCTTGAAATAATAAAAAAAAAATTCGAGCACATCAAGCAAACATGAAAAAAGAATTAGCTGAATTGGATGAAGATATGATTGATCTTAAATAAAAGCTGATGAAAAATATAAACCCCCCCCCCTGTTTATGCTGTTCTCCAATGCCGATTGCATATGAAAACTCTGGTTTAACAAATACTCGTTTAGTGTTTGTTCTATCTAATGACTTCTTTGTTACAACATTGTGTTGATCTTATGTAGATTAGATCGAAGTTTTACGTTGTCATGATGAAAAGCCTTATTGTCAAACAATGCTTCTTTGTAGTTGTCATGTGATATGTTTGACTGCACAACACTGCGAGATATTCCTTTTGCTTTCTTAATGGTTTTCTACTGGCTCGAATACTGTACATTTTCGACCTTAAACCAATAAACTCCTTAATCACCCCTCCAGATAATTCATCCTTCATCTTTCCTAAAACCTTTCTATTAACAGTGAATGTAAAGGCGAACCTTTAGGGTAATCAGATGTATCATACCATCCCGCATGCCCTTTAGCTACTCTATTTCCATGTCTTTATAGATGTCTTCAGTAGGGATATCTATAACAAAACTATCTGTATCTGTGTAAAGTACTCTGGACTCTGATACAAGGGTTTTAAAGTAGTCATAAAGAAATTCTAACATCAAAAGCTTGATAATTCTAAAACAGTAAACCCAATAAATACAGGTTTTGTCCAATTTGACTTTCTTTTTTTTCATCATTATGCCAAAAAGCCCATCATGAAATCTTCTAAAGTCCTGATAATTAGGTTTTGAAGTCAGCTTAATTGCTTCGTTCTCTTTGGTGACCAATCTGACATCTTTGCGCTTGTGCGATTTCCATAGTCTTTCCAAAACAGCTGTTGTTCATCAGCTTGAAAAAGTCTTTTTCTGAAGCATCTGTGGATTTAGTTCTGAGATCAGTGTTCTTCATGATGTATGGTTTCATGAACCGTTTCTTGATCAAAAGCAATTACACGATGAACTGCTCTCAACTTCAAACCATTCTTAAATAAAATTGTAGAAGTCTGTAATGACAGACATAATTTTTTTTGCCGCGAAGATTAGGCACAAGTTTAGGCGGCTCTGTTGGATTCATCTTTAGACTTTCTGCAGCTAATGGGCAGTCATTATGCAGGTCATGGAGTTCATGAGGATATTCTAAGTCAACTTCTAGAATAAAGCCCCGATGCTGATCGGGCGTTAAACTGTTCAACCACTTTAATGCCTTTTGAATATTATTCGTACCGCCGCCAGTGTACATTTTAAAGTTACGTATGGAAGTGATTGCGCCATAGCCCAACATACAGATTGTTTGTATCTAAATACATGAGATAGTTAGGCCTTTTACTTGGATCAAGTCGTCCAAGTATATGTTGTTTGCTTTACAGTAATGATGCGACGCCATACTAAATCCTCCACGCAATCCGTTTTCAATCATCTGAATCATGGTAAATCTGACAATAAATCAATCTGTACTCCAGTATCTTTTAAGAAAGCATCCCAACTCATCCCGGCGCAGAAATGTAATGCACGGATCCAGGCTATAATGTTTCATGCAGGTCTTTCTGTAATTTTCAAAGACGTCCGCCAACAAACATACGCAGCCATCAAGTATGAGTCATGATAGTCTCCCATCGTTTTACAATCTAACTTCTGCCATGCATCTTGAGCATGCTGGTAATCAGAATCACTGATGCCCTTTCCTCTAAGACTAGAAAAGAACGCGCCTTTAGGCGGAAGTGTATCTTCGTCAAACCTTTGCCAACTGTTCATGTACTCATAAGGGTAAACGCCTTTCTAACAAGAGTTGGGTCAAAATATTCTTCTGTTATTGGGCAGGACTTTAAGGACATAGCCAGTGACTCTAACGATCCCATCAGGTGTTGCATAGAGTCATAAAAAGACATGTTATTTAAAGTGAAACACATGTACTTTTCTGATGACTGTGCAATGCATGACACCCTGGAGTCGCTGGTTACTGCTTGCATTATAAGATAAGAGTCGTAACCTCGCAAGTTATGAAAGAAGATGGGTAGCTTCCATGTCTTTGGTTCAAACTTTAGTTGAAGATTGCAGTTGTTTTGCGCTGCTCCTCTGAACTTTCCGCTAATGTGATCATGGTCTCTTACTGTTGGATTGGCTGCGTCTGATGAGAGGCTTAAACCGCAAATCCAACAATGTGTGGCTGAGTCATACTGTTCTTGGTCTTCAGGCGTCATTATGATTTCATATAAGTTTAGATTATTAGAACAGGCGTTACGCACTTGCTGCATGCATTCTAAGAATGTTTCTGCAGCATCTGGTCCTCTATACAATTCTGGTTCTGAATGGACACCATCCGACCTAACAATGATAAAAGCATAGGAACAAATCGGGTGATTGCTTATTAGGGCCGTTTTCGGAAGTTTCTGTGGGGTTGGCCCTTCATAGGGAACAATAAGCGACTCGAAGTCTGCGTAAACTACGTATGGACTTGTTTGCAGCCGTTTCCAGTTCTTAAAACTAACTTTAGATCCAGGCGGGGCGTAATTAGTTCTGTATTACAGTCTACAGAACTTTTACAATGTTTTATATGTTCAAGCGCGGCTGGAACAGATGGAATTCTTGTTAAACATTTTCTACAGAATTCTTGTTTGCCATGATTTTTTGAAGTATGCCGCATTAGTCTACTCATTGTTCGTATCAATGTGTAATGAGGTAGCCCTGTTGGTGAAAACATTAGGAGTAAGTCCACATGGCTTTTGGCTGGATCGCCTATTATTGGGCTGTCTTTAGACGCTCTAATAGGCACCAAATTTGTTTTCTCAGACCATGTGTATACATTAACAGTTATTGGTTTGTTTTGTTCTTCAAACTGATCAATTTTGTCCACGCTAACAGGAAAGGATATTCCACTAAAGTTAAGATCATTGATGTAAGGTTCATAGTTAGATACTCTCTCTGCGTTTTTGCTGACGTAATGCAGCCTTGCAAGAACACACCACATAAAACATTTGTTGTCTGAATTCTTTATGTTTAGAACTGCTCTTTTTGCGACTAATGCTGGAGGTAGTGGAATGTAAGACTTGCCAACAATCGGCTCATACTTAGCCTGTTTTAATCTGATCTCTAGGACTTCGCCCTCTGACCAACCAGAGCCTCTCATTTTGGCTTCTTCAGCGGCCGCATCAAACTGTGTAAGCAGTTGGTCTGCCCAACCAGGTGTTAAGTCATTATAAGAAAGAATAACCTGTTGTTTAGTTGAGACCCAGGCTTCTAGATTTTCTTCATTTATTGTTATATAGTCGATTAAAACAGCTAACATTACTTTAACTGGCGGGTCTATTGTTAGTTTACCTGGAACTTGAGAAATAGCATGCACAACACTTGCCTGTACGTTTGTTGGATCAATGACTTCTAGATCAATATCATTTAAAGCTTTTGATAAACGCTCTCCCTTAAGCATTCCTTCAAACAATTCGTCTGGTCCTTCATATATATTATCCATGTTGAGTTTTTCTTTTCTAACTCAAACTATTTATTTAAATTTAAAAAAAAAAATACAACGACATCGACTCCAGGGTCGTCTCCAAAGTCGTCTTAATCAGAATCAATATCAACGGTCTTTTTGTGCTTGGACACATAAACTAAAGTATAAACGCCCTTTGATGTTGTTAATGTGAGCTGTTTAGAACAGAGTTTAATGTCTCGTTTCTTTTTTTAAACATTCCTTTTTTATCTGCTCGGTGTCTGGCTGTTGAGAAAAACTTGCCCTTGCCTTTTTTTGAAGATCAAACTTTTGTCTTTTATAGTCATCAAAATCAGCTTGTAAACGGCTAAATTCTTCATCCGTGATGTTTGAGTCAACTAGTGCTTTATTTATTGTCAGTTTGAACGAACTAAGTTTAGCTGTTATTAGTTGAACCATAGCTGTGTGCTTTTGGAGTTTAGTTTTTAATTTTTTGCTAGCAGCACTTACGGCTAATGAACACAGGCCAAGAGCTAAAGACAAACCACCTAGAGGTAAAGCTGCGGGTGCACCAACACCTGTTGCTAAGAGACCAACACTTGTTCCTGCTGATAGAGCACTTACAGTTGATGCTCCAGTATTAACATATGTAACAGCATTACAGACAGCAGACTACCTTCATTTGGTTTTGCTGTATTTTGAAAGGTCCTGCTCTAGTTTTTGTTGCATTTGTGTAATGTTGGTTAATCTGAAGGTTTTATGTCAGGGGTTTCTACTATTCCTTCTTTGGCGACTCTGGCGCTGTAAGGTACTTTTGGATAATGCTTAACAGACATGCTTTTTAAAAAATAAAAAATAATTTAGTATTGTATATCTTTTAATCTGTTATCTTGAATATTCAGCTGCGCATCATATATTAAAAACAAATGTACATTAACTGATTTATCCCCATCTTCTTCTTTGTCAATTTGAATGTTTATTCCGTCTTTAACAGTTCTCCCACTTCCATGCAACTGATTATCCTCTGTTGCCCTTAGGTCAATCCATAAACCGTATTTCGTTTTAAATATTCATCAAGTCTAACACTGTGAAGGTGTAGATCTTTAGACACAAGGTCTACTGTTGGAGTTCTACACCTCCCGCCACCAAACAGTTTTCTTATTTCATCAAAATGTTGATAAGGTTTAAGCCCGCTTGCGTAGATTTGGTTAGGACTACCCTCAATTGTGCATTGCACTTTTGTTATTTTAGGATTAATAAAATTTTCTGTTTGTCTTTTGAATGGTTCTTCATCTTCACACAGCAATAAAATACCTTTAAGCGATCTTGCTGTGGCACTAAAACTAAAATTCCATATAGTGTCTGCCCTGCTTTTAGATGTTTAGAATGAAAAATTACTCTTTCGTAATATATTGCTAATTTTGACTGATATTGTTGCTCGATCAGCCTTGCTAAGTGAGGGTTGCTAACAATGTCAAACTCTAGCGCGATGTCAGAAATGCTGTACTTTGCTTCGTGTCTTCAGATATAATAACATATTTGTATTCATTAAAAGTTAGTTCATATGACAATCTGTCTTTTAATGCTCTTGAAAGTATGGGGCATGTGCTTTTAACAACTCAAAATCTAGGGGTAATGAAAAAGCGATTACCATACGCATGACTTACAGCTACATACTTTTTGCTGTCTTTAGCATCTGCGGCGCCTATTCTATGTTTTAGTGCTTCTTTATTTTCGATTCCTTGAAACGCAAGATCATCCCTTTCATTCTCGGTTAGCCATAGATCAGAATAGGTTAAAATATGTCTGCATTGTGTAAAGAAAATATTTCTTGCCCCTCAAGTTTTATAGAAATTTTCTTAACGATTGCCCGCCCCAGATTCTGGACAACTGTCCTGTTTAGGTCTTTGTTGAATCGAGTTCTATTTGAAAGTAAGTCGCGCAGATCCTGGCACAATCATTTCATCCGCTCCTAGTCTGGAAATTTGACAGTAAGAATTTGATCTGCATCAATAGTAGATGGATTATTTGGAACAATAATATTCCGTTTATTTCCCTTCACGCCAAAGGGCTCTTTCAGTCTTCTATGCGGGTCAAGAATTGAACCATATGTTTGCGACATTTTTATAAAACAAAATAAAAAGTTAATTATTTAAAAAATGGCAGGAATTGAAGGTGAAAAGATTATGATATTCCTGATACTGGAGACGACATGGGTGAAATGACTCCTTTGACTCACATCGCTCAACGACCTCATTGCGACGTGAATTAACAGAAAGTACAGCCAGATCATTTTACCAAAGTTTAGGCCTAGAACCTCCCCAATTTATAGACCCTGATTTTGAAGTAAAAGGTGGTCATTTGTTTGTGAAAAGCGGCCCCGGCCGAGAACAACTTGTTCGGCTTACAAATAAACGAGACCCATCAAAGTTTGTAGGCATGAATACAATTAGACAAGACTTAGGTGGAAGATCAAAATCGCCTTGGCATTGTTAAACCAAAATTAGACGGAGAGGCAGTTTCTAAACTTCAAAACACACTGCAGGAACTCCCAACAGATAACCAAATACAAAACATGGAACTTCATGATTTAAGTCAAACAGCGGACGAAATAATAAATGCAATAGAAGCAGAAACCAGTTTTTCAGAAGAAACAGCATTAAAAACTATCACGAACCACAGATAACTGATAGAGAAAGAGTGGCCCTTGATCGTACTTTAAGAACCATTAGAGGCGAATTAATAAACAATTTAGCAAAACTGAGTGAACTAGATGAGGATATAAAAAGAGAAAAAGAAAAACTCGTTGAGGCTGACGACGCCCCAAATTAGGGCATGATATTAAAGAAAGAATAACCCAAAGACTAAAAGAACTTGAAGAAGAAAGATCATTAAGACTAGAAGCGGCGTCTACTAACCGAGAACAATTACGAACTCAAGTGAGCATAATAAGAGAAACTACCCAAAGAATTTTATATGAAAACACAACGCTAGCAGAACGAATACGAACACTCTTTAGAGTGCAAGGAGTCACATTAGCAAGCGTTATAACGGCCTTAGGTGTTGCAATAAGTACACTGGTGATGGCTATTACAGGCGGCGGTGGTCAAAGTTCAGTGCCTCCACCGCCATCACCTCCATCACCGCCTGATAAATCATGGGTAAAAAAACAGCTTGATCATCTTGCGGTTTATTAAAAAAATTAGCCAGTAAAGCCATGGACGCTTTACCCGGTATATTAGGGGTGTTGTTAGCTGGCTTTTGTCTACTGCAAGCAAAGTAGTTGGCTTTATGGCTGAGCACTTATGGGCATTAGTTCTCTTAATAGTTGGGTTAATTTTTAGTAAGATAAAGAATGAGTAATCCTAGGCCAGTTAATCCAAAAACAAGTGCTGTCTTTTCATATTCATGGTCATTATTTTTTTATATCAACGGTCTCTGGGCTTTGGACCACGGGGATTGGATGACTTATTCTTGGGGGGTCGGCTTGTTTGTTTACTGCTTGCAATATTACTGGCTCAGAATTTATTTCGTTTTTTCCGACCCTCTGTTCATTGCCTGCCACTAGGATTTCATTATTGTAGTTTATTATTGTTCCTATCTGGAGTCTGAGGTCAGAAGGCGGCCCAACAGCAAAGTCTACTTTCGATCTTGGAAATTGTAAAACATTTTGGTACCTTTTAATACTTGAAGGTAAATCAACTGAGAATTAATGGCGTCCTCTAAATTTGCTAAGTATTGTTTTTGTGCGTCAAAGCCAGTAGAAGGATCTGTTATGTTCGATCTCGTTTGTGCTTGCGAACCTAGCAAACACCAAACATAAGTACGAACAGAGTCGTTTATTCGTTCTATTCCTGCTTTAGTTAGGCCCTTAGAAGTGTCTAAGATAAATGTTGTCCATGCTGTTTATGTTCTTGCGCTATGGACCCGAGGTGAACAGCTGTGCCTGAAGAGAAAGATGTGTAAGGAGGATTCCAGTCATAGTTATACTTTCTGTGCACGCCCCAAAAATAAGGGTGCCTAAGCCATGATTAAGATCCAACTTTTGTCTAAAGTCTGTCTTGACCTTAATATTGAATTCGTTACAGATCCTTTCAAAAGCCTTCATGTCTATTCTGTTGCTAAATGGATTAAACGGTTTGTCATTTGGCAATGGCGCTTGCAATTCAGTCAAAATACGCCTGAAGGTGTAATAGAAATGAAATCTATACACTGACCTCACCAAAGGATCAGGGTGATTTAAATGATCAGCATACGACACTCCACACCCAGTTGATGCGCAAAACACAGCAAAGTTTAACTGATTCTGGTAAAACTGCATCGGATGACTAAACCACACTTTCGGGATGTAGTCTTTTTTAATAGGAGGTTAAGATAGCTGTTCAATGGAGTACTAACCTTTACTTGAAAGGCGTCAGACTAAGTCACAGAAATGTCAAGAGTATCAGTTGTTATGTTTTTAAGATTGTAGTGCGGCCCAACAGAATATTTTGCATCAGTATATTTGAATGCACTCATTTTTATTTCATTTAAAAAATGTTTGTAACAATAACAACCCAAGACTGTCCTTTGTTTTTAGAACATGTTATTAATAACGATTGCGAACCAGAACGGTCGAACTCCATGAAATATTTTACAAAGTCGTATGGTTTAATATAAGTGAATCCAAGGAGAATAATAAGATTCTAAAAGTTAACAAATCGGGGACCAAAATTAGCCAGTTAACAATACCTGATGGTTATTACGGGTTTGCTCACTAAAAGAAGCAATGAGTAACTTCGACATTACTCTCAAACTTAACAATGCAAATCTAAAAACAATGTTAACATTCAAGCCTGAAGAAGTAGCTTACTATTTTGATAGAGAGCTAGCTAAAATGTTAGGCTTTACAACTAGCAATCTACCCACTCATAGTTTTAGTGTTGCGCCAGATGAAACTACGTTTAGGGGGAAAGTCCGCTCGATCTTGCATTACATTCATTACTCTATGTTCATTTGGATGAGCTGAGCACTGATGAAAACTTATATGATGGAGGGGCCCTCAACTGTTTTAAGAGCTCTTCCGTCAGGGAAAGCTGCATATTGCGATTATGAAATTATACAATTCCCTAATTTACAGTTTAAAAGATTAGTTTGTGGGAGGGTCGGATCATTTTAATATAAAAATCGCAGACAAAGCAGGAAAAGTTGTGAAATGTGATAACCTACACATTGTTTTAGAAATAAAATAATTAGTTGTTCTAAAAAAAATGTCACGTGGGCCAGAAGAATCAGGAGTTACATTAGCGCCTGTGAGGTGTATAACTTTAGAATTAAAAGACCTTGCAGACGTTGCGGACTTTGAACAGAATGGTGAGATAGGCGCTTTGTATGGTTTTGAGTACACTAAAGATGGTGATTATAAACGCAAAGAAGTAAGCGACAACAAAAAGTTTACTAAACTAGAACAACTGCGCAATCTAGAAGCAAATAATGCTGGCCAGTATGAATATAAAATAGTATTCGAAAACCTGACAGCAAATGGCACTTAGAACCATATTTAGAATGGGACATAAAATTTGAATTCAAAGCCCATTACATTTTTTGACCGCCAAAAAGTTTCAGAAAAGCATTCAACTCTGGCCCTTTACATGTAAGTCTTATGCCAGAGGACAATAGTCGGAAAGAGATTGAAATAAAGCCATATGGGAATAAACAGTACATCCTCCACAGAAAAGAATCAGTTTTGAAAGATGCTTCTACAAAATTACAGTTCATTCCGCAAATGAAATTAGGAGACACGTTCACAATGATATTTGAAATTTCTGTCTTAAAAGATGTGGAAAGGGATGGGGTTGTAGGCGTTAGTGACGTCCTTCTAAAAGGAATTCTAATTAGCTGGCAAAACTTAGACGTTGAAAAACTTAAAGTTACTGTCGTCATTCTTCACAATGGTGAGGATATTAAGGTCATAACAACAAGCAAAAAAAATCAATATTAGTCTAAATAGAAACAATCTTACAGAACTAAATTGGATTAATCTTACACATTAGGCCTTATATGGTTTTATTATACTGAACAAGTTTTGACAGAGAGTATGATAAATATAATAACTGGATTAAATTAAATTCCGTTATAAAAAAACTATGGAGCAGTTAAACTTTATGACAAAAACTCCTCATTGTTCATTAATTTGTGGACAGACTGGTTGTGGGAAAACAATATTTGTCCTAGACCTATTACAAACAGTTTATCACTATATTTTTGATCATATTGTGATTTTCTGTCCAACAATTAAATGGAACAAAGCATATCAGGATAGAAGGTTTATATGGATGGATGATAAAATATATTTAGTTGATCCTAGCAATAAACTGAGTGAGTGTTTAGAACTCTTTTATAGACTGTTTAAAGGAACACAGACACTATTTATTATAGATGACTGTTCGGCAGAAAGAGACATAGTTAAAAAAAAGAAACACCTTGTCAAAACTGGCTTTCAGTGGAAGACATGCTGGGATAAGTGTGTGGATTTTATGTCAAAATATAACTCGGTTTAAAAGACTTTAGAGAACAGTTAAAGACTGTAGTTTTATTTCACATGAAAGACAGAGACGCATTTGATGCATGTATGCGCGAAAATGATGTTATTGAAAACAAACAAGAAAAACAAAGGATTAAAGCAAAACTAAAATCTAAAAAGTTTTAGTAAATTAGTATTGAAAACGGATAATCCTACACAGTATGTTTGTTTTGTAAAAAATCGTTATTTTTTGTTTATTGAAAAAAATGTGTGATGGATTATCATTTTTAATTCATTGTTGAAGTCTTACTTGTCAGAGAACAGTAAAATGTTTATTCTGGCTTACCTACCCGAAACTGGTTGAGGGTAGGTGAGCCAGAATGAACATTTTACTGTTCTCTGGGGTCCATCCCGGCTTCTGGTGGTACAGAGTGTCCATGTTTCTTTCTGTTGTTGGTTCTTCCTTGGTCGCCTCCATCAGGGATTCGGGAGCATCAACGCTCTTTGTGGACAAGGATTTGGTTTCCCCTGAGCTCAGCGGGCGCCAATTATGATGTGTGCGGGTTGGAGGCTGGTTTTACCTCCACCCGTCCTTCTGTACTTATTCCCATCTCCACCCCCTACTTCTGTGGCGAAGTATGGGCCATCGCGGTGGAGCGACCTCTGTATTCCCTTCACATAGGGAATACCATCACATTTGCAGATGGACGCAGTCAGTCTGTGTCTACGGATCTGCCCGTACAGGCGTGTGTGGGAGTTACCACACGCGCCAAAGCCAAGAAGCAGGAGCAGGAATTGCGTCCTGTTCTTCAGCCGATCTCCGACGAGGTTCTTGCAAGAGCCGATCCTGCTACCATGGTCAGTCTTCAGGCCAGGGAGTTGGATGTCCAACGCCTACGACAACTGGTGGATCGTCCTGCTCAGTCTGCACGACACGCCAAGGTGAGCTTTTAGCTCCACAAGGGATCCTCTTTAGGGTCTTCACTCAGGCAGACCGGGTGGCCAAGCAGTTGGTCGTTCCCCAAAGCTTGAGAGAATCTGTTCTCCGGCAGGCCCATAATTCACCTATGGCAGGTCATATGGGCTCAAAGCGGACTCTCGAGCAAGTAAGACAGGACTTCTTCTGGCCGGGGATGAATTCTCAGGTTAGGCAGTAGTGCCGCAGTTGCGATGTCCCGCCAACGGACAACGCCTAAGGCCGCTTGAAGCGTGTTCCCCTAGGGTCAGTGCCACTGGTTGGGGAGCCATTCAGCAAGGTTGGTGTCGACCTGGTGGGACCCATTAATCCACCATCTGATCGCGGTCACCGCTACATTTTGGTAGTGGTAGACTACGCGACTCGATACCCAGAGGCTGTCCCGCTTAGGACTAAACGATGCCCCTACTGTTGCTGAAGCTCGCTGGCAGATTTGGACGCGCACTGGCGTGCCCAAGAAGAATACGGCCGGAAGTTTGTACTGGAGAGCGATCATCATCCTCTCCAGTGCCTGGACCGGATCCGGCCAGTCAGTCGTCGACTCATGGGTTGGGCAGTGGAACTGCAGTGTCATGCTTTCACTTTTCACCATATTAAGGGTTCTAGCAATACGGATGCTGACTATCTCAGCCAGCTCTGTAACCGTACAGCTATTGGGAGAATTAGTCAGAGGGACAATTCCCCTCAGCCAGGGTTATGTCCCCTTTTTGGTCTGCGTAGTGACAGTTAACAGTAGTGAATCACCACTGGCTCAGATTGCTACTTTATTGTCTTAAGGTTTGTTTGGTTGATTGATCAATATAGTACTATGTATTTCCCTGTATAATTCTATCGTGGAATGTTTGTATTGGATTTATCGTACTCTGTCGATCACAGAGGGTTGGGTTCGGTCCCATTGTTGCGAATTTGCACATGCGTCAAGGTTCAAAGGAGCACTGTATCTCAGAGAAACAGATGCTTTTAGAAGGGGGGTTTGTCACGTGCCCTATGACGATTGGCCCATCTAGGGTGGTAGAATTATTCATTATTTATTGTTGTTGTTGTTGTCGTGTATCAGTCCCTTAATGTGGCTTGTGGTGTGTTTGCACCTTAATGTCGTTCAGCTCAGGTTAGGTTTACTTTCTCTCCTCTCTCTCTCTCTCTCTCTCTCTCTCTCTCTCTCTCTCTTTTCTCTTCCCTCTCTCTCTCTCTCTTCTCTCTCTCTTCTCTCTCTCTCTCTCTCTCTCTCTCTAATTCCACTGTCCGTGCAATTCATCCTGCAGGTTCACGGGTGGCTGGTACCTTTCTCTTGAACTTGCTGTCTCTATCGGCCTCTCACCTGTCTTTTTACCTGCCGCACATGCAGCATTCCTCTTAGCTTGAGGTATTCTCACTCTGTGACGTAGGATGGCATGTTGGTTGCCATCGGTTAGGGAGGTTTCTCTTCACTCGAGCGGAAGATGTCCCTGGGAGCGCCCGCTCCGGTTCTGGTTCTCTACCACATCGTCGAAGGTACGGTCGGTACCTTCATTCCTGCAGTTGGCCTGTGGGGGAGGGACGTCACGTTATCTTTTCCGCATCTGCTCTGCTGGTCCTCTCGACTGGACAGAGGGCAGAGAGTTGCTTGACCCGCCACCTTCTTGGGTCACCCACGGGTAGTGGTAAGCATCAGTTTCGTGGGGTTTTTTTTGTTTTTTTTTTTTGTTAGCCGGCTAATTCTTCTCTTTGCACAGTTTCCTTTTGGTTTCAAAATTATAAAAGAAATATTCTTTGAGACCACTTTTCTCTGGCCATTCAAAATTATATCCAAAATTCTTTCTCCTTTCAATGCATCTGTGATGCGGTAGTCGGTGGGGATGGGGGAAAACCTGGTGATTTAGGGTTGGAACTTGCTTGGTCTCGCTTGTCCGCCCCTGTCACAATCACCGGTCCCTTATTCTTCGGCCACCGTCTGTTTGTGTGTGCAAGGGGAACGAGTGTTTTTGTGTTTGCGAGCATGTGTACGCGTGTTTAGTCGTTTGGATGCGTGGTTGGAGAATTGTTATTTTTGAAATGTTACTATAAAATGTGGGGATAATCGTGCCATTGAATTATTATTATTTGCAAATGTGTTTGGGAGTTATAAAGCAATGGTTGATGTATTAGTTCAGTTCCTAAGAAAGGAAAATGTTGAACGTGAGTGAGGGAAGGATGAAGATATAAATTGCTATTCGTTTGTTTAGCCTGTTAATGTAATCTCTTACCTGCTTCGTGTGATGAGACCTTTAGCGAACATTCCTCATTTGGTTTGTTTACTGTGTTGTGCTCAGGTCTGTGTTGAGCTGGTGTTACTAATGTATTCAGCAAACACCTCCCCTCGCTCACCATGCGAGTGGCTGTTATGATTAAGCAGCAAATTTCAGACCGTACTGACTGCGGGGTTCTAGTACCCTCTTTCCTTCCAGTTCCTTCTGTTTTCTCTCCTCCCGGGGACTTCACCCGAAGCTTGCACTGTTGGGGCCGCGCAGTGTGAGGAGCATGTCGACCTTGCTGGATGGTCCTAACCCCTGTCCGGGACCTTCAGCGACAACGCCTCGTCCCACGGGATGCGTTCTCCACTGTCCTCGGACTTCCTACAGCTCATGTGACCAGTGTGGTTAGCTCTGTGTCGTGCAATTTGGGGGTGTGTGTGTGTGTGTCAAGGGTGTCGGCATTGAAAGACTCTGTTCAAGAACAGACCCGGTTTGGGGCACCTGATTCGACACCGGTACTCTCAGAGGACTTTGGAGAGACAGGGTGAGGGGGAACCACATGAAGCACAAAAAGGAACGTGTGTTGGAAATGCTTATTTATGATTATGGTTATGTTGTGTGCGTTGAAATGCTTGTTTGTGACTATGTGTATGTTGTGTGTGTTGAAATGCTTAATTGTGATTGTGCATGTTGTGTGTGTTGGAATGCTTATTTGTGACTATGTGTGTGTTGGTGTGAATAAATGGTGTATTGTATTGTAATCTTTCTTGTGTGGTCTCTTGCGAGGCCTTCACTCCCATCTAGACCGATCCTGTCAGGGCGGACCTCCAGAGGTCGGTCGTGACAGTCATCCTATATTGCTATCGCCACTACCATACTCTTCCCCCACTACAATAGCTGCACAACACTGGTGGCACTACGACTTCAGTTTACACCCTCCCCTTTTGACCCCATCGTGGTAAGGAGTAAAATCACCCCTTTGCCACTCCATAATTGAACATTAGTCTGACAAATGTCACATGCCAGACCCCACAGTCACTGTGCCAGACCCCACAGTCACTGTGCCAGACCCCACAGTCACTGTGCCAGACCCCACAGTCACCTGCCAGACCCCACAATCACTGTGCCAGACCCCACAATCACTGTGGCAGACCCCACAGTCATTATGCCAGACCCCACAGTCACTATGCCAGACCCCACAGTCACTGACAACACAGTGCATGACCCTTTTCCATCATCATATTTTTGTTTTTCCTCAATCAGGAAAACTCTGCCTGAGTATACAAACTTAGACTTATCCCTCCGGTCAACATCCTTACCCAATATTCAAAGGCTACAACCATAATATATGACTGTCGCTCATACCATCGCCTAATCCTATGCTTGCTATAAATGAGATAAACAATGAATATCACACCCCAATAGCTATATTTCCATGTCATCACCAAAAACAAAAAACAAAAAACTTCGTTGTGTAAAACACCATTTAGAATATACACATCCCCAATCAAAACTGCCCAAATTAATCTCCGTCTTCTTGGTGCATCCAAAATGGTGCATCATATACACCACACTTCATTGAAGTGGTGCCACATGTTCACAGCTAACCGCCAAACTGGTTAATAGTCCCCTGATCCAACTGTCCGGCATTACTAGCCAAGATATACTACCCCCACTCCTGTACCCCTTGTACCGTACCCCTTCATTGGTAGTTGAACTACACTCTCTACTGACCATAGCCACACCAACATTATCAATTGGCCAAATCTCCATCGTATCAATATCTTGGGATAACTTCCCACCATGGTATCAACAATCACATTTGTCAATATCATAATCAGTCCATCACTCCACCATCAACAGTCCATCTCCAACCCCATCATGCTTTATTTCATTAGCCTAATCCGCCATAGAATAGTTATTAGTATTATCATCAGAGGCTTAGTAACACAGTGATTCCCATCGTTACTATCAAATCATAACATCATATCCATAGCTAATTTGTTACTGGGTGCTGACAAGATTTTGGTTTACACCCCTCTCAGGAAAACTCCCTGTTTATATAGAAGTCGCCCCCCCCCCCCCCCCCCACCCTTACACAAACAGAGAATGTAAATATCTTCGTTCAAGCTCACCCAACTTATTTTGCACGAAAACCCCCCTTTTTACATCCAAGTCACGTCCTTCTCATGTTACTTTTGGCCAAAATTAACACCTGTTTTTAAACAAAATTAACACACAAAAACCTCTAAAATTGACGTAATCAGTACATTAAAATGGGGCTTACGTGCAAGATAAGATTTGGTGATCGTGAACAAATATATTTACATTCTTTCCCCATAATATAAAAATCTAATGGCTTACAGTATGCTCTTCTACTTCCAGCACTATCAATAAGGGAGCCGGAATAGCTCAGTTGGTAGAGCGCCGGACTCGTAATCTTAGTGATTCTGGGTTGCGGTTCGAACCTCCGCCGGGGCATTTTCGGTACAGGGGATTTTTCCCTCGGAGTTAACATTGGTTCTGACTCCATTTCCCATACAGTCCTTCGAATGAGACTATAAACCGAGGTTCCGTGTGTGAACGCACGCATAATATCTTGCACACACGTAAAATCTCATCACCAACTTTCGGAAGAGTAGGCCAGTTTGGCCGTTGGTATGGATGACACGTTACACATAGCATGCACCCTGCGTGAGAAATGGAAAGAATGAAGGAAGTAAGGAAAATGAGTGTTCGATATTGAACGATACTGACTGGATGACACGGGAAACGACTGAATGAACCGCCAGCTGGCAGCTCTTCAGTCGGCACTACCCAGGTAGGCAGCCCGTTGTGTAAACGAGTGTTGATTGTAAAGCGCTTAGAGCTTGGCCTCTAGCCGAGAATAGGCGCTATATAAGTATTCATTAATAATATTATATATATATATATATATATATATATATTATATAAATCAGAACAAACAACTAGCCTTTCGTCTTGATTAGTTATTTTTACATCCAATGAATTTATAGGTCCCTCAATTAATTCCTTAAATTGACAGTTTCCATCAAACCTATATAACTGATAATCGCAAAACCCTGCCTTAATTGACGGCAACACTCTTAGAACTGTAGATGGATAGCCCTCAAATAAATTAGTATCTGTTTTTAACTGTTGTAAATGAACATACAACATTGGGTTCACGAGAAAATCGGTTGGTCCACTGCCTACATACTCATAAAGACCGCTTTTTAAGTGCATATGTGTTTTAATATGATATGTTTCACCACTATCATAAAAGCCTAAAATTCTAGCAAGGCTTCTAGGAAAAACGTACTCCATTTTTTCTTTAAGTTCTGAAAAATTCATAGTAATTATAAGATTTGCCTCATTAATTTTTAACTTAATGCCAAATTTGCTAAATACTTCTCTTAAAGAACAAAAGTTGTAGTAACCATCGGGTATTTTTAAATGTTTTAATAGATTGCCTTGTTCGTCCTTAACATCCACCCAGTTATTCTTAGCTCTTTCAAATATGTTAATCCATTTTACTTTAAAGCCAATTTCTTTAAGGGCAATCCCACAACTCCCACGCCTATTGTCAATTGGATACGTCAAGAACACGCGTTTGTTTTGTTGGGTTATATAGATGTACATCTTTTTTATAACTATTTAAAAAACTAATTTAAAAAATGGAACCTTTTTAAATATAACGAAAGTGTCACTTACAATGTAGGAGCGTTTTATAACCCTAAATCTTTGGACTTCAGTTTACTAACCATTGCAGTAGATGAATCATGTGGCTTTCAAGTCAGGCTTGTAAACCCGCTAACTAGATATTTAAATCCGCCAATAAAGAGTGATAGAGTACCATCAGCATGGGCATCCCGCCCTATGACGTTTTACCAGAATCAGTTAAATTTTGCCACTTACTGCGCAACTACTGGCTGTGGTGTTTCATATGCAAACCATTTAAACCATCCTAATCTTTTAGTAAGGTCAGTATATAACTTTCATGTTTATTACCAGTACAGACGAATACTAACTGAACTACAAGTGCCCCTTCCAAGCGACAACGCGTTTAATCCATTTAAAAGCCCAATGGACAATAATGCATATGAAAAATCTGTTAACGAATTTAACATTAATCCTTCAACTGACTTTAGACAAAAGTTAGACCGCAATCATGGGTTAGGCACAAAGCCTCATTATAAGCCCCAGGATTTCACGCATAGGCAATGGAAAATCGCAATTGTTTTTAACTGCGTTTCTCGTTAAAACTCGTCTCAATTTCTGCTATTAGTTCTTCTGCTCTTCTAATTGATAATCTGTTTTGTTAATTGCATCATCTGCTTGTTGACTTAATCTTGAAGAGGTATGTTTTGTATTTTAGATTGTGTTGGCAGCCCTGCTCCAAGTTCTGTAAATGACTTAACAGCTTCAGCTCTAGCTCTAAAAGGTTTAATTGTTCTGCCTTAGCTATAGGGAGTTTTCGCCTAATTGTACTTAGTTTTTAAAACTTTTGGGTTTTGCGTTGAAGTAGCTTTTACACGGCCTCCCGCTACAGTTTTTATATACAAATGCCCACCATCTTCCTCAAAATCGTTTAGGATCAAGCACGCCTTGCAGCTCTCGTCCTATGCTTCTATAGAAAGATTGAAATTCTTTCTCGCAATAGTTCTTGACGTGTTTAGGAGTAAAGAACACGCTCCTTCAAGCTCTTCTTGCAATGAAGGGCCTAGTTCTTATCTTCTTCTTCAATAGGATCAATCGGGTCCAAAATCTTAATCCATATTTTTTATTTATTCTTTTTTTGTTTTTAAAAATGAACTCATACGGTTGTGACCTCGATCCATACAGAAAAGAGAAGGAACCCCATGGTGTAAAAGGTATAAGGCAGACTGTAATTAGTGTAAATACCCCATCAACAGTTCAGCCTGGACAAACTTTAATAGTCAAGTTCCCTGATCTTGGCGCTGGTGATTTATAATGCCAGGAACTGCTAAAACTATCATTCAAATAGATATTAAATCAGCAGATCCTAATACTACTGTTGTTGCTAATTTGGGCAGGGCAATCGTTAATCATATGGCAATCAAACTAGAGGGCAGAGAAGTCTTTGTACTAGGCGAGCAGACATTTTTACCCTCTATTTGATCTATGGCTGCCTAAAAAAGAAAGAAAAGAGAAAGTTTATCAGGGAATACAAAGCCCAAACGCCCTCAAGCATAGCTTAAAGCGGGGGATGCAAAAAATGATGTTAAAGATGAGGCAGTAGCAGAAGCATTTGGCAACAGATTCTGCATCCCTCTAGATTTGAGTTGTTAAAGACGCATATGCCATATTACCAAGGCGCGCTAAAAGAAAAATTACTTATGAACTAACATTTAATCCTAGCGATTCTGTCGTTCTGTCTGAAGCCCTTTAGCTAAATACACAGTCAGCGACATTTCTCTTGAGTTTGATGTTGTTACTAACCCTGAACTAGCCAGAACAATCTTAACCCAGTATAAAAGTAAAACAGTTATTTATTATGAAAACGTTATACACTCCACTACAGAAAATAGAAACAAGCGAGGACACTCTTTGGAACATACATCTAAATCAGTCTCTGAAGTCTTTAAAAGGAATTTTGTTCTTGTTTACTGAAGAAACAACTCCTTTTCATAGAGAATCAGAAGCGTTTTATAATCCAAAAATTGAGAAGGTTGACTGTGCAATAAATGGCAAGTCTGATCAGTTGTATTCGGGTCGCGGACTTTTACCTCACCAACACTTTGATGAAATAAGAAAGTTGTTTGCTGGAGGTAGGGAAAGGGATCCTGCAGTTGATCGTGTATGTAAAAACTTCGCCTTTATGATGTAAGACTCGAAGACCACTTAATAACCAAATATGGGCTGTGGATGGATTTAGATCCACATTTGACAACAGATTGTTTGGAAGTGGAGAAAAGGGTAGGGCAAGATGGTATAAAAATAAATATTCACAAGAAAGAAGATGGAAACGCCCCAATAAAAATGCATGTTTTATGGTTTGTGATGCTCAGTTAAACATTGAAGAAAACAGGCCAAAAGACGTGGCTTATTAAAATGTAGAAGAAATATTCTAATAAAAAAAGATGGATAGTTTGAAGTTTCTTCCTAAAGATCCGCACTGTTCTCTTATCTGCGGGATTACTGGGTGTGGGAAAACTGTCTTCGTACTTGATTTGTTACAAACAATATACAGGTTTCATTACGAGCACATTGTTATATTCTGCACAACCATTAAGCACAACAGTCTTACAAAGAAAGGAAGTTTATTTGGACAGACAAGAACATATTTCTAGTTGATCCTAGCGACAAACTGAGCGACTGTTTAGAACATTACTATAGACTATTTGAGGGAACTGAAACACTGTTTATTATTGATGACTGTTCAGCTGAACGAGACATTGTTAAAAAAAGAAAAGCTCTGTCAAAGCTAGCCTTTAGTGGTCGCCACGCCTTAGTTTCTGTGTGGCTCTTAACTCAAAAATACAATGCTGTCTTAAAAGACTTTCGATCGCAGTTAAAATCGGTTGTATTATTTTACACTAAGGACAAAGATAGTTTTGAAGAATGTTTAAGTGAAAATTATATAATAATGGACAAAGATGAGTTAAAAAAAATAAAAGAGCAGTTAGAAAAATCTAAGCACGCTAAGCTATGCTTACGGACTGACCCCCCAGTTCAATACGTTTGTTTATTGTAGATTGCTTATTATTGATTGCTTATAACAATTTGTTTATTATAATTTTAATATTAAAAAGAATGTCTGACGGGCCAGAATCAAAAGCAAAGCTAGCCCCTAAATGCGCTGCAGTAGAGCTAAAAGACCTAGCAGACACAACTGAGTTTGATCTAATAGGAGTGCCAGGAAATGTTTATGGATTTCAGTACACAGATGACAGGGTTTACAAACGAACAGAATTGAAGACAAAAAAACGACAGCAATATCCTACCCTAGAAGAGATAAGAAATTTAAGGGCTAACGATTTTGGCAAACATGAATACAAACTTCATAAAAGAGAGAATGCTTGGGAGTTGCTTCCTGAAATTGCTTGGAATTTAAAATTTGAACTACGAAGCCCTAATGTATACTTTGATAAGAAAAACAATTTAGAAAGGCTTTGAATGAAGGGCCCATTCTTGTTAGCTTAGTTCCAGGAACACAACAGAAAAAACAGATTGAAATAACTAGGCACGGTTCTGAATATATCCTACAGAGAAAGAAGTCCTTAGCTGAAGTGGGGATGACACCATCAGCTTAGAAATTACCCAACGCTATCGTCACTACCTAGGCAAATGACGATGATTTTTCGCTTATTTATTACTCCGAGGGAGGGCGATACTAGTTTGCCAGAACATACGTTAATTAGAGGTATACAAATAAAGGCTGAAAACTTAGATACTCCTCTTAAGCTCGGTATTGCAATTACTAAAAACGGAGACAAAATAAACCCCATGTATCATCTGACAAGGTTACTGTGATGGTTGACAAAGACAAACTAACAGTACTCGACTTTATTTCATAAGTATGTTGATTTTATTGCGTTTTTACTCTGTTAATGAAGTGCTGCCAGAAGGATTAATAAGAAGATATGTGCAAGACTAATTAATAAAAATAATCTTATTTAAAAAATGGAGGTTCAACAGTTTAGATTAAAGCAAATAACCGAACTTCAAAAGGAAATAGAAAGTGACTTGGATAAGTATAGGGTTACTAGGAAAAAGTATGCTAAAGCTTTAAATACTCTTTCTTATGTAATTACTGGCTCATCAGCTGTAGCTAGCGTAAGTGCTGGGTCTAGTGTTGCTGTTTTAGCTACTGGGGTTGGAGCGCCGGCCTCTTTAGCATTAGGGAGTCTCGGGTTGGGTTTGGGCGCTGTGTCTATGATTGTAAGCGCTGTTTAAAAAAAAATAACTCCTAAATTACAAAAGCACACTGCTATTGTTGCCCTAGCATCAGCAAAACTTTGTTCATTAAGATTAAGAATAAGCAAATCATTACAGGATGAAAACATTACAGACGAAGAATTTCAGAAGCTTATGGCTGACGGTGAGGATTATAGACGCAAAAAATTGAACTTCAAAAGGAGTGGAGAAAGACTTTTACTTCACGACAGGTAGACACTGATGCAATTAAAAAAGAACATTGAAAAACAAACACATGATCAATAAAACCCAAATTAGGGTTAAAAAAATGGTTTACAGACTTAGCCGCCCTGGACTGAATGACTGGCCTGCAGTTCTCACCGGCACGTCTAATATTGATTGCACCCCCCACCGCCGCTGATTTACTTGCCAGCAGCCTACACAGGTAGCTGAGCTAGTATTGATCACAGGCCCAGAGGCGTCGTCTGCTATTCAGCCAGCCCAAGTCATGCGCAGTGAAAAATTCTGTCCACACCTCTTCCTGTAAAAACATTTTTCGCGAGTTAGCCGGAAGTAAATCTGTTTCTAAAATTTTGTTAACCAGAAGAACCGTGACAGAATTTTACACTGCGCATGTGCTAACCTCATTAACATGATGAAATCGAAACAACATTTGTGAGTACGCATGTGCTAACCTTAGTGAATACAATAACATGATGAAATCGAAACAACATTTGTGAGTGCTCATGTGCAAATATAAATTAGGATAATGAAATCGAGGTTTGCTAGAATCCTAGATATGGATGTACCTCCTCCTCCTCAAAGCCAACCCTCAACTAACCAACCATCAACTAACCAACCATCAACGAACCAGCCATCAACAAGTGAGACTCGTGTGTTTCGTTTTTAGAAAGCGTTGCGACAGATTCGAGTATTTCAAACAGTGCGCTAAAAGTTCGCCTTTCCAGAAAGAAAAATGAACTTCGGAAATTAAAAGAAAAAAGTCGGAAGCAAAGACAAAGAATACGCGATCTTACAAAAGAAGTAAGAGCAACAGAGGCGCAGATAGATCAAGTTACTCAAGAAATATCTTCGTTAAAAAATTTGACAATGAGCTCTGATTCTCAATCACAGTCCCAGTGAAGGGCATAGCGTCAGTGTTACGTAGAATATTGGCCCCGTAGAAGCTGTCACTTCCCAGTGAGTGCAACCTTGCCGTTGGTTGGGGAGCTTGCGTGTCTCTTTGATCCAGAGAGCTATGCTAGCGGGAGATTCGTCTCCTGGTAGGGCCACCCAAGCCAGACAGGTCAAAGGGTAGAGACCAGACAAAGAGCACTCAACTGGCCCTCCAGGTTGGGGGTTTGAAATGGGCTAAACAACCCGGTCCTAGAAAACAAACGTTGTTACAGAAACCGCAATGACATTTTCTGAGAATAGCATGGTTGGGGAAGAGTTCTCTCTAGCAGAGCCCATGACGCGAGCTGGTGAAAGCCTTCAGGAAGCCAGTGCGCCGACAACTCTTCTGACGACCAAGCCAAGACCAGGATAGGGACCTGGAATATCAGAACCCTATACGAGACTGGAAAAACAGCACAAGTGAGTAGTGAGATGCACAGGTACAACCAAAAGATCCTTGGCCTGTGCGAGACTAGATGGACAGGAACAGGAAGAACAAGGCTGACAAGTGGAGACACCATCATCTACTCTGGACGAGAAGACGACCAGCCACACACGCATGGAGTAGCGCTGCTGATGACACCCGAGGTGACGCGAGCACTGCTGTCCTGGGAACCAGTGTCACCAAGGATCCTCACTGCAAGATTCAATTCAAAGGGCAGGAAAACTACCATCTTACAGTGCTACGCCCCCACAAACGTAGCAGACCCAGAGGAAAAGGAGGAATTCTACAATCAACTCCAAACAGTCGTGGATAGAGTGCCGAAGAGAGACCTTAAGATCCTCATGGGAGATCTCAATGCCAAAGCGGGAACGGACAACAAGAGCAGAGAGCAGATTATGGGCATACACGGAACAGGAATACAAAATGAAAATGGAGAACTGTTTGTGGAATTCTGTGCTTTCAACGACATGGTCATCAGAGGCACTGTTTTCCCACACAAAAAACATTCACAAGATGACTTGGAATTCACCTGATGGGAAGACCCAGAACCAAATCGACCACATTACCATCAGCAGAAAATGGCACAGAAGTTTACATGACGTGAGAGTGAAACGAGGAGCAGACGCAGCATCAGACCACAACCTTGTGATAGCTGTGCTAAAGACCAAATTGAAAGCCTACAAAGACCAAGCAAGCCGACTATCACATAAGTACAATGTACACAGTCTGAAGGAGAGAGCAACAACAGAGGGGTTCAAACTGGAACTGAGAAACAGATTCAGCGTACTTGACCAACTTGCTGAAGAAACAATCGAAGACCACTGGTGTGACCTGAGGGAGGTCTGGCAGACGACATGTACACAAGTGCTTGGAAAGAAGCAAAGAAAACACAAAGAATGGCTGACAGCTGGAACATGAACCCTCATCACAGAGGGAAGCACCTAAAAGACCAGATCAACCAGACCCAAGACTAAGACCAAGACCACAAGCAAGAGTTACAGGCACACTACTGGGACGTCAACCGCCAAGTTAAGAAAAGTGCTAGACAAGACAAGAAACAATTCATCCATGAGCTCACAGAAGAGGCAGAAACAGCGGCAGGACAGAGAAACATGAAAAGGCTGTATGAGATTACCCGAACACTTCCTGGAAAGACCAGCAACCCCAGTCGACCGGTCAAAGACAAGGAGGGAAACACCATCGCAGGAGAAGCTGAGCAGAGAGCAAGGTGGGCAGAGCACTTTAAAGAGACACTGAACAGACCTGCACCACCTGTCCCCCCAGACATTCCACCACCAACCCAGCTTCTGGACATCAACACAGGGCCACCAACCAAGACGGAAGTTACCAAAGCCATCAAGTCACTGAAGTCAGGTAAAGCAACGGGTCCAGATGGAATTCCACCTGAAGCACTGAAAGCAGACATCCAGACGTCAACAGAGATGCTGCATCCACTCCTAAGCAAGATCGGGGAGCAGGAACGAGTGCCAGAAGACTGGAAAAGAGGCCACCTGGTGAAGCTGCCGAAGAAAGGGGACCTGTCATCCTGTAAAAACTGGAGAGGGATTATGTTGCTGTCCATCCCGGGGAAGGTGCTGACCAAAATCATGCTAGATAGACTAAAGACCGCCCTAGACAAGACCCTCCGCCAAGAACAAGCTGGATTTCGCCAAGACAGATCATGCACAGACCAAATTGCCACCATGAGAATTATCATCGAGCAGTCTCTGGAGTGGCAGACCCCATGTACGCAGTATTTGTAGATTTCCAGAAGGCATTTGACAGCATCGACAGAGATACCATCTGGAAACTCATGCACCACTATGGCTTCCCACCCAAGTTTGTTGCCATCATCCAGCAACTGTACGAGGATGCCACATGCCAGGTCGTCCACGATGGGAAGCTAACGAAGCCCTTCACTGTACAAACCGGCGTCCGTCAGGGGTGTCTACTATCGCCAACAATTTTCCTGATGGTCGTTGACTGGATAATGCGGCAGTCTACAGACGGCAAGAGGACAGGAATCCAGTGGACTTTCACCAAGCAACTGGAAGACCTGGACTTCGCCGACGACATCAGCCTTCTGTCCCACAAACAGCAAGACGCACAAGAGAAGCTGTGCCGGGTAGCAGAAGAAGCAGGAAAGACAGGCCTCCAAATCAACATAAAGAAAACAGAAGCCATGAGAGTCAACAACCAGCAACGAGACCCACTACGACTACAACAGGAAGACATCATTGAAGTTGACAAGTTTGTCTACCTCGGCAGTGTGGTCAGCAAAGATGGAGGTACAGATGAGGATGTGAATAGTCGCATCAATAAAGCCAGCACACCTTTACTACGCTACGGCCTATCTGGAATTCCTCTGCCCTCTCACTCCATAACAAGATCAGAATCTTCAACTCAAATGTGAAACCTGTCCTTCTGTATGGTTCTGAAACGTGGCGAACAACAAAGACAAACACCCACAAACTCCAAACATTTATCAACAGATGTCTGCGAAACATTGTGAACATCAGATGGCCAGATGTTATTGCCAACGCAGAACTGTGGAACAAGACCCAGCAAGGTCCAATAGAAATAGAAATCAGAAAACGGAAGTGGGGATGGATTGGCCACACCCTCAGAAAGTCTCCATCCAACATCACAAGACAAGCCCTTGAATGGAACCCTCAGGGCAAAAGAAGAGTGGGAAGACCAAGACAGACATGGCGAAGGAGTACCGACGCGGAAGTGAAGGCTGCTGGAATGACGTGGGCCAAGCTGAAGAAGATCTCCCAAAACCGTGTCCGCTGGAAGAGTGTGGTTGCGGCCCTATGTTCCCCAGGGAATTCAGAGGACTAAGTCAAGTAAGAAGCTGTCAGGTAAGTTATTGATTTTTACCTCTCCACCGCTAGCATGTTGTGTTGCAGTGTGTGTGCGCTATAAGTGGTGTTATTGATCGTGTGTGGGCAATGAATGTTTTGCAGATTTAATTTTAATTTATTTATTAAAAAATGGCTGCCAAACTCAGTGAATCTGATTTAAAGAATTGTAATGAACTATTTGACAAAACAATGAAAGTACTAAACATTGATTTTAGTGAATTTGGTTTTGAGAATGATGTAAACAATATAATAAAAGATCATAGTGAACTATTTAACGAAGCAATCAAAGTGATGAACATTGACTGTAGTGATTCAGAAAAAGCTAAAATATTGGCGGGTGTTATTGTACGGTTAACGTGTCTTGAAGTGTTGCAACGCTTGGACGAAGAATAAAAAGCGCATTTTTACTTACTTTTATATACATTTTTTTTTTAATTTACGTAAATATTTGAGTTAAAAAATGAGCCTCACAAACGCGTCTGAGTTTGAAAAACTGCCAGCCAGCGCACTGGTGAAAGGTAATGACAAACAATTAAGCAATATGTTTAGCGAAGTAGACATGGACATTATTAACCCCTCGAACGTTCATGAAAGCGTAGCACATGCTATCTGTAAAATCCCAGCGTCTCTTCAGGTGGAGCCGCCAGTAAAAGTGTTGTTGGCTGTTCTGATTGATTATATAACGCCTGATGATAGTAACATGGAAGTTTGGGTTTCAACTAAACAGAAAGAAGTAATCAGCTATCACGACTTTAACTCTGACTGGGCTGATTACATGCTTACACAGTTTAACCATGCAAGTGAAGAAGCAAAATTGCGCGGTTCTGGATGGTCTGAAGGAACGGTCCTTGAAATCAAATTGAGACAAACAAAGTTCTATCCTATAGTTGGCAATTCTTACCTTCCTCTCCCAAAAGAGTTAGTTTTAAAACGAGCAGTCTTAAACATAAAAAATTCTGACAACATGTGTTTTATGTGGTGTGTTTTAGCACATTTACATCCTGTTAAAAAGAACGCAGAAAGAGTATCTAATTATGAACAATATAAGCAAAAGCTGAACTTTGATAACATAACATTTCCAGTAAGTATAAACAGTATATCTCAGTTTGAAGAGCAAAACAAACCAATCACTGTAAACGTATACACATGGTCTGTAGAAGCCGATCTAGTGCCTCTAAGGGTTTCTCCCAACGCTCCTTGGCGATTCACTTAACAAACATGTAGACTTGATACTGTTTGAAGATAGTACAAAGAGTCATTATGTATTAATTAGAACAATAAGCAGACTTATGGTTTTTACATCAAAGGATTATGCTAAACAAGGGCTTTGTAGAAGATGTTTGGTCAGAATCCCAACTATAGAATCAGCTGCAGTCATAGAACACATTGTAAAAGTTTTGTAGACTGTGAAACCAAACTCCTTATGCCTAAACCAGGGTCTAAAGTTAGTTTTAAAAATTTACACAAAATGCAGATGAGCCCGTACGTGGTTTATGCTGACTTCGAATCGCTCTCTACGCATGTAGACGGCCCCAACAGCAGAACAAAAAACAACCTATTAACCAACAGAGGATCTGTCTATGTTTATTGTTGGTTAGTGTCAGTCGGTCAACACACGTACACCCGAGAGTTACAGACCCGCGCCCCAACCCTGACCCCAGCCTAGTAGATTTCTCCCCCCCCCCCCCCCCCCCCCCCCCCCCCCCCCCCCCCACTACCGCTGCCCCCCCCTACCCCTGATGAACAATCCCATCCCCCCTTTGAATCCCAGTTATCTTATGAACTAATTCTTTCAGACATGGTTATTGACTCTTGAAGACCTTGAAAGAACGTTATGATATCTACACACGACTGGATTTTGTGGCTTTGAGCTAAACCATATCAGTTAATAGACGCAACAGTGAGAGGACCACGATCACTTTCTTGATAAGTTCAGAGGGGCCGCGCACAACAATTGTAATTTAAACTTTAAGGTTGACCCCAAAAATGGTAACTGCCACATATTTTTCATAACCTCGGGGCATACGATTCTCATCGTAATCTGCAAGCTGTAACTTCTGAATTTAGGTGGGTTACGGACTTTGCTCAGTCTTCAGAAAAGTAACATGTCTGTGTACGCTTGAATGGGTAGACTGGTATGTCTGAGCCCCATCTCTGAATGGGCTAGTTTGGATAGTTAGCGGGACTCTACAAGACTTTTCCAATCACTAAACAATACTTTGATCAATCTTATAGTCGTGTTTAAGGAGTTTATCCTTATGAATACTGAATCGTGGGATAGGTTGATGAAGACTCACGTCCATCCTAAAGGCGCTTTCTTTTCTAGTCTTAGAGGCTAGACATAACTGACTTCTGACTATGAATACGCTCAATTAAGCCTGGGCAGAATTACACGGTGAAAAACGATGGGTGACTATCCTCGATCAATAAATTTATGGCTGACGTGTGTATATTGGCAGAGTCTTTCAGAATTAAGATCTACTTGCATGAAACATTACACTTAGGACTCATCACATTACATCTCTGCCCAGGGTTATCTGGGATGCATTCTTAATGTCTCAAACATCATGATTGACGTAATTTCTGATCTCCCACACTCCAGATGATTGAAGAGGGCTGGGTGGAGGTATTAGCATTGGCCTCACGTCCTTCTGCCAAAGCCAACAACAAGTATTTAGACGACTATGATCCCAACTAAACCGTACACTAAACTATCTAATGTACTTAGACGCCAATAATCTGTATGGGTGGGCTATGAGCAGCCGCTTCCATTACGTAACTTCAGGATGTACACAGGCATGGTACAAATAATATTCAGGAGCATTAAAGTGGTTGGACAGTATGCTCAGATCAAAGTATTGGTTTTTATTCTAGATGTAGACTTAAGAATTTCTCGTGAACTGCATGACCTCCACAACGATTACCCTCTGGCCGCTGAAAGATTAAAAATGAGCCACTGCAGAACCTCCTAAAACTGGTTCCCAAGCTCGCCACAAAACTAAGTATGTTTAGTCATTACAGACTGTTACGTTATACCTAAGACACAGACTGGAAACTGACTGCTGTTCATAGAATCATTGCTTTGACTCAAGAGCCCTTTATGAGGCCATACATCAAGAGATTACTGATATTAGAACCCAAGCCACTGATGCTTCAGAAAAAAGGAACTTCTTTAAACTGATGAAACAACAGCTTTTTGGCAAAACCATGGACACCTCCCCCCCCCCCACCCCCACAACGTAAGATGCGAAATTAGTTACAAAGAAAACCATAGCAATTACGTTTGCCTCTAAAACTACATATCAAGACTTTAGAAGATGTAACGACAGACTGAGTTGGCATTATGATGAAGAAAAAGGATGTTTAAGCTAGACAAGCCTGTGTTTATCGCGCTTTTCCGTCTTTGAGTTGTCAAAGTTATTTGATGTTAGATTTCTGTACGATACTTTAACCACTGTACCCAGAAGCAAGAGTCCTTCACAGAACTGACTCTTTTATCTAGACGTCCCCATCGAAGACTTTTTCAAGACTTAAGAAACTGAAATAGCTAAAGGAACGGATGGCGGTACGTCACTCTGTCGACTATCCAATTAAAGAACAGTCCTGTACATCAACTGTGTACAAGAAAGTAATTGGAAAGATGTAGGATGAACTTAAGGGCAGTTTAAAGATATATGTGTTTTGCGGTCAAGATGTATAAGCGTTGCCAGCCAGACTTCTGTTAATAATTAAAGTAAGGCTAAGGGAAAGAGTAAAGTAGTTGTCAAAAATACTAGTACTCACGATAACTACAAGCAAGCTTCTTTGGAAAACAATGTAGTTTTTCAACAAATGTTAATCTGCGCTCTACTCTTCCATCAAGTAAACAAACAAACTGCTCTGTTAACAAAATAAATCACTAGTCTCTAAACAAAAACAAGAGAACTTACGTCGATCCTGTGTTCTCATATGCGTAGGAATTGGAGAGAACTTTAATAAGATTAAATTGTCTGGACTTGGCTTGTACGTAACTAGTACTTAACTTAAGAATACCTAACTAGTATTACTAAGTACCTAAACATGGACATAACAAGAACTTAACTAAGTACTAACTAGTACTTTAAAACTCGAATTATTTTTTGCACTTCACTTGTAATTTACAGTGCAATTAACTTAAAAGTACGTTCTATAAAATAACTTTACTTGTACTTATCTAGTTCTTAACTTGTTCTGTTATTATTTAGTTCTTAAAAACTATTCCATAGAAAATGGGTCTACGACTAGGGACGGTTGATACTTTTTTTTTTTGCAGAAGGCGGTCCTCTTCTTCTTTTACTGTTTTTGTGGGGTTTTGTGACCTTTGGCTGCTAAGTATGGCGTTAGACTTTGTATGCTAAAACTCCCCACAACAACCCAAACAGCAGCAAATACATTTGAATACATCTTATCGTTTGGTTTGTGATTGTGTTGTTGTTAATTGTGGGGTTGGAATGACGGCGATGCTGTATTACTATATTGAACAATTTTTGTTTTACTGTATGGTTTGCTTTTCTCAGTCTGTTCCATCATGTAGTTTTACGCCCGCCTCAACCGTCCAGGGACTTTTAGATTAGTAACACTACTCATTGTGGTACTTTCTGGTCCTGCGGGAGGGTCCTGCGGAGGGTCGTGTTGCTGTCTTCTTTCTCCTGATCGCTCTTTTTTTTTATTGCGATTTTAAATTTAATTTTGATCATAATTTATTATGATTAAAAGTAATTAATACATGATGATGGGCATAAATAGTCCCAATCTGATAATACATGTCACACGCAGAGTTTTAGGGACTTGTTTAAAACCGGGTTCTTGTGATAAAGTCGTATTTTTATATCTTCTTCTGAATCAACTGGCGCCATCTTATTTTCTATCTTGGCCATTTAGACTATCATTGTCGGACCACTGATTAACCATTTTTTTTTCCTAGCTGTGCTTCGTACCTTGCGTAGTACTTCTCAACGTCCTGATGTAGACAATTGTTGAATCTGTTCAATACTTAGTTCAGTGCCTAAATACTGTTTAGATTTTCCACACGCAGCTAGAGAGTATAATCTTTCTTTATGGCAGTGATCTACGGAGTAGTCTGCCTGCTCCTCACACTTTAATAGTTCGTCACAATCCATTTTAAAAACAATAAAAAAAATAATATAATACTTTTAAAACCATGAGTTTAAAGTTGGTTAATTATGTAGCTGCCTATCGTTGGTGTCATAGTCTATTCAACTCTTGCAAAATATTTGTTAAGAATAAAACCGCCCAACATAGAAAGATAGAAGATTCGCCAAAACTAAGTTGCAACTTTATTTTTAGCTTTAACAACAAAAGATTATCTAATTAAAAAGCAACATAGACAGTCTTTCGTATTATAATTATTTAATTATTTTTTTAGTTAATAAAAAGATGAGTGAAAAAAAGATTATCACTACGATTTACCACTCTGCTGTGAATTAGCGGTCTTAGTATAGGCTGTCGAGTGCTAGCAAAAAACATGTTTAAAATTAAGCCAGCTGACATAGGAAGGTTAGACATTGAGATGTTGTTAAGGTTATAGTTGTAATTACTGCAGGTATTGCGTCAAAAGACTTTCTTGTTACACAGGGATTATCCCAGAAAATATTAATACATAGAAAGATAATAATATGAAAATATTGATTTATAAAAAGATGGCGGGAGTAGTTATGATGGTAGAGGAGCTATTGTTTAATGCCTTGGCCTTCTCTGGAAGCAATTATATGTTTAGTAAATTGCGGTCCGATGAAGAGAGAGAACGTCATAATAAGGCAATGGAAAATTTAGCCAAGGCAAGAGACGCTTACGAGAAAAGACGAATTGCTCACTTAGACTTTATTAATAAAACGTTAAGGGAACAGGGTCATGCAGAGCACACATTTACAGACGTTGATGAGGCAATGAGTGAGTATACTAGTGACAGGAAAGGAGTTTCTAACATCGCCACCGCCAGAACTGTCCTGACTTTTATGAACCATCAGAAGAACAGAAAATGGCAGAAATTGGTTTTATTGTGGGTGCTATGTGAGCAATATATATTCTTGCACAAACAATCTAAAAATTATAGTTAGAATGTAATTAAAAAAAACACAGTTAAAATGCAATAAAAAGATAGTTAAAATATGGATAAAATATATTATTCTCCTAAAGGGTAATTGGAAAGGAAAGACTGCTATTGAAAAACTGAGTAAAGCCGCTAGAGTGTCCTGAATCACATGCGAAAGACTGGCTTTCAAAACAGGCAATTTGGCAAATATATCTGCCTGCCCCCAAAAGAATAATAAGACCTAGATTTGTTAATTCAGTTCCAAATGACACCCACCAAATGGACTTGCTGTATCTTCCACATGACAAAGTTAGAAGAAAAAAGTTTAAGTATGCCCTGACAGTTTGTTGACATGGCTTCAAGATACAAAGACGCTGAACCTTAACGGATAAAAGCTCAACTGCTGTGGCTGTGGCTTAACAGCAAATATACATGCGAGGCTCATTAAAGTATCCTAGGATGATTCAAGTTGATGATGGAAAAGAGTTTAAAGGCTCTGTAAACCAGCTGTTTTTAAAACATCATGTTACAGTTAAGAGAGGGATCCCAGCAACCATCGATTACAAGCCCTAGTAAAAACTTAATAAGAATCTAGCTGAACGCCTGTTTACCTATCAATATCACAGAGAAATTATGGACAGAACGCGTAACACAGAATGGGTTAGGAGATTGCCAGCAGTCTTACGCGCCATGAACAATGAAGAATTTAAAGCAACAGGGTTGAAACCATGAACGCAATCAAATTAAAAAAAAAAAATTAGCATTACTGAAGATTGCAGGGGACTCAAAACTCTTGCCGTTGGACTAAAAGAAGATATTGTATGCTCCTGAGAGGCAGAAGGCGATGTTAAATTAGAGCCACAGACCCCATAGGAGCGTAGACGTATATGAAGTTGAAAGAATCATGAAACAGACCCTCCCGTATATTATTTAAGAGAAACTCTCTCTTCTAAAGCCTGCCCTAATTTTTTTGCAGAAGGCGGTTCTCTTCTCTTTATTTTTTTTATTCTGCAGGGCTAATTTTGTGTACTTAATCATCTATCGTTTGTTTGTGATTGTGTTGTTGTTAATTGGGGTTGTGACGGCGATGCTGTATTACTATTAACAATTTTTTTTTACTGATGGTTTGCTTTTCTCATCTGTTCCATTCAGCTAGTTTACGCCCGCCTCAACACGTCCAGGACTTTTAGACTTAGTAACACTACTCACTTGTGGTACATTATGGTCCTGCGGAGGGTCCTGCGGAGGGTCCTGTGCGTCTTCTTCTCCTGATCGCTCTTTTTTTTTTATTGCGATAAATTTAATATGATCAAATTTAATATGATTAAAAGTAATTAATCCATGATGAATGGGCATAACATAGTCCCAAATCTGAAATACATGTCACACGCAAGAGTTTCTAGGACTTGTTTAAAACCGGATCTTGTGATAAGTCGTATTTTAAATCTTCTTCTGAATCAACTGGCGCCATCTTACTTACTAACTTGGCATATAGACTAATCATTGTCTGACCCACTGATCTAACCATTTTTTATCCTAGCTGTGCTTCGTACCTAGCGTAGTACTTCTCAACGTCTGATGTAGACAATTGTTGAATCTGTTCAATACTTAGTTCAGTGCCTAAATACTGTTTAGATTTTCCACACGCAGCTAGAGAGTATAATCTTTCTTTATGGCAGTGATCTACGGAGTAGTCTGCCTGCTCCTCACACTTTAATAGTTCGTCACAATCCATTTTAAAAACAATAAAAAAAATAATATAATACTTTTAAAACCATGAGTTTAAAGTTGGTTAATTATGTACTGCCTATCGTTGGTGTCATAGTCTATTCAACTCTTGCAAAATATTTGTTAAGAATAAAACCGCCCAACATAGGAAAGATAGAAGATTCGCCAAACTAGTTGCAACTTTATTTTTAGCTTTAACAACAAAAGATTATCTAATTAAAAAGCACATAGACA
>CM031618.1:67562785-67594661 GCA_018398815.1 Conus ventricosus
GCCGGGGCTTGGGGGGTTTTTTTTTGCTTGTTTTTTCCATTTTTTTCAGTTTGTACCCATTGACCCATAGGTGTCGAATTACTCATTTATTTATTGTCGTTGCTGTTGTCGTGTATCCGTCCCTTAATGTGGCTTGTGGTGTGGTTGCACCTTGGTGTAGTTCAGCTCAACTTCGGTTTGCTTTCTCTCTCTCTCTCTCTAATTCCACTGCCCGTGCTATTCATCCTGCAGGTTCACGGGTGGCTGGTACCTTTCTCTCGAACTTGCTGTCTATCGGCCTCTCGCCTGTCTTTTTACCTGTCGCACGTGCTTCATTTCTTTTAGTTTGAAGTATGCTCACTCTGTGACGCAGCGTGGCATGTTGGCCGCCATCGCTGAGGGAGGTTAGCACTTCACTCGAGCGGAAGATGTCTCTGGGAGCGCCTGCTCCGGTCTTGGTTCTTCACCGTATCATCGAAGGTACAGTCGGTATCTTCAATTCCTACAGTCGGCCTGTAGGAGAGGGACATCACTTCTTCTTTTTCCGCATCTGCGCTTCTGTCCTCTCGACTGGACAGAGGGCAGAGAGAGTCGTTTGACCGCCTCTTCTGGGTCACCCACGGGTAGCTGGTAAGCATCGGTTTCGTGGTTTGTTTGTTTTGGTTTGTTGTTGTTAGCCGGCTTATTCTTCTCTTTTGCGCAGTTTTCTTTTGTTTACAAAATTGTAAAAGAAATATTGTTTGAGACCTTTTCTCTGGTTAATTCAATCTTTAACTTGGCCATTCTAAATTATTTCCAAAATTCTTTCTCCTGTTTATGCATCTGGTGATGCGGTAGTCGGTGGGGATGGGAGAGAACCTGGTGATTCAGGGTTGGTACTTGCTTGGTCTCGCTCGTCCGCCCCTGTCACATTCGCCGGACTCTTATTCTTCGGCCACCGTCTGTTTGTGTGTGAAAGGAGAACGAGTTTTATGTTCGCGAGCGTGCGTATGCATGATTTGTCGTTCGGATGCGTGGTTGGAGATTTGTGTTGAAATGTGGCTATAAAGTGTGATAATTATGCCATTGAATTATTATTGCAAATGTGGTGGCAGCTATAAAGCGATAGTTGCTGTGTTGGTTTATTTCCTAAGGAAGGAAAATGTTAAGCATGAATGAGGAAGGATGAAGATGATTCATATTGTTTTATAGCCTGTTAATTTAATGCAGTCTTTTACCTGCTTCGTGTAAGAAGACTCTAATGAACATTCCTGATTTGATTGGTTTACTGTGTTATGCTCAGGTCTGTGTTGAGCTGGGGTTGTTGGTGTATTTAGTAGACCTCCCCTCGCCCATCATGCGAGTGGCTATTAGGATTTAACAGCATGGGTCAGACTGTACTGACGGCGGGGTTCCAGTACCCTTCCTCCTTCTCCTTCCTCCTTCCTTCTTCCTTCTTCCTTCCCTCCCTTTCTTCTCTCCTCCCAGCTACGTTCCCCCCCCCCCCTCCCGGGGGCTTCACCCGGGTCTGGATGGTTGGTGCCACGTGCTGGTTGAGGCCACGCTCTGGCTGGGACCGCGGACTGGATGGTGCACGTGCTGGTTGAGGCCACGCTCTGGCTGGGACCGCGGACTGGATGGTGCCACGTGCTGGTTGAGGCCACGTCTGGCTGGGACCGCGGACTGGATGGTGCCACGCGCTGGTTGAGGCCACGCTCCGGTCGGGACCGCGGACTGGTAGAAAAAGCCCGCCGGCTTGACTGGCCGGCCCTGATCCCCGTCCAGGACCTCCAGTAACATCGCCACGTTCCCCCCCCCCCCCCCCCCCCCACCCGGGACGCGCTCTTCACTGCCTGCTTGTGTGTCGAGGGTGTCGGCTTTGAGCGACTCCCTTCAAGAACCGACCCGGTTCGGAGCACCTAGTGCGACAGGGTGCTCCCAGTAGACTTGACAGAGGCAGGGGTGTGGAGGCACTCCATGGTGTGGGAATGGGATGGATGCTGGAAATGTTTATTTATAATTGTGTATATGTTATATGTGATGAGATGTTGTGGTTGTGATTGTGTACGTCGTATGGTGAAATGCTTGATTGTGATTGTGCATGTTATGTGTGTTGGAATGTTTGATTGTGATAGTGCATGGTGCGTGTGTTGAAATATTTATTTGCGATTGTGTGTGTTGTGAATAAATGGGGTGTTGTATCGTAATCTTTATTGTGTGGTCTCTTGCGGGGCGTGTGAGGTCAGTCACTCCCTTCACTCCCACCTAGACCGATCCTGTCAGGGCAGATCTCCAGGGGTCGGTCGTGATAATTGTGGGGGTCCGTCCGGGATGTGAAGGGCTCTGACTGTCTCTCTCGTTTCGCGGAGTACCTGTTCAGTTCTGTCTGTTTGTATATGTTAGTCAGTTTGTCGTGTTGTTCGTGGGTGGTTGGCTGGTGACTCTAGCGTGAAGGGAGTCTTTTGGTGGCCTGAGGGAACATCCAGTGTGACTGGGGAGTCGAGGTGAGACCAGGGGGAGTCGACCGCGACCAGACCTCCTCCTTCCGCCGGGTGCCTTACGCAGGTACGGCCGTAAGTCTTGCCTTTCTGTTGCCGCTCAGTCTGCCATTCCTGTTTTGTGGTTAGCCAGTTTTTTTTTACCAGGTTATTGAGTACAGGGGTTGTATCGGGCGTTAGTGTCCCTTTTTTTTCCTCTCTCCGGATTCCGTCTGCCAGTTTGTTTGGTTTTTTTCCGGCCAGCCCACCGCACTGTTGCTCGTGCTGTGGAGCGCGGTGTTGCCAGAGTGGGGGCAGCCGGACATAGTTTTTGTTTTGTTTTGTTTTTTCGGTGAGCCCCACCGCACTGTTGCTCGTGCTGTGGAGCGCGGTGTTGCCAGAGTGGGAGCAGCCGGAACTTGTCCGCACACACACACACACACACACACATACACACATATACACACACCCCTAAAATTTTGTTTTTTTTTTCTAGTGGAATTGTCTTTCCCCTGTATTTGAAAACCGTAGGATATTGTTGTCATGGCGACGTCCGGCGCGGTGGTATGGCGACGCGTGCGTCGAAGAAGAAGGGTATTCAAAATCTTACTGTAGTCCCTACTATTAGTACCAGTACTTCGACTACGGTAACTTCTACTTATTCCAGTGCTGTAGCAGGTAGTCCAGGAGTACTTTTACTACCTCTTCGCTGGGGGTCTTCCTGTCGAGACCCCGACTGGCACTTCCGCTCGGAAGCGTCAGAGCATAGCGAAGCAACTGTGGGCTTCTGTTGGGTCGCAGAGACCGAAACCTTCTCCTCTCCAGGCTTCCCCTCGTAAGGGCATGCCCCGGGGGACTTTCCTCATGGGAAAGCCGAGACCCAAGGACGGGTCAAACGGGTCATCCTCCCGTGTCGGGAGTGGTGAATCCCGCCCAGGATATCGCCTCTGTCCTGATGTTTCTAGAGCAACAGCGACGAGAAGATGCTTCCAGGCAGGAAGCCCTCCGTAGGGAAGAGGCAGTCAGGCAGAAGCCCTGCGTAGGGAAGAGTTGGATAGGATGGAGGCTCTGCGCAGAGAGGAGACTGACAGACAGGAGATTCATGCATAGGGAAGAGGCTATGTTGCGCAGAGAAGAGGCTGCCCGACAGGAGGCCCTTCGTAAGGAAGAGGCTGCTCAGCGTAGGGAGGAGGCTGCCAGACAGGAGGATCAGCGTAGGGAAGAGGCTGCTCAGCGTAGGGAGGAGGCTGCCAGACAGAGGATCGGCGTAGGGAAGAGGCTGCCAGGCAGGAAGCCCTCCGTAGGGAAGAACTAGACAGGATGGAGGCTCTGCGTAGGGAGGAGATGGAACAACTTCTTTCGCGGTCTCCCGCATCTGTAAATCAGGGGGGTTGATCGACAGGCAAGCGATAGAGTTAGAGGCCCAAGTTAAAGCTTCCAGAGTTCAGACCTAGTGAGACATTGATATGTTCTTAGAGCATTTGACAAGGTTGCTAGTTCATACCAATTGTCTGAGGAACAAAAGGCTATGCACCTTTTTTCTGGATTATCTGGTGCTGCAAGGGAGTGTGTGCTCACTCTAAATGAAGGGCGTCTTATGCAGACATGCAGTTGGCTCTGTGTAAGCGTTTCCACCTTACCCAGAGACGTACAGGAGGAAGTTCAGGTCCATGAAGAAGAATAACGACGAGACCTTCGTGCAGTTTGGTGATAGGCTGCGCAAACGCTAGGGTACTGGCGTCAGTTGGCCAAGTTGGAGCTGGAGGATCTGATCCTCATTGAACAGCTCACCAACACTGTGTCCCCAGAGTTGAGGATCCGGATAGGCGAGACAGCACCTCAGGATTTCGCGGCTGCGATTCATACCGCCTGAGGTGTTTGCTGAAGCTCGCAGGGCTTATGGGCATCGCCCAGATACGGAGAGGAAGCCCTCCACAGGATTTAGTGGCAATAAGGCGCCGACAACTGCTAGCGGGGTGAACAAGGCAGGCAGTTCAATCGGGGATTTTCAGCACCCCGATTTTGTTTTCTTTGTGGTCGTCCCGGCCACATTAGGAAAGATTGACCTAAAGCCGCTGGTAGTCATGGGGCTAGTCCTTTCCATGCATCCTCGCGCCTCGGCTAACGTGGGGTCCATCCAAGCTTCTGGTGGTACAGAGTGTCCCAGTGTTTCTTTCTGTTGTTGGTTCATCCTTGGTCGACACCATCAGGGATTCGGGAGCATCAACACTCTTTTGGATAAGGATTCAGTTTCCCCTAAGGCCCGGCGGGGCGCGCAGTTACGATGTGTGCGGGTTGGAGGCTGGTTTTACCTCCACCCGTCCTTCAGTACTCGTTTCTATATCCACCCCCTACTTCTGTGGCGAAGTATGGGCCAATCGCGGTGGAGCGACCTCTGTATTCCCTTATCGTAGGGAATACTATCACCTTTGCGGACGGACGCAGTCAGTCCGTGTCTACGGATCTGTCCGTACAGGCGTGTGTGGGAGTTACCACACGCGCCAAAGCTAAGAAGCAGGAACAGGAGTTGCGTCCCGTTCTTCAGCCGATCTCTCACGAGGTTCTGGCAAGGGCCGATCCTGCTAGCATTATCCGTCTTCAGGCCAGGGACTTGGATGTCCAACGCCTGCGACAACTGGTGGATCGTCCCGCTCAGTCTGCCCGACACGCCAAGGTGAGCTTCAAGCTCCACAAGGGGATCCTCTTTAGGGTTTTCACTCGGGCAGATCGGGTAGCCAAGCAACTAGTTGTCCCCCAAAGCTTGAGAGAATCTGTTCACGGCAGGCCCATGATCACTATGGCAGGTCATATGGGCTCAAGCGGACTCTCGAGCGACTAAGACAAGACTTCTTTTGGCCAGGGATGAACTCACAGGTCAGGCAGTACTGCCGCAGTTGCGATGTCTGCCAACGGACAACGCCTAGGGTCGCTTGAAGCGTGTTCCCCTAGGGTCAGTGCCACGGGTTGGGAGCCATTCAGCAAGGTTGGGGTGACCTGGTTGGACCCATTGCTGCCCCGCATAAGGAACTATCGATGCCCCTTCTATTGCTGAGGCTCTCCGGCAGATTTGGACACGCACTGGTGTGCCCAAGAAGAAGTACGGCCGGAAGTTTGTACTGGAGAGCGATCATCATCCCACAAGTGCTTGGACCGGATCCGGCCAGTCAGTCGTCGACTCATGAATTAGGCAGTGGAAATGCAGAGTCATGCGTTCACTTTCCGTCAATCAAGGGTTTCCTGTAATACGGATGCTGACTATCTTAGCCGAGCTCCGTAGTCAGCACATTGGAAAATCAGTCAGAGGGATACTTCCCTCAACCAGGTTATATCCCCTTTTGGTCTCTGTATCAGGTGTATGTGACAGTTTTCACATTCAGTGATGTTAACGGTAGTGATTCCCAATGTGTTCGGATTGTTACTTTCATGGTTGGAAGGTTTGCTTAGTTGTTTGTAAATGTGTATTATGTATTTCCCTGTATGATTCTATCGTAGAATGTTTGTATTGGATTCCTCGTACCTGTCGAGCACGAGAGTTGGGTTCGGTCCCCATTGTTGTGAATTTGCACATGCGTCAAGGTTCAAAGGAGCACTGTATCTCAGAAGAAACAGATGCTTTTAGAAGGGGGGTTTGTACGAGTTTGTCACGAGGCCTACGACGTTTGACCCATCTAGGGTGGCGGAATTACTCATTTATTTATTGTCGTTGCTGTTGTCGTGTACCGTCCCTTAATGTGGCTTGTGGTGCGGTTGCACCTTGGTGTGATTCAGCTCAACTTCGGTTTGCTTTCTCTCTCTCTCTCTCTAATTCCACTGCCCGTGCTATTCATCCTGCAGTTCACGGGTGGCTGGTACCTTTCTCTCGAACTTGCGTCTATCGCCTCTCGCTGTCTTTTTACCTGTCGCACGTGCTTCATTTCTTTTAGTTTGAAGTATGCTCACTCTGTGACGCAGCGTGGCATGTTGGCCGCCATCGCTGAGGAGGTTGCTCTTTCACTCGAGCGGAAGATGTCTCTGGGAGCGCCTGCTCCGGTCTTGGTTCTCACCGTATCATCGAAGTACAGTCGTATCTTCAATTCCTACAGTCGGCCTGTAGGAGAGGGACATCACTTCTTCTTTTTCCGCATCTGCGCTTCTGTCCTCTCGACTGACAGAGGGCAGAGAGAGTGTGTTTGACCCGCCTCTTCTGGTTCACCCACGGGTAGCTGGTAAGCATCGGTTTCGTGGTTTGTTTTGTTTTGGTTTGTTGTGTTAGCCGGCTTATTCTTCTCTTTTGCAGCAGTTTTCTTTTGTTTACAAAATTGTAAAAGAAATATTGTTGAGACCTTTTCTCTGGTTAATTCAATCTTTAACCTGGCCATTCTAAATTATTTCCAAAATTCTTTCTCCTGTTTATGCATCTGGTGATGCGGTAGTCGGTGGGATGGGAGAGAACCTGGTGATTCAGGTTGGTACTTGCTTGGTCTCGCTCGTCCGCCCCTGTCACATTCGCCGGACTCTTATTCTTCGGCCACCGTCTGTTTGTGTGTGAAGGAGAACGAGTTTTATTGTTCGCGAGCGTATGCGTACGCATGATTTGTCGTTCGGATGCGTGGTTGGAGATTTGTGTTGAAATGTGGCTATAAAGTGTGATAATTTATGCCATTGAATTATTATTTGGCAAATGTGGTGGCAGTTATAAGCGATAGTTGCTGTGTTGGTTTATTCCTAAGGAAGGAAAATGTTAAGCATGAATGAGAGAAGGATGAAGATGATTCATATTTGTTTATGCCTGTTAATTAATGCAGTCTTTTACCTGCTTCGTGTAAGAAGACTCTAATGAAACATTCCTGGTTTGATTGGTTTACTGTGTTATGCTCAGGTCTGGTTGAGCTGGGTTGTTGGTGTATTTAGTAGACCTCCTCCTCGCCCATCATGCGAGTGGCTGTTAGGATTTAACAGCATGGTCAGACTGTACTGACGGCGGGGTTCCAGTACCCTTCCTCCTTCCTCCTTCCTCCTTCCTTCTTCCTTCTTCCTTCCCTCCCTTTCTTCTCTCCTCCCAGCTACGTTCCCCCCCCCCCTCCTGGGGGCTTCACCCGGAGTCTGGACGGTTGGTGCCACGTGCTGGTTGAGGCCACGCTCTGGCTGGGACCGCGGACTAGGATGGTGCCACGTGCTGGTTGAGGCCACGCTCTGGCTGGGACCGCGGACTGGATGGTGCCACTGCTGGTTGAGGCCACGCTCTGGCTGGGACGCGGACTGGATGGTGCCACACGCTGGTTGGAGGCCACGCTCCGGTCGGGACCGCGGATGGTAGAAAAGCCCGCCGGCTTGACTGGCGGCCCTGATCCCCGTCCAGTGACCTCCATAACTAACGCCACGTATCCCCCCACCCCCCCCCCCCCCCCTCCGGGACGCGCTCTTCAACTGCCTGCTTGTGTGTCGAGGGTGTCGGACTTTGAGCGACTCCCTTCAAGCAACCGACCCGGTTCGGAGCACCTAGTGCGACAGGGTGCTCCCAGTAGACTTGACAGAGGCAGGGGTGTGGAGGCACTCCATGTGTGGGAAGGGATGGATGCTGGAATGTTATTATAATTGTGTATATGTTAATGTGATGAGAGTTGTGGTTGTGATTGTGTACGTCGTATGGTGAAATGCTTGATTGTGATTGTGCATGTTATGTGTGTTGGAATGTTTGATTGTGATAGTGCATGGTGGTGTGTTGAAATATTTATTTGCGATTGTGTGTGTTGTGAATAAATGGGGTGTTGTCTTATCTTTATTGTGTGGTCTCTTGCGGGCGGTGTGAGGTCAGTCCATCCTCACTCCCACCTAAACCGATCCTGTCAGGGCAGACTCCAGGGATCGGTCGTGACACTTGTTAAGAAGAGTCGGAAAGGACTTCTTCGTCAGGCTTCTTTGCCTATGTGTATCAACTGAATGTTCCGTATCACTGGTCATTTGGTGAGTAACCTGGAATTTAATTAAATTAATAGCACTAAAATAACCCTTTTTGTTGCCACATTAGGATAGAGTCCTTATTAATTCGTATTCGAAATATGATCTGTTTTCCTTCATACATAGGATGTAGGCAATAAGAGTGGGCTTGTCAGTGTGGCACTCCGAATAAGTAGTGTTGTGTGGAAGGTTTGTTTATTCCAAATTCATTATTGGCCCATTGTTCTAATTTTCCAGTATATTTTGTTTGAAATTTCTGTTAAATCATTCGATTTATGTTGTTGATAATTTACACTAGTATAACCGAATACTGTGTAAAAAGTTGGGGTTTTTTTTCCACAAAGGGCGAACGTCAGTTTCATCAGAAGTACTGTTTAAGCATAAAGGTACAATTATGGATATGTGTTGAGAAAGAATTGGTTTTTCCAAGCAGGAGGGTCATATTCTGTTGTAAAATAGTTGTTTTCTTTTGAATTGTTAAAATTCAAAAACGAAGGTGGTTTCATGTCAGCCAGTTTGGGTAAAAAGACTTTATTTCCGATAAGGGAAATGCATGGGAGCCTCCTGTGTTACGTGAGCGAGTGCTGAACATTTCATTAATATTCAGTTCACGGAAGAGTATAGAGATGTGTGAGGGCTTGTTTCGTGTTGCTTTGACTTTTGTTTGATGTGTTCTGAAATGATTAATAATTCCATTGTTAAATAATTGCCAAGCACATTCTGTTAGATGCTGCCTCCACCATTCGCAAGGCTTGGGGAATGGATGAAATTTGATTGATTGCTCACTGATGTCTGATAGAGCTCAATTGTAGCAGGATAATGTGGGTGCTTTGATCCCCGAATGGTTTCATTTCATGTAATTAATTTTTGTATTACTCTCCCATGTTTACTTTAAAATATGAGAGTGACATTATTTTTTTTTTTGTCCTTGTGGTAGAAATATATATGTGAATGGGAAGTGGGAAGCTGATTGCCTACATGGGTAAAGACATGAAATACTCCTCTTTTATGTGTGTTGAAAATGTTTAAAGAGGATGAAGACTGAGGAAATCAAATGTCAAAAGAGTTAATAGAGACAAGCTGATAAACTATTAAATATTTAGGAAATGCAACAATAATTAAAAGGGAAAACAAAACAAAATATATATGGATGGGTGCATAGCCATTTTTAATTTCATATAGTATGAACGCTCGGTATTAAGAAAAAAATATTTAATTAAGGCCTGACCTCCCCTGTTGTCTGTGCATTGTCTACAGCTCACATGTTAGGCAAAATATTTATGAGGTGAAAGTGATGTGTTATACAGGACTGATCTGATCTGATCTGATCTGATCTGATCTTACCTCACCCGTGCTTGCTCTACCTGACCTGACCCGTACTTCCCGGTCTGACCTGCTGTGGACTCCATTGTCACCGCTGACTGCATCTCCTGTGGCCGTGTCTGGGAAGGCCTGCACTTGCCCCAGGAGGGGGCTGGACCGCGTGGGCTGGCCGGATGTCCTTCCCGCTTTGTCATCTATTCATCTTTACACTTGAGTGACTGCGATCAACAGTGTGGACCTGAGTGGCCCATGCGCTGCCTTCTTCCATCGTGGGATTGACTATTCCTACCTCTTCGTAACCCTGAGTCCGGTGCAGTGAGTAATGTGGGTGATGTGTCAGACAATAACAGGGTCCGGTGCAGTGAGTAGTGTGGGTGATGTGTCGGACAATAACAGGGTCTGGTGCAGTGAGTAATGTGGGTGATGTGTCAGATAAAAACAGGGTCCAGTGCAGTGAGTAATGTGGGTGATGTGTCAGACAATAACAGGGTCAGGCCCTTTTTGTTCATGAAACTAAAGTTGTTTTTTTTCCTTTTTCTGAGCGTTCTGGATTGGTATTCTTTTGTTCTCGGTATGTGTTCCCCTGTTGGGGAGACATGTGTAAGGGCGATGAGTCAATATTGTCGTAGAAAAAAGATTGCTGTTGGAGATTTTTTTTATGATTTAAGGCAGAAAGGAGTATTGTGGATTTTTTAAAGAAAAATTTTATGTTCATGAATATGTGACTTAGTGGGTTTCATTAATTGAAAGAAGTAGAGATTTCTCCTTTTGTATCGGAGAGTGTTCATTTTGCCTCCCAAGTTGGGGAAAGAGGTACAGATTTTTGCTTGTGTATTGGAGAGTGTTCATTTTTTTCCTCCCAAGTTAGGGTTTGGGAAGAGTGAAGGCCCTTTGACAACTGAACATAAGGTTGGTCTATTTTTCTTGGGCAGATTTTATTACTTAGTCTGCCTGAGTGACACCCAGCTATTGCCTTGGTTGTTTATTTCTTCTCTCCCTTCATGTGTTTTCCCTTGGTCGATTTTTGAGGAGTTCATTGTTTAAATTGGGACTTTTTGTTTGTTGTTTTTTTTTAAAAGAAAAGAAACGGACCTACCTGGGATGTAGTTTTTTTTCCTGTGTGAGAAAGTCGTTCATAATTGTTGTGTAAATTGTTCATTGCAAATAAAACCATATTTGTAATATCGTCTCCTTTTGTATTTTGTTACGGTCGATCTGAGTGTGCTTCATCATCAGCCCAGCTTTTCCCTTGAACTATATATCACGTGACTTCACCCGCGTGACAGTCATCCTATATTGCTATCTCCACTACCATACTCTCCTCCACTACAAGTTGCAGCACAACACTAAATGGTTGTGTGTGTCATCCTATATTGCTATCGCCACTACCATACTCTTCCCCCACTACAATATGCTGCACAACACTGGTGGCACTACGACTTCAGTTTACACCCTCCCCTTTTGACCCCATCGTGGTAAGGAGTAAAATCACCCCTTTGCCACTCCATAATTGAACATTAGTCTGACAAATGTCACATGCCAGACCCCACAGTCACTGTGCCAGACCCCACAATCACTGTGCCAGACCCCCCAAGTCACTGTGCCAGACCCCACAGACATTATGCCAGACCCCACAGTCACTGTGCCAAACCCCACAGTCACTGTGCCAGACCCCACAGTCACTGTGCCAGACCCCACAGACATTATGCCAAACCCCACAGTCACTGTGCCAGACCCCACAATCGGTGCCAGACCCCACAATCACTGTGCCAGACCCCCCAAGTCACTGTGCCAGACCCCACAGTCACTATGCCAGACCCACAGTCACTATGCCAGACCCCACAGTCACTATGCCAGACCCCACAGTCACTGTGCCAAACCCACAGTCACTGACAGCACAGTGCATGACCCTTTTCCATCATCATATTTTTGTTTTTCCTCAATCAGGAAAACTCTGCCTGAGTATACAAACTTAGAGTTATCCCTCCAGTCAACATCCTTACCCAATATTCAAAGGCTACAACCATAATATATTACTGTCGCTCATACCATCGCCTAATCCTATGCTTGCTATAAATGAGATAAACAATGGATATCACACCCCAATAGCTATATTTCCATATCATCACCAAAAAAAAAAAACTTCATATGTGTAAAACACCATTTAGAATATACATATCCCCACTCAAAACTGCCCAAATTAATCTCCGTCTTCTTGGTGCATCCAAAATGGTGCATCATATACACCACACTTCATTGAAGTGGTGCATCCCAAATGGTGCATCATATACACCACACTTCATTGAAGTGGTGCATACAAAATGGTGCATCATATACACCACACTTCATTGAAGTGGTGCATCCCAAATGGTGCATCATATACACCACACTTCATTGAAGTGGTGCATACAAAATGGTGCATCATATACACCACACTTCATTGAAGTGGTGCATCCCAAATGGTGCATCATATACACCACACTTCATTGAAGTGGTGCATACAAAATGGTGCATCATATACACCACACTTCATTGAAGTGGTGCATCCCAAATGGTGCATCATATACACCACACGTCATTGAAGTGGTGCATACAAAATGGTGCATCATATACACCACACTTCATTGAAGTGGTGCATCCCAAATGGTGCATCATATACACCACACTTCATTGAAGTGGTGCATACAAAATGGCGCATCATATACACCACACTTCATTGAAGTGGTGCCACATGTTCACAGCTAACCGCCAAACTGGTTAACAGTCCCCAGAGAACAGTATTTTACCAATCCTGGCTCACTTTCGCGATCAACCAGTTTTTGGGCGAAAGTGGCCTAAAAGCCGCCTTTCCCTGTTCTCTGACAAGTAAGACTTCAATAACCAAAAAATAACGATTATCTACAAACAGACATACTGTGTAGGGTTATCCGTTTTTAATACTAATTTACAAAACTTACTTGTCTTTTAAAACTAAGTTATATTTTTGACATAAAATCCGCACACTTATTCTGACTAATTTTTACCTACAAAACTATTTGTAACAGACAGGCTGACGCGAGGCTGAAACCTGATCGCTTAATTTACGGCTGGCGCAGACGAGCGACCTTCGTTCACACAGCGCACGGCCCGCTTACAAACTGCGACCCAAAAATCAATAAAGCGGGAGACTGGGCTTGCCAGGTGAGGGGTGGGGGTGGGGGGATGTATTCATTTCAGGTTGACAGCGACACCTGGCGGCGCGTTAGCGAATGTTCTAGACTGTCACGTGTCACTCCCCCTTTGTGGCCGCCATTGTTTACCAGACTACTTCACAAGAAGGTTGTGTTTTGACTGTGCTTCGGTGTGACAACTGTGTTTTAGTTGTGTTTTATTTTAAAATAGCTAACATGTTTACTAAAGAACAAACTCTTGCTATCGAGGCCATAAGTTTTACTTTAACTGCATGTTAGAGTATTTGTTGAAAAGAATTAGGTGAAGCATAACTTTGGAAATGAACGACTATCTTAAAGGTTGTGTTGGTTTAAGGAAATGAAAACGTCGAAGGCAATATTGTTGGCCAAGATATAGACAATTTCGATACGTTTTTGACTATCGATGAGATGGCTCCTTATCTAAGAAATGGCGCTGCATTGTTGAAAGTTGGCTGAGCCTTTAATTGCTAGTTGACGCCTACAATAAGGACTTTGCACTATCCCGATTACTTACTACGTGGCCGGCCATGACGATTTTCGGATCACGCGGGTGGGCGTTGTCACAGGCCGGCCAATCACAAGACTAATAGAATTCTGCTGATTAGTAGAGACGACATTTCCGCCCAGCACTTGTTTGTTCATTGTCTCCCAAGTGCTGTGGTGGTGTGAAGACAGTGCTTTATTCTGCGAGAGAAGTGTTTTGCATATGGCCAAAATATAGCTGCAGTTTTAGAAGACAGTGTGGATTCTGGAGTTGGGGATGAAAAAGTTCTTGAATCACAAATACCTTTCACTTTTTTCAACAGCTTTATAGATAAATTATTTTGGGTGCTGGAAGACAATGGAATCACTACAACTTTCCAACAAGCTCAAAAATCCTCCCATTACCGACCGCCGCCAACACCAACGAATGTGGACAGAGAATAAAATGAATGCTTACATGAAAATATAAGATACTTGAAAAATGATGAAGAGCTCTTAAAGCAACGGTTAATGCTGGCAAGTTTTGTGAACTACTGACGATTGGAATGACGCGGTTTTAAAACAGAAACAGCTAATATAAACCACCTGTTTGTCAAAGTTTTCTAGACTACTGTGACGGGGCCTTTCTAAAAATGTACGGTTACGCTGTAACCCCTGGCTAGCAGCGTAAGGCTAGGCCTGTTGAGCCACAGGAGACAACTAACAGCGTGCAGGCCTGCTGGTGTGGTAGACTACTGACGAAAGTATGACAGGTTCTAAAAATATTAACGGTTACGCTGTAACCGCCCGGCAAACATTTTTCCTGAAAACTTGCTTCAACTGTCTATTTGTGTGTTTGTTTGTTGTTTGTTTTGTGTTTGTTGTTTGTTTTGTGTGTGTGTGTGTTTTGTCTTACCCCCACGCACGCACGTCCCCCCACCCCCACCCCCCACGCCCACGCACGCACTTCCCCCTCACCCGCCCCCACCCCACCACGGCACGTCCCCCTGTGTACACCACACACACTCCTACCCTCCAAAGACGCCCCAATTTCTTATTAAAGTTTTTAATTAAGGTCCACCCCAAGTTCTTAATTAAGTTTTTAATTAAGTTACTTCACAAGTTCTTAATAAGTTCTTGATTATAAGTAACGTTCTAGGTTTCTTGATTAAAGTCGCCTCAAGATCATAACTAAGTCATCCTTTAAGTACAACCAATTCTTATTCAAGTATCTTATAATTATCAAAAAAATACAATGCCTATGTTTTTACCTTAAATAGTAAGATGTCTAATAATAGTACACACACGCCTCAAAAAACTCGTCATCTGGCAGAGAATATCTTGCTCGGCGTTCTCTGCGCGATATCGGTCAGCATAGATCTTAATGAAGTTTCTTAACTCCTATGCAAAACCGCATTGATTTACATTTCTGGTTTATGGAATGTCTTTTTATAGACTCCATGTCTTTATTTATGACTTCATATTTTATAATACGCCCATGATCTATTTTTATTAAAAAAATTTTAAAATTAAGTCTTAAAATATTATTCGATTTGAAAATGGGTCAAAAATTCTTTGTTTGTTGCGGTTTTTTGGGCGTGCAGTGTCTTTTTTCTGATTTTAGTGGTTTCAGATTTTTTGATTGCTTTTGTCTGTTGCCTTGTGTATAAATTTTATAACCGTAATAAATAACCGCCCCCAGCATCAGCAAGGGCGCCAAAAATGGCAAAAGTTTTAAGTTCAATATTTCCATGAAGACTTTGGTGCTGTAGTCTTGTATTTACATGGAGTTTTTTATAGCTGGCATGAAATCAACTTGTTCTGGCGTTGGCGGTGTTATTTTCCATGATGGTTTATATTCTGTAACATTAATTTTTTTTGTCTGTTCCACTCTGCTAATTTACTTCTGCTTTATAACACCCGTACCCCAGGAATCTTTTCACTGTTCCCACCCTGATTCAGTGTTTTTCTGATTCTGCTATTTTCTCTGGCTTGTTAATTCTCCACCTGATCAATGTTTCCTGGTTCTGATGATTTTCAGCTCGTTCATTTTGAAGGGAAATAAAATCTATATGATTAAAAGGTTATTAATCCCATGAAAAGCGCGATAACAATGTTCCAAATCTGTAATATAAATCACAGCCTAGAGACTCTAATGACTTTGTTAAAACTGGAACTTGCGTAAATCATACGTAAGATCTTGTTCAGAATCAATGGGAGCAAATCTACTGACTAGTTTAGTGTACAAACTAAGAACCGTTTTGCCCCACACTTTCATCATCATTCTAGACCCCAGCTGCGCTTCAACCTGTTATGATACTTAATAATGTCTGTGGAGACATCTGTTGAATCTGTTCTATGCTGAATTCAGTTTCCGAGGAACTGTTTTGTTTTCCACCATGCTGCCAAAAGAATACAGCCTTCTTCCTTTTTTGGGCATAATAGCTTGGTCATCCAACTTGGTCATTCATAAGTTCAGGAAGGTTAAGGTGCGCCGCCCTGTAGGCTGTAGTAGATCCTCGCTTTGTTCATGTTTTTTATTAATTATAATTTTTTTTTTTTTAAATGAGCACCGAAAAAACTGTACCAACCTTTATACCATTTCTGAGCTGTTATTGGGGGGTTAAGAGTAGGATACACAATGCTTGGTAAAAGCTTGTTAAGGAATTAAACCGGCAGATTCTTGGCAAACTAGACTTGTATATTTTTTTGAAAACTCAGCAAAGCTGATTGCTGTTATAGCAGCATCGTTCGCTACAAAAGATTTTCTAGTCAAGCAAGGGAATAATTCCAGACAGTATAAATATGTAAATAAAAAATACATTTATAAAAAATGGCTTTCACATCGTAATGATGATAGGCGGCGCTGTGGTGAATGCTCTTGCTTTTAGTGGAAGTAATTACGTCATTTAGTAAACTGCGGATGACGCGAGAGAAAAAGACATAACAAAGGCTGTGAGCAACTAGCTGCAGCACAAGATCGCTATAAAGCAGAGAAATTGAGCAGTTAGATTTTTATTATAACACACTGAAAAACAGGGCATGCAGCTTACACATTTAAAGATGTGATGCAGCAATAAAACAATAAATATCCTTGTAACAGCAAACCAATCGAGAACATTGCCCCCACCAAAATTCAGTGACTTTTTTAACAACCATCAGAAAAACAAAAGAATGCAGAAATTGGGTTTTATTGGTCTTTGGTATTGACTGTTTGTGTATTTTGTTGCGCATAATATTGGCTGAAGTAAAAAATGAACAAATCCTATTATTCGCCAAAGGATATTGGAAGGATCACAGCAATTAAAAAGCCTAAGCCAAGCAGCGGGAGTCAAGAAACAAACAGCAAAAGAATGGTTATCTAAACAAGCGATTTGGCAAATTTATTTACGAACCACCCCACCCAAATTTAAACCCCCCAAACCCAGCGCTAGACTGAATACAGAGACCACACTTTGTGAACGCAATACGAACGACACCCATCAAATTACTCTATATTTACCTCTGATACGATTAGACGAAAAGATTTAAGTACGCACTCACAGTCGATTTGACATAGCTTCAAGATACAAAGATGCGGAACCATAAACACAAAAGAGTGCTTCTCTGTTGCTGTTGCCAATACAACTAATAAATCAACGAGGCCCTTTAACTTAACCTCGCATGATTCAAGTCGATGATGAAAAGAATTTCAAGGCAAGTGAATCAATTATTGTTGAAACATAGAGTTACCATAAAAAAGGCATTCCAGGAGTATTCACAGATCACAGCTTTAAGTGAAAACTTTTAACAAACAGTTAGCCGAAAGACTTTTTTCCTACAGTATCACAGAGAGCTGAAATGCAAATCTCATAGCAACACAGAAGTGGGTCAGAAGACTGCCCTCAGTTTTTGGCGCGCAATGAATAATGAAGAATTTTAAAGGACTAAAACCAGTACAAGCAATCAAAAGAAAAACAATAAATGTTGTTGAAGTAGAGTCACAATCCGGCAAACTTTACCGTTGGGTTTAAAAGTAAGGTACCTTTATTTACCGGGAGAAGGCGAAAGGGGACACTCGCATCAGGCAACCGAACCAGTTTTGGAGTGTGACCCGTAAGAAATAAAAAGAATTGAAAATATGAATCCGCCCGTGAATTATTTACGAGAAACTGACACAACAAAACAACCAGCTCCCTCAAAGATCTTTTGTGAAAGAAGAACTGCAGATAATCCCACCAGACACTGTTCCGCTTTAATTCATTTACGTAAATATATTTGGAGTTAAAATGGAAGCTCAGAAGGAAGCGCAGAACTGAAACAAGAAGGTAAAGGAAGAGACCTTGAAAATGAGATACGGAATCATTTCATGCGTGTAATCTATTAAGGAAACATTTTCGGGGATTTAATCAATGCATGCTAAATCATCCAGATCACCTACAACTTAAACCCCAAATTGGGGAAAAAGAATTCTTGAAATAATAAAAAAAATTCGAACGCGTCAAGCAAACATGGAGAAAAATATTTAAATGAATTGGATGAAGCTATGATTTGGATCTTATAGATAAAAGTTGAATGAAAAATATAAACCCCCTGTTTATGCGGTCCTCCAGTGCCCGATTGGCATATGAAAACTCCGGATAACAAACACATAAACGTTTTGTGTTTGTTCTATCTAACGACCTTCTTTGTTTACAACTGTTGTGTTGTGATCTCATGTAGATTAGATCGCAGTTTTACTTGTCATGATGAAAAGAATTCTATTGCCAAACAATGCCTTTCTTTGTAGTTGGTCATGTATATGTTTGACTGCACAACACTGCGAGATAATCCCTTTGCTTTCTTAATGATTTCTCCTGGCTCGAAATAACTGTACAATTTGACCTTAAACCAATAAACTCCTGTCACTCCCTCCGGATAATTCATCTTTTCATCTTTTCCTAAAACCTTCTTGTTAGTAATTGAATGTAAGGCGACATCTTTAGATAATCGGACGTGTCATACATCCACTCGCTCTTAGCTACTTCAAATTCCATGTCTTTATCAGATGTCTTCAGTAGGGATATCTATAACAAAACTATCTGTATCTGAGTAAAGTACTCTGGAACGCTGGATACAAGTCTTTAAAGTAGTCATAAATAAACTCTAACATTAAAAGCTTTGATAATCTAAAACGGTAAACCACCAATAAATACAGTTTGTCCCAATTTGACTTTCTTTTTTTTCATCATTATGCCAAAAAGGTGATCATGAAATTTCTGAAGTCCTGAAAATTAGGTTTTGAAGGTATAGCTTAATTGCTTCGTTCTCTTTGGTGACTAATCTGACTCTTGGCGCTTTGTTGCGGAATCTCCATAGTCCCCTTTCCGAAACAGCTTGTTGTTTCTCAGCTTGAAAAGTCTTTTTCTGAAGAATCTGCGGATTTGGTTCTGAGATCAGTTGTACTTCATGATGTATGGTTTCATGACTGTTCTTGACAAAAGCAATTATTGGCGAATGAACTGCTGTCAACTTCAAACCATGTCCTTAAATAAAATTGTAGAAGTCTGTAAATGACAAGACAAATTTTTTGCCTCGAAAGATTAGGACAAGTTTAGGCGGTTCTCTTGGATCCATCTTAGACTTTCTGCTTGCAAGATATTCCATTATGCAGGTCATGGAGTTCATGGGGATATTCTAAGTCAACTTCTAGAATGAAACCACTCTGCTGGATTCAGGCGTTAAACTGCTCAAACCACTTTATTGCTTTTTGAATAATATTTGACCTTTGTACATTTTAAAGTTGCGTAAAGGAAGTGATTGCGCCATTGCCCAACCATACAGATTGATATTGCAATCTAAATACATGAGATAGTTAGACCTTTTACTCGGATCATAGTCGTCTCAAATATTTGTTGTTTGCTTTACAGTAATGATGCGACGCATACTAATTCCTCCACGCAATCCGTTTTCAATCATCTGAATCATTGTAATCTGACAATAAATCAATTCTGTACCTCCAGTAAACTTAAAGAAAGCATCCAACTCATCCCGCGCAGAAATGTAAATGCGCGGGATCCCAGGCTATATAATGTTTTCATGCAGTCTTTCTATAATTTTTTCAAAATAATCCGCCAACAAACATGTATCGCCATTAAGTTAGGAGTCATGATAGCTCCCATCGTTTTCACAATCTAACTTCTGCCACGCATCTTGAGCATGCTGGTAAATCAGAATCACCTGATGTCCTTTCCTCTGAGACCTAGAAAGAACGCGCCTTTAGGAAGAAGTGTGATCTCATCAACCTTTCCCCCAACTGTTCACTACTCATAAGGTTAAAAAAACCGCCCGGCCCCTATCTAACAAGAGTTAGTCAAAATATCATCCGTTATTGGCAGGACTTTAAGGACATAGCCAGTGACTCTAACCGAACCCATCATGTGTTGCTATAGAGTCAAAAAAAGACATGTTATTTAGATTAAAGCACATGTACTTGTCTGATGACTGTGCAATGCATGACACCTCTGAAGGCATCGTCCACTGCTTTCATTATAAGATGAAGTCGTACCCTCGCAAGTTATGAAGAAGTTGGGCAGCTTCCATGTCTTAGGATCAAACTTAGTTGAAGCTTGCATTTACGTGCGCTGCTCCTCCGAACATTCCGCTAATGTATGATCATGGTCTCTTACTGTTGATTCTCTGCGGTCTGATGAGAGACCTAAACCACAAATCCAACAGTGAGTGGCTGCGACTTAACTGTTCTCTGGTCTTCAGTCGTCTCAAGATTTCAGATAAATGAGCAGATTATATATAACAGTCCATTACGCACTTTGCTGCATGCGTTTAAGAGTACTCTGCAGCATTAGGCCCCTCTTATAAACTGGCTTTGAAAATGAACGCCATCCGACCTGACAATAATGAAGGCAAAAGAACAAATCTGAGATTACACATTAAGACTGTTTTTCGAAGTTTTTTGTGGCGCTGGCCCTTCATAAGGAACAATGAGTGATTCAAAGTCTGCGGTAAAGCAACATAAGGGAATTTTGCATCTCGCTTCCCAGTTCTTAAAACTAACTTTAGATCCAGGTGGGGGCGTATTAGTTCTGTATTACAGTCAACTGACCAATACAGTGTTTCATATGTTCACTCGCCGCTTTTAAACAGATGGAATACTTGTTAAACATTTTCTAGTACATTTCTACAGAATTCTTGTTTATGTCCATCTTTTGAATTATGCTGCATTATTTTACTCATTGTTTCGTATCAATGTAATGCGGTTAGCCCCTGCTGGTGAAAACATCAGTAGTAAGTCCACATGGATTTTTGTCTGGATCGCCATTTGTTGGGCTGTTCTCTATAGACACTAATGGCTGTAAATTTGTTTCCTCATCCCATGTGTAGATATTAACAGTTTAATGGTTTGTTTTGTTCTTCAATACCGATCCAATGGAATCCACGCTAACAGGAAAGGACACCCCACTAAAGTTAAGAACCATTGATGTAGGTTCATAGTTTAGACACTCTCTCTGCGTTTTTGCGGATATAATGCAGCCTTGCGAGAACACACCACATAAAACATTTGTCGTCTGAATCTTTATGTTTATAACTGCACTTTTTGCAACTAATGCTGGAGGTATGGAAATGTAAGCCTTAACCAACAAACGGCGCATCTTAGCCTGTTTTAGTCTGAATCTCTAAGACTTCGCCCTCTGGACCAACACCAGACCTCTCATTTTGGCTTCTTCAGCGGCAGCGGCGTCAAAACTGTGCAAGCCGTTCGTCTGCCCTACCGGGTGTTAGTTATTAGAGGAAAGAATAGGTCTGTTGTTTAGTCGAGACCCAGACTTCTAGATTCTTCATTTATTGTTCAATAGTCGATTAAAAAACAGCTAACATACTTTAACTGGCGGTTCCTATTGTTAGTTTACCTGGAACTTGAGAAATAGCATAGAACAACGCTTGCCTGTACGTTTGTTGGATCCAATGAACTTTCTAAATCAATATCATACAATTGCTCTTGAAACGCGTCTCTCTCAAGCATTTCCTTCAACAATTCGTCAGGTCCGTCATATATCTAGCCATGTTTTGAGTTTTCTTTTCTACCACTCAAAATATTTATTTAAATTAAAAAAAAATACTTAATCAGATAATCCCCCCCAATATCACGGTCTTTTTGCCTTGGAACACAAAAACTAAAGTGTATAAACACCACTTCGATGTTGTTTACTGTGAGCTGTTTAGAACAGAGTTTAAATGTCTCGTTTACTTTTTTTAAGCATTCTTTTTTATCTGCTCGGGTCTGGCTGTTGAAAAAACTTGTCCTCCGCCTTTTCTTTGAAGATTCAAACTTTTGTCTTTTGTATCATCAAATCGGCCTGTAAACGATTTAAATTCTTCATCCGGATGTTGAGTCAACAAGCGCTTATTATTGTCCAGTTTAAAACGAACAAGTTTAGCCGTTAATATTGAAACCATAGCCTGTGTGCTTTTGGAGTTTAGTTTTTTAATTTTTTGCAAGCCGCACTTTACAGCTAATGAACACAGACCGAGAGCTAAAGACAAACTCCTAGAGGTAAAGCTGCGGGTTGCACGCCTATGCCCGTTGCTAAGAGGCCTACACTTGTTCCTGCCGAGAAGCACTGATAGTTGATGCTCAGTATTTAACATATGTAACAGCAATACAGTAGCAGAATAACCTTCGTTTGGGTTTTGGCTGCATTTTGAAAGGTCCTGTCTCTAGTTTTTGTTGCATTTGTGTAATATTGGTTAATCTGAAGGTTTTTTATGCTAGGGTTTTCTACTATCTTCTTCTCTTTGGCGGCGCTGTAGGCACATTGGATAAACTTGGATCAGACATGCTTTTTATAAAATAAAAAATTAATATAGTATGTATATCTTATAATCTGTTTTCTTGAATATTCCAGCTGCGCATCATATATTAAAAACAAATGTACATTACCGTTTTATCGGGCTTCTTCTCTTTTATTCAATTTGAATGTTTATTAACATCTCTCACAGTTCTCCCGCTTCATCAACTGATTATCCTCTGTTACCTTAGGTCCAATGATCATCAACCGTATTCGTGATTTAAATAATCATCAAGCCTAACATTTGTGAAGGATGTAACTTTAGACACAAGGTCAACTGTTGATTTTCTACACACCTCCCGCCTCCCAACAGTTTTCTTATTTCATCAAAATGCTGATAAGGTTTAAGCCCGCTAGCGTAGATTTGGTTAGACCCTAACCTCAATCGAACATTGTACTTTCGTATTTTTGGATTAAAAACTTTTCACTTCCTCTTTTGAACGTTTTTCTTCATCTTCGCACCCTAGCAAATAAAATACCGTTAAGCGATCTTGCTGCGAACGACTAAAACTAAATTCCATATATCGTCTGCCTGCTTCTGGGATATGTTGTATGATGAATCACTCTTACGTAATATATTGCTATTTTTGACTGATATTGCTGCTCAAACAGCCTTCTAAATTAGGGGTTGCTAAAAACGTCAAACTCTAACCAAGATTCAGAAAAATGCTGTACTTTGCTTCGGTGTCTGATGATCTGATAACACAGTTTGTATTCATTAAAAGTTAGTTCCATATGACAAATCTGTCTTTTTAATGCTCCCTTTAAGTACGGCGCATGCGCTTTTAAAACAACTCAAAACAAAGGGAATGGAAAAGCGATTTCCATACGCAAAATTTACAGCTACAGACTTTTTTGCTGCTTTTAGCATCCTGCGTGGATTGCGGCGCCTATTCTAAGTTTTAGTGCTTCTTGCTTCTTCATTTTCGATTCCTTGAAACCAAGATCACCCTTTCATTCCCAGTTGCCATTAGATCAGAATAGGATTAAAAATATGTCTGCATTGTGTAAAGAAAATATTTCTTGCCCCTCAATTTTAATAGAAACTTTCTAACGATTTGCCCGCCCCAGATTCTGTACAACTGTCCTGTTTGGCTGTTTGGTTCGAAGCGAGTACTATTTTGAAAGTAAGACGCGCAAGCCTGTCACATCACTTCATCCGCTCCTAGGTCTGAAATAAACAGTAAGAATCTGATTCCGCAACAATAGTAGATGTGGATTATTTGGAACAAAGTAATATTCCGTTATTTCCCTTTCACGCCAAGGGCTCTTTCAGTCTTCTAAGCTGGTCAAGAATCAAAGCACAATGCTGTGGACATTTTTTTACAAAACAAAATAAAATAGTTAATTAATTAAAGAAACATGGCAGGCATTGAAGATGAAGAATATGATGATTTTGGATCCTGAGACGACATGATGAAATGAACTCCTTTGGTACATCATCGCTCGGGGCTCTCTTTGCGGCGTGAATTAACAGAAAGTAAGGTCAGATCATAACCAAAGTTTAGGCCCAAAGAACCTCCCTGAATTATATAGACCCTAATGATTTTGAGTAAAAGAAGACTCATTTGTTGTGAGGAGCGCCAAGGACATCTTGTTCAGCTTACATCTAAACCTGACTCATCAAAGTTTTTAAAAAAGAGTACAATTAGACAAAGCACAGTGTGAGCGATCCAAAATCGCCTTAGTATTACTAAAAACCAATAATTAGATAGTGGAATGGCAGAAGCTAACTTCAAAACACACTGCAAGATACTTCCCAAACAGCTAACAATACAAAACATGGAACTTCAAGTTTTAAATCAATCAGCTGATGAAATAATAAATACAATAAAGCAGAAACCGCTTTTTCAGAAGAAACAGCGTTAAAAACAATTAATGATTCCCCATTGCCTATGCGGGAAATAGCGGCCCTTGATCATGCTTTGAGAACCATTAGAGGCGAATTAACAAACAATTTAGGTCAAAACTGGGTGAAATAGATGAGCATATAAAAAGAGAAAAAGGAAAAAGACTCTTGAGGCTGATGACGCCACATTTTTTTTTTTTAGGGTCTATATAAAAGAAAGAATAACCCAAAGACTAAAAGATTCTTGACAAAAAGATCACAAGACCTATGAAGCGATGTCCTACTAACCGAGAACAATTACGAATTCAGTGAGCAGAATAAGAGAAACAATCCAAAGATTTTATATGAAGACACAACGCTAGCAGAACGGAATCCGAAACACTGTTTAGAGAGCAAGGAGTCACATTAGCAAGCGTTATAACGGCCTTAGATATTCAATAAGCACCACTGGTAATGGCTATTAGGCAGGCGGCGGCGACAACCCCAGTGCCTCCACCGCCATCGCCTCCACCTGATAAATCATGGGTATAAAAACAGCTTGATCATCTGCGGATTTAATTAAAAAAATTAGCCGTAAAGCTATAGACTCTTTTACCCAGTATATTAGGGGGTGTTGTTACTGGCTTTGTGTCTACTGCCAAGCAAAGTGTTGCTTTATGGCCGAGCACTTATGGGCAATTAGTTTTCTCATAATAGTTGGGTTATAATTTAGTAAAATAAAGACCGAGTAATCCAAGGCCAGTAATCCAAGAACAAGCGCTCTGGTCTTTTCATATTCATGGTCATCTGCGAACAAGTCCGCGAGCTTTGCTGAGTCATCAACGGTCTTTTTTTCGGCTTTGGGACCCCGGGGATTGGATGACTTTATATTCTTGGGGGTCATCTTGTTTTTTACTGCTTGCATATTACTGGCTCAGAATTTATGTCGTTTTGTCCCAACCATCAGTTTCATTTCCTGCAACAAGAATTTTCATTGTTGAAGTTCATTATTGTTCCTACTGGAGACTGAGGTCAGAAGGTAGCATGTATAAACCAGTGCCAACAAAAGCAAAGATCTACTTTAGATCTTGCGTATTGTAAAACATTTGTGGTACCTTTTTATACTAGAAGGTAAATCAACTGTAGAATTAATGGCATTCCTCTAAATTTGCAAAGTATTGGTTTTTGTGCATCAAAGCCAGTAGAAGGGATCAGTTATGCTCGATCTCGTTGTGCTTGCGAGCCTAGCAAACTCCAACGTAAGTACGAACAGAGGTCGTTTATTCGTTCTATTCCTGCTTTATTTTAGGCCCTTAGAAGTGTCTAAGATAAATGTTGTCCATGCTGCTTTATATGCTCTTGGCTCTATTGACCCAAGGGGTGAACAGTTGTGCCTGAAGTGAAAGATGTGTAAGAGATTCCATTCCATAGTTATACTTCAGTGCACCCCCAAAATAAGGGGTACCTATACGCATGATTAATGGGTCCAACTTTTGTCTAAAGGCTGTCTTGATGTTAAATATTGAATTCGTTACAGATCCCTTTCAAAACCTTCATGTCTATTCTGTTGCTGAATGGATTAAAGGTTTTGACATTTGGTAATGGCGCATGCAGTTTCAGTCAAAATACGTCGAAGGTGTAATAGAAATGAATCTATAACACTGACCTAACCCAAAGATTAGGATGATTTAAGTGATAGTATAACGACACTCCAACACCCAGTTGATGCACAAAACACAGCAAAGTTTAACTGGTTCTGATAAACTGCATCGGATTACTGAACCACACTTTTGCGATGTAGTCTTTTTTTTAATAGGGGGGGTTAAGATTCTCATAATGGAGTACTAACCTTTGCTGGAAAGGTGTCAGTCTGGTCACAGAAATGTCAAGGAGTACAGTTTGTTATATTATTAAAGATTGTAGTGCGGCTAAACTGAATATTTGCATCAGTATATTTGAATCACTACATTTTTAATTTGTTTTTAAAAAATGTTTTAAACAATAACAACCCAAGACCGTCCTTCGTTTTTTAGAAACATGCTATTGATAACAATTGCGGGGCCAAAACGGCCGGCTCCATGAAATATTCTAACAAAGTCGTATGGTTTTAATATAAGCAAGCCAAGGAGAAAAATAATAAAAAGATTAAAAAAGTTAATAATATAGACAATTTAGTTAGCCAGTTTACCATACCAGATGGTTATTACGGGTTTTTGCTCGCTAAAAGAAGCAAATGAGTAACTTTGAACATTACTCTCAAACTTAACAATGCAAATCTAAAAACAATGTTGACCTTTAATAAGCCTGAAGAAGAAAGAGTAGGGTACTATTTTGATTAAGAGCTAGCTAAAATGTTAGGCTTTACAACTGCCTGCCGGTCCATTCATAGTTTTTTAAGTTGCAGCAAACAAAACTACTTATGAGGAGAAAACCCGCTCGATCATTGCCTTCCATTCATTTCTCTGTTCATTTGGAGACGAACTAAGCACTGATGAAAACTTATATGTGGAAGGCCCCTCAACTGTTTTAAGAGCTCTTCCATCAGGGAAGGCAGCATATGCGATTATGAAATATACATTCCCTACTTTTACAGTTTAAAAAGATTAGATTGTGGTAGGGTCGGATCAATATATTATAAAAATCAAAGACAAAGAACAGGGAAAGTCCGTGAAATGTGATAACCTTGCACATTGTTTTGAACTAAAATAATACGTTTGTACTAAACATGTCGCTGGGCCAAAGAATCAGGGATTTACATAAGCGCCTGTGAGGTGTATAAACTTTAGAATTAAAAGACCTTGCAGATGTTGCGGACTTGTGAACAGAACGGTGAGATAGGCGCTTTGTATGGTTTTGAGTACACTAAAGATGGTGATTAAATAAACGCCAAAGCGGTTGCGACAGCAAAAAGTTTCCTAAACTAGAACAACTGCGCAATCTAGAGGCAAATCATGTTGGCCAGTTAGAATATACAATAGTTCGAGAACCTGACCTCAGAATGCACTTAGAACCATATTTAGAGAATGGGACATAAAATTTGAATGTTCATCAGCCCATTTACATATTTTAGGAGCCGTCAAAAAAGTTTCAGAAAAGCATTCAAACTCGCCCTTTACATGTAAGCTTATGCCAGACGACAATATCCGGAAAGTAAATGAAATAACGCCGTATGGGAAAAAACAGTACATCCACCACAGAAAAAGAAACAGTTGTAAAAAAGCTGTCTAACAAAAGTACAGTTCGCTTTCCAGCAGAAAATTAGGAGACACGTTCACAATTGATATTTGAAATTTCTGTCTTTAAAGATGTGAGAGGATGGGGTTGTGGGCGTTAGTGACGTCCCTTATAAAAAGGAATTAATATTAGCTGGACAAAAACTTAGACGTTAAACGTCTAAACGTTACCATCGTCGATCTTCACAATGGGCGAGGATATTAAGACATAACATCAAGCAACAAAATCAATGTTGACTATAAATAGAAACAATCTACAGAACTAAATTGGATTAATCTTACTCATTTTAGGCCCCCCCTCATAGGGTTTTATTATACTGAACAAGTTTTTGACGGAGAAGTGTGATAAAAATAATACTGGATTAGATTAAATACTGTTATAAAACTCTGCGGCAGTTAAACTTTATGATAAAATCCCCTCATTGTTCGAATGATATTTGGCAGACTGGTTGTGGATAAACAATATTTGTCTAGACTTATTACAAACAGTTTATCGCTATAAATTTGATCATATTGTGATTTTCTGTCCAACACTTAAAAGGAACAAAGCATATCATTATAGAAGTTTATATGGACAGACAATGACGTATATTTAGTTATATCCCTAGCACTAAACCGAGTGAGTGTTAGAATACTTTTATAAAGTGTTTTGAAGAACGCAAACACTCCGTTATTAGATGACTGTGTCGGCAGAAAAAGATATAGTTTAAAAAGAGAAACACTTTGTCAAAGCTGGCTTACAGCGGAAGACAAGATTGGAATTAAGTGTGTAGGAATTTATTCAAAAATATAACTCCGTTTTTAAAAGACTTTAGAGAACATTAAAGACGTAGTTCTATTTCACATGAAAGACAGAGACTCATTTGATAATGTGTTGCGCGAAAAAATGATGTTATTGAAAATGATCAGGAAAAATACAGGATTAAGCAAAAATTTAAAATCTAAAACTTAAGTAAATTAGTATTAATAAACGGATAACCCTACACAGTATGTTTGTTTGTAGATAATCGTTATTTTTTTTGGTTATTGAAGTCTTACTTGTCAGAGAACATGAAAACCTTCATTCTGGGTCACTTTCGGCCCGAAAACTGGTGAGGACAAGTGAGTCAGGATTGGGAAAATTCTGTTTCTCTGTCCACAGATCCATTACCTAGCCAAAATATACTACACCCCCCCCCCCCCCCCCCCCCCTCCTGTTATCCCCTTGTACGACCCCTCATTGTAGTTTGAACTAACACTCTCTACTGACCATAGCCAACACAACATTATCAAGTGGCCAAATCTCTCCATCGTCTCAATATCTGGGATAACTTCCCACCATGGTACAACAACCAACATTTGTCAATATCATAATCTGTCCATCATCCACCAACAACACTCACCATCTCCAACCCCATCATGCTTTAATTTCATTAGCCAAATCCGCCATAAATCATAGTTATTAGTATTATCATCAGAGGCTTAGCAACACAGTATTATTCCCATCGTTTAACTACAAATCATAACATCTATCCATAGCTAATTTGTTACGGGTGTGCGACAAGATTTTGGTTTACACCCCTCTCAGGAAAACTCCCTGTTTAAATAAATCGCCCCCCCCCCCCCCCCCTTACACAAACACTTTACGCCTTAATGCCAGAGTATATAAGACCCATCAACTCAACAGCACCCTTCTAAAAAGGTAAGGTAAAACTTAATACTGCATTCAATATCGGCTTCACACACACACACACACACACACACACACACACACACACACACACACACACAAACACACACACACACACACACACACACACACACACGCACGCACACACACACACACATACGCACACGCGCACGCAACGCACGCACATACACACCACACACAACTCACACACACACACACCACACACACACACACACACACACACACACCCCACACACAACCACACACACACACACACACGTGCGCGCGCGCGCGCCACGCACACACGCACAACACACACACATACACACACCACACACACAAGCCACACCACACACACACACACACACACACACACACACACACACACACCACACCAGTTTGACCACAAAACATGCATTTGACACAAGAATGACAAAAGGACACACTGAACAGACAAACATGGGACAAACCGTGCCATCACACAAGAAAACTGACCAAACAGCTACCAGACAAATACTCTGCCGTTGAACCATGTGTCAACCCAGGAATGTCCAGAGAATCTCCACAGGATCACAGCAAGTCACACTGACTTGCTGGCCTAACCCTAACCTGCTGAACAAGGTCAGCACATACGACAAAAATCATCGACTAGCAAACACTGGACTAATGCCATCATACAGTGTCGCACTGCACAACTTTATCTACCGCTACCCTATACCCCCCCCCCCCCCCCCAGCAGATACTACCATAAAACCACGCAGACCTAAACACCACCATAATGGCTTGGGTTAAACAATAATCTTACACAACTGGACTATACCACCAGCCCTATGGCTGGGTTAAACAATAATCTTCACACTGACTAATACACCAGCCCTACCCTGGTTTAAACAATAAATCTTTCCACTCAAGCCTCCCAAGGTTGTTACATGCCCAACCAGTGAACCACAACACAACTGAACTGACTGCCAAAAGCTCACTTCCAGTAGCTTCCCTTCCACCCAACCTACCCTATGCACGTGCAAAGTGCCACAACACAACTGACTGCCCAATATTCTCACCTCCAACCAACCTACCCTGTGCACGTGCAAGTGATCACAACAGAAGTCACAGGAAAAAGGAGAGAGAGAGGGGGGGGGGGAGGGGGGAGGGGGGAGGATAGAATAGAAACGGAAGAGAAAGAATAGAATAATTGTATTGTCCATGAACCACAGGGTATATGTGACACAATATCACAGAAGAACAAAACAGTCATACACAAATTTCCCTAATAATGACTGAGCATTGTCCATAGTCATGAGCTGGCTTAGAGCAATATTTGAAGCATTAATATTAAGACAGTTTATGCTTTCATTGAAATATTCCTGATGGCATAACACTTTTCACAGTGATCAAGAAAATGAACTTCATATTCCAATAATCTACGATTGTAAAGTCTTTGTTCTTTAAATGAATGCAGATACCGTCCAATTTTTCTACTTGTCATGGGCGCTTATCCGAAGTCTTGTTAAGGCTTGTCTATGTCTTGGCTCTGTGACAGTTATTGAATAATTTTTTGTTACATATTCTTTTGCAATAGCGTTGAAAAATATTACGCTTTGATGAGTGCTTTTTCTTGTCTTTCCATATGGAATATATTCATTTTCGAACTTTTCAATTATTACAACTTTTAGTCTCTGTATATTGGATGTAAATTGATTTGTCCAAGCGTGGCCCATATTCATATTCATCAATATATCTTTACTAAATGTCAACCAAGGATCATTTTTGTTCTCTTGATAATGCATGTATTTATACATTCTATGGGCAAGAGAATTTTCTGACAAATTGAGAATATGTAGCCAATAGGATAAAGTTTGACATATAATATTCAAACTTACTGGAAATCTGCCTAATTCTCCCAATATGGGAAGCACCATTCAGTTTTTAGTTAACTACAAGAATTTGTTTACAAAACTAAATATGTATTTTTTTCGTGTGCAAATTCGTGTGCAAATTCGTTCGTGTCTGAAGTATTAAGTCCTCTACATAAGTAGGACTTCGCCATCTTTTACTGGAATAGCTCAGTTGGTAGAGCGCCGGACTCGTAATCTTGGTGATCCTGGGGTTGCGGGTTCGAACCTCCACCAGGGCGTTTCGGTACTGGGGGATTTTTCCCTCGGAGTTAACATTGTTCTGACTCCATTTCCCATACAGTCTTCGAATGAGACTATAAACCGAGGTTCCGTGTGTGAACGCACGCATAACATCTTGCACATACGTAAAATCCCATCACCAACTTTCGGAAGAGTAGGTCAGTTTGGCCGTTGGGATGGATGACACGTTACACATAGCATGCACCCTGCGTGAGAAATGGAAAGAATGAAGGAAGTAAGGAAAATGAGTGATCGATATTGAACGATATTGACTGGATGACACGGGAAACGACTGAATGAAGCGCCAGCTGGCAGCTCTTCAGTCGGCACTACCCAGGTAGGCAGCCCGTTGTGTAAACGAGTGTTGATTGTAAAGCGCTTAGAGCTTGGTCTCTAGCCGAGAATAGGCGCTATATAAGTATTCATCATCATCATCATCATCATCATCATCATCTTTTGCATCCTGCAGCTCAACACTTTTCTCCTTCAAGTATTTTGGTACAAATGTCAAGAATGAAGGTAATCACTGCTTAGTACATACCTGGTGCTTGTCTGCAGATGAATTGTCTTGGAACAATAACAAATGTTTAAACATGCATGTACGTTACAAAAAGTTAACGTCAGTTTGTAAGGGTCAAGATTATATTATGACATTTTTATAGATAATCAAACACACCCGAAAATCTGTACGAACTGGGATATTAAACTGAACGTTGAAAGTGACTTGAAAAACTGTTTTCTTTATGTCGTAGTAAAATTTCTGATATAAAAAATGAAATGGTTACAGTTACGAATAATACACATTGTTGGTACTAATGTTGTGCGAAAAAATGGTTTT
>CM031618.1:67594761-67609924 GCA_018398815.1 Conus ventricosus
TTTCATCATGACAACGTAAAACTACGATCTAATCTACATGAGATCAACACAACTGTTGTAACAAAGAAGTCATTAGATAGAACAAACACAAAACGTGTGTTTGTAATCCAGAGTTTTCATATGCAACGGGCACTACAGAACCGTAAAATAATTAAAGCGGAACTGTGTCTGGCGGGTTATCTGCAGTTCTTCTTTCACAAAAGATCTTTGAGGAGCTGGTTGTTCGTTGTGTCAGTTTCTCGTAAATAATACACGGGCGGATTCATTTTTCACAATTCTTTTTATTTCATATGGGTCAACACTCCAAACTGGATCGGTTGCCCTGATGCGAGTGTCCCTTCTGCTTCCCCGGTAAATAAAGGTACCTTACTTTTAAACCAAACGGTAATAGTTTTTCTGGTTGTACTGGAGTCTTCAGCAACATTTATTGTTTTTCTTTTGATTGCTTGTACTGGTTTTAGCCCTTTAAATTCTTCATTATTCATTGCGCGCAAAACTAAGGGCAGTCTTCTAACCCATTCTGTGTTGCGAGAATTGTCAATAAGCTCTCTGTGATACTGGTAGGAAAAAAGTCTTTCAGCTAACTGTTTGTTAAAGTTTTCGACTAAAGCCTGTGATCTGTGAACTCCTGGAATGCCTCTTTTAATGGTAACTCTATGTTTCAACAATAATGATTCACTTGGCTTTAAATTCTTTTCCATCATCGACTTGAATCATGCGAGGATAAGTTAACGGACCTCGTTGATATATCAGTTGTATAGCAACAGCAACAGCAGAAGCACTCTTTTGTGTTAATGGTTCCGCATCTTTATATCTTGAAGCTATGTCAATGACTGTGAGTGCATACTTAAATCTTTTTCGTCTAATCGTATCAGAGGGTAAATATAGAAGATCCATTTGATGGGTGTCGTTTGGTGTTGTGTTCACAAAGTGTGGTCTCTGTATTCGTCTAGGTGCAGGTAAATAAATTTGCCAAATCGCTTGTTTAGATAACCATTCCTTTGCTGTTTGTTCACTAACTCCTGCTGCTTGGCTTAGCTTTTTTATTGCTGTTATTCCCTTCCAATATCCTTTGGGTGAATAATAGATTTTGTTCATTTTTTATTCAGCCAATATTATGCGCGACAAAATAGACAACGGTCATACCAAAGGCAATAAACGCGATTTCTTGCATCTTTTGTTTTTCTGATGGATGATAAAAGTCACTGAATTTTGGTGGGGGCAATGTCTCGATCGGTTTGCCTGTTACTAGATAATATTGTTTTATTGCTTGATCAACATCTTTAAATGTGTAAGCTGCATGGCCCTGTTTTTTCAGTGTGTTATTAATAAAATCTAACTGCTCAATTCTCTGCTTTTCATAGCGATCTTGTGCTGCAGCTAGTTGCTCCACAGCTTTGTTATGCCTTTTTCTCTCGCCGTCGTCCCGTAGTTTACTAAATGCGTAATTACTTCCGCTAAAAGCAAGCGCATTCACCACAGCGCCACCTATCATCATTACGAGTGAAGCCATTTTTATAAATGTATTTTTATTTACATATTTATATTCTCTGGAATTATTCCTTGCTTAACTAGAAAATCTTTCGTAGCGAACGAAGCTGTAATAATAGCGATTAGCTTTGCTGAGTCTTCAAAGTCTAGTTTGCCAAGATCTGCCGGTTTTATTTTTAACAGGCTTTTACCAAGCATTGAGTATCCTACACTTAGCCCTCCAATAACAGCAGAATGGTATACAAGGTTAGTAATAGTTTTTTTCGGTGCTCATTTTAAAAAATAAAATAATTATAATTAATAAAAAACATGAACAGCGATGATCTGCTAGAGCTACAGAGCGGACTAAACCTTCTTGGACTTACAAATGAAGAAGTTGATGACCAAGCTATTATGCCCAAAAATGAGAGGTTGTATTCTTTGGCAGCATGTGGAAAAACAAAACAGTTCCTCGGAACTGAATTCAGCATAGAACAGATTCAACAGATGTCGCCGCAAGACATTATAAAGTATCACAACAGGTATGAAGCGTAGCTGGGGTCGAGAATGGTAAAAAGTGTGGGGCAAACGGTTCTTAGTTTGTACACTAAACTAGTCAGTAGATTTGCCCCCATTGATTCTGAACAAAATCTTACGTATGATTTAACGCAAAATCCAGTTTTAACAAAATCATTAGAGTCTTTAAGCTGTGATTTATATTACAGATTTGGAACATTGTTATCGCCATTAATCATGGGATTAATTACTTTTAATCATATAGATTTTATTTCCCTTCAAAATGACCTAACCAGAAAATCAGCAGAATCAGAAAACACTGAATCAGGTAGAGATAGTGACGAGTGAAAAGCTAAAGCATCTGGGCGTGTTGCAGCAGGAAAAAGAGTATCAGAGTTAAACAGACAAAGAAAATTAAAGTTACAAACACAGAATATAACTCATAATGAAAACATAACGCCAAAACAAGTTGATTCAATGCCAGCTCCAGAACAAGAACAAGTTAATTCAAGGGCACCAAAGTCTTCATGGAATATTGAACTTAAAACTGTTGCCATTTTTGGTGCCATTGCTGCGCTGTGGGGCGGTTATTACGGTTATAAAATATATATAAAGAATGGCGACAAAAACAAAAGCAGCCAAAAAAATCTGAACCACTAAATACAGAAGAAGAGAACAGCACGCCAGCACCGCCAACAACAAAAATTCATTTTCATCCATTTCAAATGGAATAATATTTTTAATAAAAATAGATTATGGCGGATTATTATTTGTTTAAAATGATGAAGTCAATAAATAAAGACATGGAGTCTATAAAAAACATTTCCATAGACCAGAATTGTAATCAATGCGGTTGCTTAGGATGTAAGAACTTCATTAAGATCTATGCTGACCAATCTCGCGCCAAGAACGCTAAGCAAGACATCCTCGACGATGACGCGTTTTTTGAGGCGTGTGTGTACCATATTAGACATCTACTATTTAAGATAAAAACATAGGTTGTATTGTTTTTTGATAATTATAAGATAACTTGAATAAAACTTGGTTGTACTTAAAGGATGACTTAGTTATGATCTTAGGTTAACTTGTGTAAGAACTTATAAGTTACTTGATCAAGAACTTATTAAGAACTTGAAGTAGCTTAATTAAAAACTTAATTAAGAACTTAATTAAGAACTTAAGGATGACTTGATTAAGAACTTAGAGTGACTTAATTAAAAACTTAGAAGTGACTTGGGGTGACTTGGGGGTGGCTTGATTAAAAAACTTAACTAAGAACTTAGAGGTAACTTAATTAAGAACTTAAAGGTTACTTGATTAACCTTTACCAACCAAGTCGTTCAAAAGTGGGTAACAGGATACACTTACCATAAAATGGTCCAAGGGAAATAAGCGCTGTAACTAGTCTTGAGGATGTTAGAACGAGTTCTCGACCATACTTTCAGTGGCCTATTGTGAACTTGGCTGCGTCTCATTATGTGTGAGCCCTGTGTTTTGTCGCGCTGGGTGACAGTGTGTCATCACACACGCACGCACACACACACACAAGTACACACAAGTACACACACACACACACACACGTTACACTGTCCAATATCACTTTAAAGTGAAAAGACGTTAAATCGAAGAACAACAACACACACACACACACTTTTGCGTTCACGATTCATGAACATATGCACACACACACACGCACACGCGCGAGCACACACTTCTGCGTTCACGATTCATGAACATATGCATGCATTCACACACACACACACAAGTACACACACACACACACACACAGCCTGCTAAACAGAACACACGCGGCATTTGCGCCGCACACAACAGCCACCTGTCTGGAGGCCGCACATGCAGCTTTATCGATTGCATCACGAAAAGTAGTAATGGAGTAGTCTCCCTGTACACGTGGATTGCACCACCACCAAAAGTAAGCTTAAATATAAGAATTCAACTGCTAGCTATTGGTGGTCGGTTGGCCACCGCAGGCGTCACACTTTCGGAGTTTGGAGTTGCTGAGTTCAAGGCTGGGCTTCCCTCGCAAGTTGGTCACATGGTTTCGAGTTTCGAGTGAGACCAGAGTCGTGGGGTCAAGTTCACCCCATCCAGAGTCGTGGGGGCCAAGTTCACCCCATCCAGAGTCGGGGGCCAAGTTCACCCCATCCAGACCATTCAGACCAGAAGCCAGCCATTCCAGACCAGAGGCCAGCCACCACCACCCAAAAAATCCCAGGGCAAACATACTCCTGGAGTTTCCCCCCCTGAAAGCATGGTCGACACAAAGTGACGCCTGCGAATAAAATTAAATCAACAGTCAGCCATGCTCAGGGAGGGGGGGGTTTTTGCTATTTTTTATGTTAAAAAAAATTGTATTGCTTCGCCTTTTTTTAACAAATACTCTAACATGCAGTTAAAGTAAAACTTTTATCCATTGTTAAAATAACACAACCAAGCACAGTAGATCCATTGTTAAAATAACACAGCCAAACACAGTAAATGCGTCCTTCTCGGTCAGCAGTCAGTGAGAGAAATGTGAGTCAGCTGTGACATCGCCCATCGCGCGATGGCAGCTGTGTCTAATTGCCGCAACACAAAGACTGGTTCGAAATCGTTATGTCTAGTCACGTAGTAAGTAATCAGGTGTCGACCATGTCGGGTCTCTGCAGTAATCGGATAGTAGCAATTAAAGGCTTGCCTGCCCCACCGTTTGTATATGGGGTGCGTTCAGAGGCTGCTGCTTTTCCTCTACGTTGCTCTATGGGGTGCGTTCAGCCACTGCTGCTTTCCCCTACGTTACTCTCTGAAAAGTTTAGTAAATTAGTATTAAAAACGGATAATCCTACGCAGTATGTTTGTTTGTAGATAATCGTTATTTTTTGGTTATTGAAGTCTTACTTGTCAGAGAACAGGAAAACACGGATTCTAGGTCGCCCTAGCCCCGAACCTAATGGTGAGTTAGAATCCGTGTTTTCCTGTTCTCTAATACCTTATTTTAACAAATATATTATATATATATATATATATATATATATATATATATATATATATATATATATATATATATATATATATATAAGGGGGCTTCTCTTCTGAGGACTCTCTGCTGCCACGCTCTCCACGAGTTTCTTTCCACAATTATATATATAAATATATTATATATATATATATAATATATATATATATATATATATATATATATATATTGTGTGTGTGTGTGTGGAAAGAAACTCGTGGAGAGCGTGGTAGCAGAGAGTCCTCAGAAGAGAAGCCCCCTTCAAGCAAGTGTTTCAGCCCTTATCCCTGACACTCTAGGGGGGTTGGGCCACACCCGGTTCATGACTCTGGATGTCCCTCTGCTGCCCCTTTTTTTCCCCCATCTTGGGACGAGCCATGGCTGGGATTCGAACCCATGACCCTCTGGACATGCTCATTTTCTACTTAATGACTCGCGCTTTAACCACTGAGCCACAGGGACACCTGCTATTTGTAGGGAAATTAAGCCTTATGAAGTTCACTTTTGTTCCTCCTTGACCAGATCCAGCTTGAACACCTCTCTGCCGCTTCTGCCATTGCTTTCAGGGCTCTGGTTTTTTCCTTCCCTGCAACTGGAGCTGTTTCATGAGGCTGTATGCAGACGTTCCTACAAATCCCCTAGCTACAATTTCTGCAGTGAGGACTTTGACCTGATAGCCTTCTCTCCTCAGGCTGTTTGCCAGATCAGCATACTTTTCAGTCTTGTAGATTTGAGCTGCCTCCATTCTGTTCTCATATGGCACCGTGAGCTCGATCATGATCAGCGGCTTGGTTGACTTAGAGTGGACTACTATGTCTGGTCTCATGCCACTCTTGCTGATGATCTCTGGGTGACTCTTTCCATTCTGGAGGTCTGCAGTGCACTCCCAGTCCTCTGCCCCATCCAGCAGACTCTGCCTGCATGTTTCGCGTGGCACTGTTGTTCTTGGCCATGATTTGCTGCTGGTAATATATTTTTTGAGAACGTGCTCAACCATGCGGGAGCAGCTAAAATAATGATTAAAAGTAAATCTTAAAACCAGGATAACAAACTGTGTTTCGAGGTCCTTCCTCTCTTCAGATCCCGTGCCAATCCCCTGCCACTGACCTCAATTGTATATATACATATGTTTTGGTTTGTGAGCTGTGGTCCAGTTGGGTTGTGTTGCACGTGTTGTGCAAGGGGGGCCCTGTTAAGGTTGTAAGGCTTTCTTTATTGATATTGCTGTATGGGGGTCCTATCAGGGTTGCTATTTTTTACTTGTTGATAAAAATTTCCTTTTGTGGCTGCAACTGTCTACGATTTCAACACTTGTGTTCAATGTTGCCATACTAGGTTTGAAACAGAATCATCCACTTTCTGTGTGCACAAATTACATCTCTTTGTCTTTTATTGTATGCTGCTGCTTTTCTGATTATTTTCCATGCGATGTTAAATCTGTATTTGTTTTTTTAAGATCCCAAATATGTTTATTAATTCTGTTTGGTGTTTGGGTATTTTTCATACTTGAAAGATTGCTTGTGATTTGGCGTACCTAGCTTTGAATTGTTTTCTGTAATCCCCATGAAGTCTCTTTGCTGCTTTTCGTTGTCACGTGGCTTGGTATACGATGTTATCAGAGAGACATTGGTTGTTCAGAGGGCATTCCCCTTTTGTTTTGTGCAGTTGCAAGTTTTCCGTTTGTCACCCCGTTTTTGACGTTGGTTTTCTTTTTGTTTGAAGCATCAATTATTTTTTTAAGATTTGGCACAAAAAGAATAAGAAAGCTTCATAGTGTTCCTATTGAATTTTTGAAAAGTTTATGGTCTTTCTGGAACGATTCTTTTAAATATTTTGAGATTCTTTGCCAATGTTGGTTTTCACTCTACCATCATAGGGTGGGTTTAAAACCAGGTTATTTTCCTCTTTCTGTTTTCTTCCTGCTTCCAGGGGTACTTTCGGGTTTCATATTTCAACTTGTAGTTTGTATCCACTTTTCAACAGTGCTTCTTGGTAGTTTTGTTGCTGCATCGTTTGAATATTTCTTCATTGCAGGAAAGGTTGGATAACCTCTTGTTTATCCCTTGTGGTATAGTTTTTTGATTGTTGGGTGGGTGGTTACTCATGGAATTTACATATAATGGTGTATCTTTGGGGTTTTTGTATGTCCTGTATTGGGTTTTGTTTAAATCTAGTGTTACATCCAAGTAGTTGACTACTTTTTTGTTGGCTTCTATTGTAATTTTTAAGTTGTGAGTTTGGAAAAACTTACACAGTTCTTTCTTTTGTTCTCTACCTCTCTAGGTGTTTTTGTCCAGGCCGCCAATCCGTCATCTCTGTACAGCCCAACTTTATGCCCAAGTATTTGTGCTTTTTTGCCAATAGCAACAGGCCCACTATCTCACATTTTTCTGCACCATCGAATGAACCCATTGTAACGTCAAAAGGGGAAAATTAAAATCTGTTTTTTTCTTGTAAGGCTCCTTTTTATATACAACAGTATTTTTTTTGTGTGAATATAATTTCCAATTCCGAATTTGTTTATCACAGTATATTTGGTAGTGAATTCCAAAGCTTTCCTGAGCAGTTCTTCATTGATGGATGGGTAAAAATCCACAATGTCGAATGCGATAAAAGTTGTTCTGTTTTGTTTGTTTAATTTTTGGAACCATTGCACCACCTCATTAGTTTTTTTCCCAAAAGGGTTTCAGCTCAAGATTTGATCTGGCGTCAGCTACTATTTTTTCTAGAATTTGCTTGTTTACTCTTCCTAGTTCAACTTTGGGGGGTTAAATCAGTCTACAGAGGGGTTTTTTTGGAATTACGTTTATGATCTTTGAGTGTTATAAACGCTTCTCTTTTTGCCGTGGTTTCTATCCTGTCACTGAGTTCGATGCGTTCACCAGTTTCTTTTCTTCTTCCTGATGGTAGTACATTTTCCTCTTCAGCTTTCTTGTAGTTCTTTCGGATGTGTTTACTGAGGAGCTGCTCTAATCTTTACTTCCTTTTTTTGTAAAAGTTACTTGTTTTGTCTGCTTTAACAAATATTCTATTATCATGCATTATATCTTTTATATTGCAGCTCAGTGATTTTTGGAAGTTGTTTATTTTCCAAATTTGATGGGGAAATCATGCTTTTTAATCTTCCTCAAACTCCTCATCTCTTCAATAACTGGTGGAGATCTCCATGAGTTGATTCCATATGTTTCTGTCTTTTCCTGCTGTGTTTTAGGTTTAAAGGGTACAAGAAAGCCCTTCATCTTAAAATGCTACAAATTTTTCCGTTTTTTTCAATTACCCTTTTATGTACTCCGGGTGTAGCATAGGGGAAATTTCCCTTGGTTGATAGGTTAAAATTTCTTTCTCCATTTTTTTCAAAAAAAGTGTTTGCCGGGTTTAAAGTGCTCGACGTGTGAAGCTTTTTTCTCTGATGGTAATATATTTTCCGGCTTTTTTTGAGAAAGTGCTCAACCATAGGGGAGCAGCTAAAATAATGATTAAAAGTAAATCTTAAAACCGGATAACAAACTTTTTCCAGGTCCTTCCCTCTTCAGATCCCGGGGCCAATCCCTGCACTGACCTCAATTGTGTATATATATATATATATATTATAAATATATATATATATATTTTATATATATGTTTTGGATTGTGAGCTGTGGTCCAGTTGGGTTGTTTGCACGGTTGTCCAAGGGGGCCCGGGTTAAGGTTGTAAGGCTTTCTTTTTTGAGTATTGCTGTATGGGTCCTATCAGGTTGCTATATTTTACTTGTTGATAAAAATTTCCTTTTGTGCTGCAACTGTCTACGATTCAACTCTTGTGTTCAATGTTGCCATACTAAGGTTTGCACAGAATCACCACTTTTCTGTGTGCACAAATTAATCTCTTTGTGCTTTTAAATTTGTATGTTGCTGCTTTTCTGATTTTTTCCATGTGATGTTAAAATCTGTATTTGTTTTCTTAAGATCCCATAAACGTTTACTTAATTCTGTTTGGTGTTTGTATTTTTCATACTTGAAAGATTGCTTGTGATTGGCGTACCTAGCTTGAATTTGTTTTCTGTAACCTATGTATGTCTCTTTGCTGCTTTTTGTTGTCACAGGGCTTGGTATACGTTTTTAAACAAGAGACATTGGTTGTTCAGAGGGGCTTTGCCCTTTGATTGTGCAGTTGCAAGTTTCCGTTTGTCACCCTCGTTTTTGACGTTGGTTTTCTTTTGTTTGAAGCATCGATTATTTTTTTAAGTTTTGGGCCCATACAAGAATAAACAGCTTGATAGTGTTCCTATTGAATATTTTGAAAAGTTTATGGTCTTTCTGGAACGATTCTGTTAATATTTTGAAGAATTCTTTGCCAATGTTGGTTTTCACTTTACCATCAAGGGGGGTTTATGCCGGGTTTTATTTTCCTCTTTCTGTTTTTCTTCCCGCTTCCATGGTACTTTCGGGTTTCATATTTCAACTTGTAGTTGTATCCATTTTTTAAACAGTGCTTTTTGGGTAGTCTGTTGCTGCATCGTTGAATATTCTTCATTGCGGGAAAGGTTGGATAACCTCTTGTTTATCCCTTGTGGTATAGTTTTTTATGATTGTTGGTGGGGGTTACTCATGGAATTACATATAAGTGTATCATTGGGTTTTTGTATGGTCTGTATTGGGTTTTGTTTAAATCTAGTGTTACATCCAAGTAGTTGACTACTTTTTTGTTGGTTTTCAATTGAAATTTTTTTAAGTTGTGAGTTTGGAACAACTTACACAGTTCTTTCTTTTTGTTCTTTTACCTCTTGGGTGTATTGTCCAGTCCCCCAAATTTCCGTCATCTCTGTACAGCCCAACTTATGCCCAAGTAGTTTGTGCATTTTGCCAAAAAGCAACAGGCCCACTATCTCACATGTTTCTGCACCATCGAATGAACCCATTGTAACGTCAAAAGTGGAATTAAAATCTGTTTTTTTTCTTGTAAGGCTCCTTTTATTATACAACAGTATTTTTTTTTGTGTGGAATAAATTTCCAATTCCGAATTTGATATCACAGTATATTTGGTAGTGAATTCCAAAGCTTTCCTGAGCAGTTCTTCATTGATGGATGGGTAAAAATCCACAATGTCGAATGCGATAAAAGTTGTTCTGTTTTGTTTGTTTAATTTTGGAACCTTTGCACCACCTCATTAGTTTTTTCCCAAGGTTCAGCTCAGATTTGCTGGCGTTCGAGCTACTATTATTTTCTGGAATTTGCTTGCTTACTCTTCTATTCATGACTTTGTGGGGTTGATCAGTCTACATGAGGGGTTGTTTTGGAAATTAAGTTGCTCTTAGTGTATAAACGCTTCCTTTTGCTGTTTCTATCCTGTCACGAGATTCGATGCGTTCCACCATTTCTTCTTCTTCTCTGATGTAGTACATGTCCTCTTCAGCTTCTTTGTTTTCTTTTCGGATGTGTTATACTGAGAGCTGCTCGTATCTGTTAGTCCATTTGTAAAGTCTAGTTATGTTGCTTAACAAATATTCTATTATCAACATTATATCTTTTATATGCAGCTCAGTGATTTTTGGAAGTTGTTACTTTTCCTCAAAGTTTGATGTGGAAATTTCAGCTTTGTAATCTTTCCTCAAACATCCTCATCTCTTCAATAACTGTGGAGATCCCAGTGAGTTGATCATATGTTTCTGTCTTTTCCTGCGTGTTTAGGATTAAGGTACAGAAAGCCTCATCTTAAAATGGTCATATTTTTCCGTTTTTTCAATTGCCTTTTATGTAGCTCTCTGGTGTAGCATCGGGAAATTCTGGTTGGTAGGTTAAAATTTACTTTCTCCATTTTTTTCCAAAAAAAGATTTGCCAGTTTAAGTCTCGACGTGTGAAGCTGTTTCTCTAGATGGCTAATTATTTTCGCTGGTCTTTTTTTGAGAAAGTGCTCAACCTATCGGGAGCAGCTAAAATAATGATTAAAAGTAAAATCTTAAAACCGGATAACAAACTTGTTTCGAGTCCTTCCTCTCTTCAGATCCCGTGCCAATCCCCTGCCTACTGACCTCAATTGTAATTATATATATAGTATATATATATATAATTATATATATATATAATATTATTTATTTTGATTTGAGCTGTGGTCCAGTTGGGGTTGTGTTGCACGTGTTGTCCAAGGGGGCCCTGTTAAGGTTGTAAGGCTTTCTTTATTGAGTATTGCTGTATGGGGGGTCCTATCAGGGTTGCTATTTTTTACTTGTTGATAAAAATTTCCTTTTGTGGCTGCAACTGTCTACGATTTCAACCTTGTGTTCAATGTTGCCATACTAGGTTTGCACAGAATCATCCACTTTTCTGTTGTGCACAAATTAATCTCTTTGTGCTATTATTGTATGTGCTGCTTTTCTGATTATTTTCCATGGATGTTAAAATCTGTATTTGTTTTCTTAAGATCCCAAATAGTTTACTTAATTCTGTTTGGTGTTTGTATTTTTCATACTTGAAAGATTGCTTGTGATTGGCGTACCTAGCTTTGAATTTGTTTTCTGTAATCCCCATGTATGTCTCTTTGCTGCTTTTTGTTGTCACAGTGGCTTGGTATACGATGTTATCAGAGAGACATTGGTTGTTCAGAGGGCATTGCCCTTTGATTGTGCAGTTGCAAGTTTTCCGTTTGTCACCCTCGTTTTTGACGTTGGTTTTCTTTTTGTTTGAAGCATCGATTATTTTTTTAAGATTTGCATACAAGAATAAGAAGCTCTTGATAGTGTTCCTATTGAATATTTTGAAAAGTTTATGGTCTTTCTGGAACGATTCTGTTAATATTTTGAAGAATTCTTTGCCAATGTTGGTTTTCACTTTACCATCATATGGTGGGTTATGCCAGGTTATTTTCCTCTTTCTGTTTTTCTTCCCGCTTCCAGTGGTACTTTCAGGTTCATATTTCAACTTGTAGTTGTATCCACTTTTCAACAGTGCTTCTTGGAAGTCTGTTGCTGCATCGTTGAATATTTCTTCATTGCAGGAAAGGTTGGATAACCTCTTGTTTATCCCTTGTGGTATAGTTTTTATGATTGTTGGTGGGTGGTTACTCATGGAATTTACATATAATGGTGTATCATTGGGTTTTTGTATGGTCTGTATTGGGTTTTGTTTAAATCTAGTGTTACATCCAAGTAGTTGACTACTTTTTTGTTGGCTTCTATTGTAATTTTTAAGTTGTGAGTTTGGAACAACTTACACAGTTCTTTCTTTTTGTTCTCTACCTCTCTAGGTGTATTGTCCAGTGCCGCCAATCCGTCATCTCTGTACAGCCCAACTTTATGCCCAAGTAGTTTGTGCATTTTGCCAATAGCAACAGGCCCACTATCTCACATGTTTCTGCACCATCGAATGAACCCATTGTAACGTCAAAAGTGGAATTAAAATCTGTTTTTTTCTTGTAAGGCTCCTTTTTATTATACAACAGTATTTTTTTTGTGTGGAATATAATTTCCAATTCCGAATTTGATATCACAGTATATTTGGTAGTGAATTCCAAAGCTTTCCTGAGCAGTTCTTCATTGATGGATGGGTAAAAATCCACAATGTCGAATGCGATAAAAGTTGTTCTGTTTTGTTTGTTTAATTTTTGGAACCATTGCACCACCTCATTAGTATTTTTCCAAAGGTTCAGCTCAAGATTTGATCTGGCGTCAGCTACTATTTTTTCTAGAATTTGCTTGCTTACTCTTCCTAGTTCAGACTTTGTGGGGTTTGATCAGTCTACATGAGGGGTTGTTTTGGAAATTACGTTATGATCTTTGAGTGTTATAAACGCTTCTCTTTTTGCCGTGGTTTCTATCCTGTCACTGAGTTCGATGCGTTCCACCAGTTTCTTTTCTTCTTCTCTGATGGTAGTACATGTTTCCTCTTCAGCTTTCTTGTAGTTCTTTCGGATGTGTTTACTGAGGAGCTGCTCGTAATCTGTTACTTCCATTTTGTAAAAGTTACTAGTTTTGTCTGCTTTAACAAATATTCTATTATCATGCATTATATCTTTTATATTGCAGCTCAGTGATTTTTGGAAGTTGTTTATTTTCCTAAATTTGATGGTGGAAATCATGCTTTTTAATCTTTCCTCAAACTCCTCATCTCTTCAATAACTGGTGGAGATCTCCATGAGTTGATTCCATATGTTTCTGTCTTTTCCTGCTGTGTTTTAGGATTAAGGTACAAGAAAGCCCTTCATCTTAAAATGCGTACAAATTTTTCCGTTTTTTCAATTAGCCTTTTTATGTAGCTCTCTGGTGTAGCATAGGGGAAATTCTTGGTTGATAGGTTAAAATTTACTTTCTCCATTTTTTTCAAAAAAAGTGTTTGCCAGGTTTAAAGTGCTCGACGTGTGAAGCTGTTTCTCTAGATGGTAATATATTTTCCGGCTTTTTTTGAGAAAGTGCTCAACCATACGGGAGCAGCTAAAATAATGATTAAAAGTAAATCTTAAAACGGGATAACAAACTTGTTTCCAGGTCCTTCCTCTCTTCAGATCCCGTGCCAATCCCTGCTACTGACCTCAATTGTGTATATATATATATATATATATATATATAAATATAATATATATATATATATATATAATATATATATATATATATATATATATGTTTTGGATTGTGAGCTGTGGTCCAGTTGGGTTGTGTTGCACGTGTTGTCCAAGGGGGGCCCTGTTAAGGTTGTAAGGCTTTCTTTATTGAGTATTGCTGTATGGGGTCCTATCAGGGTTGCTATTTTTTACTTGTTGATAAAAATTTCCTTTTGTGGCTGCAACTGTCTACGATTTCAACTCTTGTGTTCAATGTTGCCATACTAGGTTTGCACAGAATCATCCACTTTTCTGTTGTGCACAAATTAATCTCTTTGTGCTATTATTGTATGTTGCTGCTTTTCTGATTATTTTCCATGTGATGTTAAAATCTGTATTTGTTTTCTTAAGATCCCATATACGTTTACTTAATTCTGTTTGGTGTTTGTATTTTTCATACTTGAAAGATTGCTTGTGATTGGCGTACCTAGCTTTGAATTTGTTTTCTGTAATCCCTATGTATGTCTCTTTGCTGCTTTTTGTTGTCACAGTGGCTTGGTATACGATGTTATCAGAGAGACATTGGTTGTTCAGAGGGCATTGCCCTTTGATTGTGCAGTTGCCAAGTTTTCCGTTTGTCACCCTCGTTTTTGACGTTGGTTTTCTTTTTGTTTGAAGCATCGATTATTTTTTTAAGATTTGGCATACAAGAATAAGACAGCTTGATAGTGTTCCTATTGAATATTTTGAAAAGTTTATGGTCTTTCTGGAACGATTCTGTTAATATTTTGAAGAATTCTTTGCCAATGTTGGTTTTCCACTTTACCATCATATGGTGGGTTATGCCAGGTTATTTTCCTCTTTCTGTTTTTCTTCCCGCTTCCAGTGTACTTTCAGGTTCATATTTCAACTTGTAGTTGTATCCACTTTCAACAGTGCTTCTTGTAGTCTGTTGCTGCATCGTTGAATATTTCTTCATTGCAGGAAAAGGTTGGATAACCTCTTGTTTATCCCTTGTGGTATAATTTTTATGATTGTTGGTGGGTGGTTACTCATGGAATTTACATATAATGGTGTATCATGGGTTTTTTTGTATGGTCTGTATTGGGTTTTGTTTAAATCTAGTGTTACATCCAAGTAGTTGACTACTCTTTTGTTGGCTTCTATTGTAAATTTTAAGTTGTGATTTTGGAACAACTTACACAGTTCTTTCTTTTTGTTCTCTACCTCTCTAGGTGTATTGTCCAGTGCCGCCAATCCGTCATCTCTGTACAGCCCAACTTTATGCCCAAGTAGTTTGTGCATTTTGCCAATAGCAACAGGCCCACTATCTCACATGTTTCTGCACCATCGAATGAACCCATTGTAACGTCAAAAGTGGAATTAAAATCTGCTTTTTTTCATGTAAGGCTCCTTTTTATTATACAACAGTATTTTTGTTTGTGTGGAATATAATTTCCAATTTCGATTTGATATCTCAGTATATTTGGTAGTGAATTCCAAAGCTTTCCTGAGCAGTTTCTTCATTGATGGATGGGTAAAAATCCACAATATCGAATGCGATAAAAAGTTGTTCTGTTTTGTTTGTTTAATTTTTGGAACCATTGCACCACCTTATTAGTTTTTTTCCAAAGGTTCAGCTCAAGATTT
>CM031618.1:67610024-67695024 GCA_018398815.1 Conus ventricosus
GATCTGGCGTCAGCTACTATTTTTTCTAGAATTTGCTTGCTTACTCTTCCTAGTTCAGACTTTGTGGGGTTGATCAGTCTACATGAGGGGTTGTTTTGGAAATTACGTTTATGATCTTTGAGTGTTATAAACGCTTCTCTTTTTGCCGTGGTTTCTATCCTGTCACTTAGTTTCTTTGCGTTCCACCAGTTTCTTTTTTTCTTCTCTGATGTAGTACATGTTTCCTCTCAGCTTTCTTGTAGTTCTTTTGGATGTTTTACTGAGGAGCTGCTCGTAATCTTTTACTTCCATTTTGTAAAAGTTACTAGTTTGTCTGCTTTAACAAATATTCTATTATCATGCATTATATCTTTTATATTGCAGCTCAGAGATTTTGGAAGTTGTTGTTTATTTTCCTAAATTTGATGGTGGAAATCATGCTTTTTAATCTTTCCTCAAAACTCCTCATCTCTTCAATAACTGGTGGAGATCTCCATGAGTTGATTCCATATGTTTCTGTCTTTTCCTGCTGTGTTTTAGGATTAAGGTACAAGAAAGCCCTCCATCTTAAAATGCGTACAAATTTTTCCGTTTTTTTCAATTAGCCTTTTTATGTAGCTCTCGGGTGTAGCATAGGGGATATTCTTGGTTGATAGGTTAAAATTTACTTCCTCCATTTTTTTCATAAAAAAAGTGTTTGCCAGGTTTAAAGTGCTCGACGTGTGAAGCTGTTTCTCTAGCTGGTAATATATTTTCCGGCTTTTTTTTTTTTTGAGAAAGTACTCACCACGCAGGAGCAGCTAAAATAATGATTAAAAGTAAATCTTAAGACCGGGATAACAAACTTGTTTCCAGGTCCTTCCTCTCTTCAGATCCCGTGCCAATCCCCTGCTACTGACCTCAATTGTATATATATATATATATATATATGTTTTGGATTGTGAGCTGTGGTCCAGTTGGGTTGTGTTGCACGTGTTGTGCAAGGGGGGCCCTGTTAAGGTTGTAAGGCTTTCTTTATTGAGTATTGCTGTATGGGTGGTCCTATCAGGTTGCTATTTTTTACTTGTTGATAAAAATTTCCTTTTGTGGCTGCAACTGTCTACGATTTCAACTCTTGTGTTCAATGTTGCCATACTAGGTTTGCACAGAATCATCCACTTTTCTGTTGTGCACAAATTACATCTCTTTGTGCTATTATTGTATGCTGCTGCTTTCTCATTATTTTCCATGCGATGTTAAAATCTGTATTTGTTTTCTTAAGATCCCATATACGTTTACTTAATTCTGTTTGGTGTTTTGTATTTTTTCATACTTGAAAGATTGCTTGTGATTGGCGTACCTAGCTTTGAATTTGTTTTCTGTAATCCCTATGTATGTCTCTTTGCTGCTTTTTGTTGTCACAGTGGCTTGGTATACGATGTTATCAGAGAGACATTGGTTGTTCAGAGGGCATTGCCCTTTGATTGTGCAGTTGCAAGTTTTCCGTTTGTCACCCTCGTTTTTGACGTTGGTTTTCTTTTTGTTTGAAGCATCAATTATTTTTTTAAGATTTGGCATACAAGAATAAGACAGCTTGATAGTGTTCCTAATGAATATTTTGAAAAGTTTATGGTCTTTTTGGAACGATTCTGTTAATATTTGAAGAATCTTTGCCAATGTTGGTTTTCACTCTACCATCATATGGTGGGTTATACCAGGTTATTTTCCTCTTTCTGTTTTTCTTCCTGCTTCCAGTGGTACTTTCAGGTTCATATTTCAACTTGTAGTTGTATCCACTTTTCAACAGTGCTTCTTGGTAGTCTGTTGCTGCATCGTTGAATATTTCTTCATTGCAGGAAAGGTTGGATAACCTCTTGTTTATCCCTTGTGGGTATAGTTTTTATGATTGTTGGTGGGTGTTACTCATGGAATTTACATATAATGGTGTATCTTTGGGGTTTTTTTGTATGGTCTGTATTGGGTTTTGTTTAAATCTAGTGTTACATCCAAGTAGTTGACTACTTTTTTGTTGGCTTCTATTGTAATTTTTTAAGTTGTGAGTTTGGAACAACTTTTTGATATATTGTATAATGTTTTGTCTTTCTATGGTATTTATTTGTGTGCGAAAGAAATTGTGGGGTGTGGGGTGTGTGTGTGTGTTTTGTGTGTGTGTGTGTGTGGGGTGTGTGTGTGTGTGTGTGTGTGTGTGTGTGTGTGTGTGTGTGTGTGTGTGTGTGGCGTGCGTGTGTGTGTGTGTGTGTGTGTGTGTGTGTGTGTGTGTGTGTGTGTGTGTGTGTGTGTGTGTGTTGATTCAGTCGGTATATTTCTCCCCATTCATTCTAGTCAAAATGTTAGCATTTACGTCGTCAATATGATTGGAATGTGACTGTTGAATTATTGTAATAATGTTCCATTTTTTTTTTCGGCCGTATGATTACTCGGACTTGGGACATTTGAAATGGACTGTTGTTGAAGGACGTTGAATTATTTGAACATTTACAATTCTCGCGTCTTCTTGAGGCATAGGTGTTTTGTGATTGTGCCCGTTCTTTAGTACTGAGTTACCTGTTTTGAACTTATTGCTCATTTTTTTTTTTCTAACTTCTTTTCTGTGTCTTACACGTTGCAGAGGTGTGCATTTTTTGTGTGTTTGCTGTTTGTGTTTTCTTTTTTTCACTTGTAATATTTACTTTTCTAATTGCCTGATATCCTGCAAACTGATTTTGCTTTGCATTGTACACATATTGAAGGTAAAGTGGGGTTTTTTTTTTTGGTTTTCCTGTAAATAATGGCAATAATCCCAAGACCGACAGTAGTAATGAATGGTTAACCAACTCATATTCAAAATTGGCTATCTAAATGCATGTCATGTGTTAAACAAATTATGTGATTTACCTTCTATTTTATCTAATGCTAACAATTTTTTCATTGTTTTTGTTTCTCTGAATCTCGGTTATCAAATTTAGTCTCAGACAAATTTAGTAATAATTCCAGGTTACAATGTTATTAGGAGAGATTCTACATCTAAGCTAGAAACAGGTCTTCTGGGATATGTACATCACTCAATGAACCATAAACTGATCCATCATTTTGATAACATAATATTGAATGCATCTGGATAGAGTTTCGTTTAAAAGGGACTAAACCGATATTAGTAGGCTTTTTATATAGAAACCCTGATGAACGCGGGGAATGGTATGACAGATTCGAAGCAATGATGGAAAGATGTCTCAGATTATTCAACAGATGTTGTATTGCTTGGTGACTTTAACATTGATTTACTTAAGCCTCATGATAAATGGAAACGAATTTTTGAATCATATAACTTAACACAACTGATAGACACGCCAACAAGAATAACGCTACAGTCTGAAACACTCATTGATCATATATATGTAAACAATCCAACAAATATTACAGAAACTTCCGTACCAGTTTATGGTCTCAGTGATCATTTTCCCGTATGCTTAACTTGGTCCAAAAAGGCGTAACAATTCCTAGATGTAGCCACAAATGCATTTCTTTCCGTAGTTATAAAAACCTTTAATTCTGACGATTTTCTTCATGATTTATGTACAGCAGACTTTTACAGTGTTTTTTCAGGAGACTGATCCAGACAAACCTCTCGAAGCTTGGTATAACATATTTGTCCCAAATTTAAGACAAACATGTCCAACTAAGATCAAACGTGTCAACCCAATGGAAAACCCCCGTGGTTAAATGATGAAATTAATGCTGCTATTAAAATTCGTGAAAACTTGTTACAGTCAACAGGAAAAGATGCAAAGTTTAAGAAACAGCATAACAAAGCAGGACTTGGCAACAACAACCCTGCTGGTCGGTGGCAGAGACCAGCAGAAGGCACCCAGGTGGCAGATGGGTGTAGGGCGGCACAGATTTCCTTCCTCGCACTACGAGTGACGACGGGACTAGCCTGTGTCGCCGGGGGACGGCTCTCGAGGCGGCGTGACACTTGGCGACGAGGCGCTGCCACACTGCGAACTACCCAGTGGCCTGCACACTAGCGGGGCTTTTCCCTTTGGGGGGGGGGGGGGGAGGTGGAATTGAACCTCACTTGGGCGCAGAGTGGGCCTGGACCTATGAGCAGCGGCTCGGCGACTTGTGCCTCGTACGTCTCCTGAGTCGGCCTCACGCGGCACAGGACCGTCGCCAACTCAGCATGAAGACGGCCGCCCGGTGGCCCTGACGATGGGCCTTGGAAACAACCGCAGCCGAACTATCTTCAGACGACCGCTCTGCGGTCCCAATGACTACTTATATCTAAAGCAAAAATACATGTCCCAATATGTCCTGTTTGCACAGGCTGGAGGACGTTAAGCAGAACCATCCATCCAGCATAACAAAGTTACAGCTATGAAAAGGTCTGCTCGTAAAAAAAACATTTTAGCGACCTTATTTCATCGAAACAAGATTCAAAATCGATCTGGGAAAGCCATTAATCAATTATCTAGTAAATCGTCAAAACAAATAGCTCCATCATCTTTAATTCTGTCTGCAGATAATCTCAATAAACACTTCTCTACCATAGTCGAAAAGACTATTAAAACTGATTGTACTAAATATAATGACCTGTTTGTTATTAAGAGAATTTTGTGATACTAGACAAATAGGGTCCAGACTTGATTTTCAGTTTATCAGTGTACACGAGGGGGTAGAGAACTTAATTCATTGAAGGAATTTAAGAGCCGGGATTAGATAGTATAGACAGCAAAATTTTAAAAATGTCCGCACCTATTATCTCTGATAGCCTTACTTATATTTATAACCTTTGTATTTAGAAATGCTATATCCACAATATTTTAAAGAAGCTAAAGTTTTGCCATTTTAAAATCTGGTGACCCACAGGATCCTTCGAACTACAGACCGATTTCCATTCTGTCTAATTTGTCTAAACCTTTAGAAAAGCACCTTAAGCAAAACCTTCAAAGGCATTTCGTTACACATAAATTATTTCATTCAAATCAAAGCGGTTTTAGAGAAAATCATTCATGTCAGACGGTTCTTACCAATCTAGTAGAACAGTGGCATTTAAATATCAATGATGATCTTCTCACAGGAACGATATTTGTGGACTTTGCTAAAGCCTTCGATGTTATTAACCATGATCTCCTCTTTAAAAAAAAACTTACTTTGTATGGTTTAACTCTAAAGTCTGTCAATCTTCTCTCATCTTTTCTATCAAACAGAAGGCAGATAGTTGTTCAAGATATGAAATCATCCACTTTCATGCCAGTCAATTTCGGTGTGCCTCAGGGTTCAGTCTTAGGACCAATATTATTTACAATTTACATAATCGATCTCACTCTTTACATTTCCTCTTCTTGTGATCTTTTCGCTGATGACACCACCTTACACAATAAAGGAAAAAATGCAGATGTAGTGTGCGCAGACTTACAAAATGACGACAGGCTCATAAAATGGACAGAACGCAATCATATGGCACTTCATCCTAAAAAATCTAAATTCATGTTAATATCAACAAGGCAAAAGCGACAAAATATCAAAGATGATCTTAAGGAATTAAAGATACATGATAACGTATTAGATGAAGCAAGCTCTCACAAACTACTTGGTCTTATTATCGACAATAATTTTATCCTGGTCGAATCAGCTTTCGACGTTATCAAAAAAAGAATATCGAAAAAAGTCTTTCAGCTTAATAGAATCAAACATTTTTTGGATCAACACACTCGGAAAATTATTTTTTCATGCTTATATTCAAAGCGATGTGGACTATGCTTCAACCTGTTGGGATTTAGCTAGTAAAGCCTCCTTAAGGCATCTTGAAAGTCTCTACAGACGCTATCTCAAACTTATACTTCTTAAATCTTCGTCCTGGAAATAAGTGATTATAAAGAAACTAAACATCTTGCCTTTGAATTTAAATTATCTTCAACAAAGCTGTCTTTATGTTTAACATTATGAATAACCTTGCACCATTCTATCTCCGAGTGAAATTTCCCGTACGAGAGTTTCGTAACAAAAGCACGATATTATCCCCCGTCCAAGAACTGATCTCTTTATGACATCTTTTATCTATTCAGGAGGAAAATTATGGAATGAAATCCCAGAATACATAAAAAACAAAAATAGTTTATTATCTTTCAAAAAGCATACCACAGATATTTAATGGAAAAGTTATAAATGGTTGGTTTCTTTCATTTGAGACTGAATTTAATGATACAATGTTTACCTTCTCTTTTAACCCTTAACCCCCTCCCTCTCTCCCCCCTCTCTCTCTCTTTTCTCTCTCTCTCTCTCTCTCTCTCTCTCTCTCTCTCTCCTCTCTCTCTCTCTCTCTCTCTTTTCCTTCTCTTATGTACCTTCTATGTTAATGTAAATGCCATGCCTTGCTTCTGCCTCCCGCTTCCTTTTCTCCCTCACTCTGTCTCTCACTGCTATTTTTTTTGTAACTGTTACTCCCCTCACTCCACTCTCTCTCTCACTCTCTCTCTCTCTCTCTCTCTCTCTCTCTCTTCTCTCTCTCCTCTTATGCCCCCCCACCCCACCATATCCCACCCCTTCTGTCTGTGTTCACTATTGTACATTAGGTTTGTTGCATTTGGTATTATTATATTTCAGAATTTGTATCTTTTTTTTCTTTTCTTTTGGCCCCGGAGGGCTGGATGTAAAAAGCAGTTATGCTTACTCCACTACCCTCTGAAAAGAAAATTCGTTCGTTCGTTCGTTCGTTCGTTCTCTCTCTCTCTCTCTCTCTCTCTCTCTCTCTCTCTCTCTCTCTCTCTCTCTCTCTCTCTCCCTCTCTCTCCCTTTTTATCTGTTTATTTTGTCTTAAAGACCGAGGAAATTGATACTTGTGGACAGATGGTCAGTGTCAGAGTCTGGTTTCCAGTCAGGAAATCTTTGTCAGCAGCTCCATCACCAATACTTTCTCTCATCACAGGAGACATCTGAACTGGTCGACCATGAAATGGCACTTCCGGTAGGACATGTCTTCTTTCCTAATTGATGTGTGAAGAGTGGCTATTTCAAATCAAGGTTTGTCCTCCACTGGATGTGCTGGCAAAACGATGAAAAAAGGAAACGTGGTTATTGTCTCCATGTTCACTGTGCTTCTATTTCTCTTTTCGTTCAATATCAGCATGTACGCTCTGTTCGTGTGCATACTACTCATGAGGAACGGTCCTCTGATGTCATTCATAACATTCTACGTCCAATTTCTTCTCTGCAAGGATCATAAAAGAAAGTAGCATGAGCAGCAAATCATAAGCTGTGTAAAACCGGAAACATTCAGCGAGAATACAGGCACCGACAAAACAGCGGCGAGAGCATAATAATGGACTTTCAAACCTTAACAACACTGAAGTGTAGGTGGTCGTGGAAAACCTAGCATCCTTTGTGATAGGACGAGGCAGACAGATGGAATAACCCAGTGCCACTGCCTGTATTGTACTTCACATGGGCCAGTGTTACAATCAGCGGTGTTTGTATCGTTCATGACTCTTGTTGTGTTCACAATTTTTTTTACGTGTATCGTCTTTCTTGGGGTAGTTGTTAACTGCTTCGTTTTCTTTCTTTTGAAGGGAGGAAGGCGTGTTCCCAGAACACCCTACAGGTGAAGCACTTCTGTCACACTGTCACTTTTGCACACGCGCATTCATGACAGCATTTACTCCATACGCACACGCAATCTTTCCAATCAACCAAAAGGCGCACTGCCGAATGTTTTTTCTTCTTCCCCTCTCCTTCGGGAAAATACTTTACTAAATCACATCAACAACTTATAAACAGATTTTACACATGTATCTCTCTTTACACTGAGAGATAAATTAACCCATTCCAGCTTCTATAAAGCCATGGCCTTCCCATTACATTAGCCCAAAAAATCCAGACCAGGAGAATAAATAACTCCCGTAATCAACGATGCCATATCTGCATCAAGTATGAGACTCCATACTTTCCCGTTTCCCTGTCTCTCTCACACATCGTATCGCCCCCTTGAATTCTCCCGTTACTGGAGATACGAGTTCCGACTTCTCTCCCTCGACTTCTGTCCCTGGAGAAAAGATAGTTCCAACTCCTCTTCCCGGAGTCTTTAATCGCTGGGCTGAACTACCGGTGTGTTCCCCACACCATGGCCATCTTTAACCACCTCACAGGGTGAAAGGTGAAGGGTGAAGGGCGAAGGGTGAAGGGCGAAGGGCGAAGGGCTGAAACACGAATAAGGTTCGTGTAGGTAACCTGCTTCCCAATTTAACATGAATTCTTTCTTTCTCTTTTCTTTAAGTTCTCCCCTGTAGCTTTCCCCAACTATCTATGGCTCACCTGGTAATGACTGGTCAGCAGAGAGGACCAACGTCCTGACAGGTTCGAGTCTCTAGGCCATCTGCTGGGCTAAAACTGATTCTTTCCTCCCTCCTCCTAGTGAGTGCATACTCAGTGTTCAAAACACATGGCCAGCACCTTACCAGCCCTTGTTAAACTATCACTCAGTGGTCACTTTCACCCAATGACCACCATTGTTTCTTTAATGAGTCGTTCTCACAATTATTTTGGGGATGCCCGCTACACTAGTCAAGCCACATGAATATTCTTCCTTTCTAGTAGTGGCATGGGGAAATGATTCATATCACTAACTACATGTGATGGAGCGTCACATGCCTTGATGTGAGGCTACGTCACATGATACCCCCCCCATCCTGGGGTGAAAACATTTTCTCCAGAAATTTTTTTTTAAAGGATATACACTTCACTTAAAACACATCTTCAGCCATGAATCTCAAATGTGTTATCCATCACACATGATTCACCGAATTAATAATCAACGTATAGAATCAATCATCGTGATCCACCATAAATAGCATATTTCAAACTTTCAGTCTTTCTAAAAAAACAAAAATTCATAATTGATCACCACATCTCACAAAATACATTTCCCAAATTACATGGATAAAACAATTAGGGATATTAACAATTCAAAGTACAAATTGTGTTCATATATTAAGATATGAAGCACATTTTTTCCCTTGATCTTTGTCTCACATCATATGTTTCAAAACCCTCATGAAAATGAGAATATTCTAAGTGTAATTGTTTCTCATTAGACATGTAAACAAAACATAGTTTAAACATAGTTTTTCCCCACATGTAATGTTATAGTCCATTGAAAAGTGAAACATATTTTCCTTGTTGACAATCAACTAATGCAAACAATAAGTTTGTCTCACTGCACAATCAAAACATGTGTATATACATTTCTAAAGAGTTATTTGCTCATCACACATACATATATATTCATCCTCACAAGCAAGTTAGACTTAAATAGTACATGATTCTTTTCCATTCTTTAAGAAAGAATAAAGCAAAGAATAGATATTTAATACATCAACATCAAGTAGTTTTTGCTTGTAAAACATATAGTAACTTCAACAAGCAAATTAAGCAGAAATACCACTTGATTTAAATAGTCAGTAGCATACAATGCACTGTCAAATGTCAGCACACCACAATCATAAAGAAAGACAAAAAACAGGAATAGTCTTTCCCTTGAAGACAGTTACATTTGTCCATGAATATTCATACACGTGACAATAAATCTGCCATGACATTTTGTGTTCCAGGCACTGGTTCAACAGTAAATTGGAATTCCGGAGGTGAGCTCTGGTCACGATCGAGGAGAGTCAGGCTTTCGAGAGCTGCAACATTAATTAACTCTTTTATGTTAATTAACACCGATCAAGCCTCAAAATGCAGCTAAGTTGACCGAGCACCTGTTGCCTACCTCCACACGAGTTTTGGATTACTTTTTTCATGCATCAACGGCCCCGTGAAAAGGAAAATGTGGAACTCGTACTGTGAAAGTTATGGGTGGCGGTAATGGCGGAACTCGGAAAAGAAAACAACGCAAAACAGGATCCAACACTAGTTCCAGTCGTCTGACATTCAGTGACAAAGTACTTAAGTAAAGGCACCCAAAGAAGCAGAAGGCCCCACACCATCAAGGAGTTGCCCAAGATCAAAAATCGCATACTGGGTTATCGATAACACATGCGGTGAGAAACCGGAGTACGTACGGTGTATCAACCGAAATTTTCGCCAGCGGTAAACGTTTCAATTCTTGCCTCCAAACGACCTACACTTTGGACAGTGTCCAGAGACTGGTTGCGAAGCACGAAAGATTTTCTTTAACACCAGCAGTGTGCCCCAGTGTCCTCACAAAACTGAAGCCAGCAATATCCGTTTATGCTCCGTTTTCTAACACCAGTCCACAACCGATTGATGTGGGGTGGCCAACACAAGGCTTCTTCACAATCAGTGGAGACTAATGCGGATTTTTGAATCTTTTGGTTTGAAAGGGGCAATTCTTTTCCAATGGGAACTTGCCATCACAGAAGAAACATCGCATTGTCTGAGACGGCAGTCTGACTGACTTTGGAACTTCGGTTCTGTTCCACGAAGCTGCCCAAAAGGTCTACGCGGTGGGTCGTTGCCACGACCACGGAACGTTTGCCTGAGAAGCACGGTTTTTCCTGCGGATGAGTACTGGAACTGACGAAAGTCACTCGAACCGCGGAAAGATCCCTGTCCGTTCCAGGATAGTATAGTCCTTGAGGACTCAGAAATGACCCACGATTTCCTTTCCTGTAACTTCCCTGTCCCCGATGGGATAGTAAATGACGCATGAGACTCAAAGATGGATAAAATTCTCCTTTCCTAGCCACGCCCTTATCTGGTGAGCGACACCAATACTGATCACCCATCTGACACATTATCCTCAACGCTTTCAAATTGCCTTTCTTTAAGGAAAGTGTGCCAACTTGCTCACGCTCCTTCATGGAAAAGTTGTTTCTCTAAGAAAGAGATTCTCCAGTGATTGAAAATTTTGTTCGTTTTTTGATAAATCGATCCATACGATCTAAACAATGACTCATACGAATTAGAAACGGACGGGAAACGATCTCCTTGTCAGGGCGCACAAACGAAACGTTCGCGAAAACGATTCAGCAAACATTTGAAATTTCTTGAGGAATTCTTATTTCAACTAATCCCCAAGTTAATTTTTGTTTTCGCCCGCAAGGTATGGTACAATGCCAAAGCGCTCCCTTAAAACGAACGACGCAATATACAATGTCCACTTTTCCTTTGGCCAACCACAACAAGACAGTTGCGTGACTTTCAAATCCGAACAGAAAACTATCAAGTCATCCCGTTTTTTCCTCTAAAGCGGTAACTTTGGAATATATGCTGTTTTTAGTTGAGAGGTGCGCTTGCGGAACCGACTGGTGGAGGTTCTCTCTCTCGATGCCTGTAATCCTTCTAATCTCAGCCACGGTCCTCTAATTCTAACTGCCTCAACTTCAATGACGTTCTTTTCTTCAGCTTACCTCTGTAGAGTCTTTTTTCTTCAATTTCTCTGTATCTTCCCTCTGTAGTCCTATTTTCTTCACTCCCTCTGTAGGGTCTTTTTTCTACAATTTCATCAGCTTCCCTCTGTAGTCTATTTTTCTTCAGCTTCCCCCTCTGTAGTCTATTTTTCCTTCTCTCTCTCTTACCCGTCTGCCCTAACATGCATGTTGCACATAGTTAGTAAAGTTTTTCTCCATCAAAACACAAGCGTTCCTCTGCTTGTTGAACATAATTATCCAAATCATCCATAATGAACTGTCAACGATAAAACACCAAACAATTTCTAAGTAAGGATAAAAATAAGCGATATATGAGGATGTTTACGTTTCACAAAACCGTAATTATAAGTATATACAAATAAAAGAATTTCCAATTGTCCGGTGTAAAACAGAAAACAGCTTACTAAAACAGGGTAGAAAGCAAATCCGGGAAAGTAATTTGCAACTGCTATCAATTTGGAATTTAAAAAAGAAGATTTCAATGCAGAAAGATTCCTAAAAAGGTAAAAAACACAATAAAGAAAGTTTCTGAAAATAAAATTCTTTAATAAAGTTTTAGTTCTTAAATGTTCTTGTTGTCAGTCTTTTCTTACTTACTATCAAATGAATTTACTAAACAGATGTATCGCCTTTATACAAAAAATGAATATAAATTTACAAAACAAATGGAAGCAGCAACAATTAAAAAGAGGGGAAAAACACCAACTAGCGAAATCCTACCCTAAAAGATGAAAATGTAGAAAGAAAACTAGATAGAGGTTAGTGGAAGAGAAGTTTAAGAGGTTTAGAAGAAGGGTGGTGAAAAGGAATGAAAGGTTACACAGGACCGGAACAGTGAGACGAAATCAAGAAAGGAAAAGAAGCCCTCAGACAGCACCCGATTGGTCACGCCTCCCGTGAAACTGGAACGGATAAAACAAATCACTCACAATATACACAACATTACAGCAATAATGCAAAATAATAAACAATCAATTAATAAATGCACATTCACCCAAACTCTTTTTTTTCCCAGGCTTAAGGGCACCAATAGAACTCTTTCTTCTTTTTTTTTTTTTTCAGGGGCAACAACGGCAGCTACGGTCGCACGTCGGTGCCTAGTCGGGTCACCACTGTCACACTGGACTGTCACTTTTTGCACACGCGCATTCAGACAGCATTTACTCCATACGCACACGCAATCTTTCCAATCAACCAAAGGCGCACTGCCGCATGTTTTTCTTCTTTCACCTTACCCACCTCTCCTACGGGGAAAATACTTTTACTAAATCACATCAAACAACTTAAAAAACAGATTTTACAGAACATGTCATCTCTATTAACACTGAGAGATAAATTAATCCATTCCAGCTTCTATAAAGCCATATCCTTCCCATTACATTAGTGCCCAAAAAATCCAGACCAGGAGAATAAATACTCCGTAACACGATGCCATAACTGCATCACGTATGAGACTCCATAACTTTCCGTTCCCCCTGTCTCTTCACACATCGTAATCGCCCCCTTGAATACTCCCGTTAACTGGAGATACGAAGTTTCCGACTTCTCTCCCTCGACCTTTCTGTCCCTGGAGAAAGATGAGTTCCAACTCCTCATCCCCGGAGTCCCTTTAAATTCGCTGGGCCTGAACTAACCGGTGTGTTCCCACACCATGGCCCCATCTTTAACCACCTCACAGGTGAAAGGTGAATGGTGAAGGGCGAAGGGTGAAGAGCGAAAGGGCGAAGGGCTGAAACACGAATAAGGTTTCCGTGTAAGTAACCCTGCTCCCAATTTAACATGAAATACTTTCTTACTCTTTTTCTTTAATTCTCCCATGTAGCTTTCCCCACCTAGTCTAGTGGCTCACCTGGTAAGACTGGTCAGCAGAGAGGACCAACGTCCTACAGGTTCGAGTCTCTAGCCATCTGCAGGGCTAAAACTGATTCCTTTCCTCCCTCCTCCTAGTGAGTGCATACCATGTTCAAAACACATGACGTCAGCACCTTAACCAGCCTTGTTCACTATCACTCAGTGGTCACTTTCACCCAAAGACCCCCATTGTTTCTTTAATGAGTCGTTCTTCCCACCTCACCACAATTTATTTGGGGACGCCCGCTACACTAGTCAAGCCACATGAATATTCTTCCTTTTCTAGTAGTGGCTATGGGGAAATGAGTCATATCACTAACTACATGTGATGGAGCGTTCACAATGCCGTGATGTGAGGCTACGTAACAAGACACACTTTCGCGCCGTCAACTAGACACTATGCCTCGTCCCCTCCACTTCTCCTTCCTACAATGCCATCAGCGGGGCCCCCCCTGCTGCAATCTACAAAAATGTGCCTGCGTTTTCCCCAGTGACTCCTTAATCGATTTATGTCGAGCACACAAAGATGTCTGTCTTGCAAGGTCGATGACCGCTACTACGGCCCTGTGCGGTGGTTGGGCTCATGATAACACTGAAGAGGACTCTGAAACTTGGACGACAGCCCTGTGTGGTGGGCTATACTAACACGGAAGAGGGACACTGGAGGTTTGATGACAGCCCGTGTGGTGGCTATAATAACACCTGCAGAAGGACACTGAGGATAGGACCGACAGCCTGTGTGTGGACTATAATAACTACTGAAGAGGACTCTGAAAATGGACGACAAGCCCTGTGGGGTGGCTATGAAATAACACTGAAGAGACACTGAGGATGATGACACCCTGTGTGGTGGGCTATAATAACACTGAAGAGGACACTGAGGTTTGATGACGCCCTGTGTGGTGGGCTAAATAACACTGAAAGGGACACTGACTGATGTTGGATGACAGCCCTGTGTGGGTGGGCTATACAAACACTGATAGAGGGCAACTGAGGTTTTGATACAGCCCTGTGTGGGGGCTAGAATAAGCACTGAAGAGGGCACTGAGCTTGGATCAGCCGTGAAAGATGTCTTCTGAAATGACCTGGGGCTAAACAACACAACACAGAAAGTGAGGTCGGTAGGAGATGAACAGGTACATGCATGGACCTTCACATCTTCTATTTGATGAAATGTGAGATTTTTAACAGCATCATCCACTTAATGTTATTTGCCCTCTGTATCCTTATTTTCTGCGCAACTCACTGTGTCATTTCATTTCTTTTTCTTCCTTTTTCCTTAATAGTTTACACAAATGAATGAATGAATCAATCAATCAATCAATCAACAATCAATTCAATTAATCAAATCAATCATGAATAAATAATGAATCAATCAATCAATCAATCCATTAACGATTATCGATCATCTGTCCATCAGTCAATCGCTCGAGCGGGGCCGACCGATCGATTGCCGATTAATTGATATGATGGATGGATGACTGACAGACGGATTGTCCGACTGAATGAACTGATGGATCGATTGATTAATTCAATCGTTTTCACTCACTGTTTTAGTTGGTTGGGTTGATGAAGGATAGATGGATCAATCAATGAACCAATTCATTATTATTTCAATTGATTAAGAAATGTTGTGTGCAAACTCCCAAGGAGAAAGAAAACCAAGCCATTTGATAGCAGACAGATAGGCAAAACCTTGTTTCTGTTCTTGTGTTGTAATTATGGCCTGGTTTGCATCTTTTCGCACATTTTTAATTCACACTGGGCCCAGGATGGCAATTCAGGGGAATGACAAATGACGGTCATCAGAAAGGCAGACTGTTGGCCCGTGAACAGCTCGCTTTGTCAATGTACAGCAGTCCAACGGCAGGCGACGTGGATTACAGATACAGGAGGTATCACTTTATATCGTACGCCGACATGAAAAAATCAATTTTGTAAAATCCTTTTGAGCATTGATTACCAATCCGTGACAGTCTGTCCACCGGCTGGCAAGGGGTTCAGCCAGTGTTGAAGAGTACAATATTTACAAACAGTAGATAAGTTAAGAGGCAAATCATCATTCGTTTTTTTTCCTTTTATAACGGGTTTACTATAATAAACTTAAGCATGCCAATGTCTATCCAGATGCATGCATATGAGAGAGAGAAGAGAGGAGAGACAAAAGAGAGAGAGGAGAAGAGAGAGAAGAGAGAGAGAGAGAGAGAGAGAAGAGAGAGAGAGAAGAGGAGAGAGAGAGAGAGAGAGAGAGCAATGTGCCAATGTCTAATCCAGATGCATGCATATAGAGAGAGAGAGATATGGAGAGAGAGAGAGAGAGAGAGGAGAGAGAGAAGAGAGAGAAAGAGAGAGAAGAGAGAGAGAGAGAGACAGACAGACAGACAGACAGACAGACAGACAGTCAGACAGACAGACAGACATAGACAGACAGAGTGGAGTGGACAGAGACAGACCAGACAGTCAGACAGACAGAGAGCGTCTTTCTGTTATTTACAAAACTGGTGTATATCCCTGCCCCCCCCCCCCCTCCCCCCCCCCCCCCCATATGCAACCGGTACTCATCTACATCAACACTGAAATTCATACAACACCGAATGTGCGCCACATACTGTAGTTGACGACAGCACGTGATAATTATTGATTTCATCTACACGGCACTGTCAAGCCAGGTTGGTCATACCGCCCTATTGAACTCACACACTGTCGGCTCAAAGTGTTGCCAAGTGTTCCATGTGTGGCAAACTGTTTCACACAACAACTCCAGGCCTTTCTTTACATGTAACGTCCCTTCATGAACACAGACTGAAAACAACACTCTCAAGCTTGCTTCAGACACTCAACTCACTAGTGCTGCGTTCTCACATCCATTTGAATTTTCATACTCGAGAAGAAGAAGAAGACGTGCACTTGTTTTGGAAGTTATTCATCCACACAGCAAAGGAAAAACGTCTGATATCAGACCAACAAACGTAAAACATTCTGGTGTACATTCATCAGGTCCATGGTTCTTATCATCAGTCATTTTCAAAGGCCGCTAAGCATTCCTCAGTCGTAACTGAAACCTCTATAGAGTTTCTTTCTTTTCCTGTCTCCCTCATTCCTCCTCCTTCTTTCTTCTCCTTCTTTCTTCTTTCTTCTTTTCTTCTTCTTCTTTCGTTCGTTCGTTCTTCTTTCTTCCTTCATTCTTCTTCTTCTTCTTCTTCTCTTTCTTCTTCTTCTTCTTCATCTTCTTCTTCTTCTTCTTTCTTTCTTTTTTCTTCTAGATTAAGGTATATAAACAATAAAAGTTAAAATCTGCTTGCCACTACTTGGCCTAAAGCCTCTTATTTTTTGTGTGTGTGTTTTAAAACGAATTGATTTTACTTTTTTTCTATTAAGAAAGTTTATATATTTTCAATTAAATTTTAATTGTTACACCTTCTATCTCTAGCTATTTATTAAGACATTTACCGAGATTTTTCCCCAAGATAGAGAAATATTTCACTCCTCCCCTTCCTGTACCTTTTCTGCTTTCGTTTCCAACTATAATGCCATTCTACCTTTTTCATGTAACTGCATTCAGAGTTTTTCTTCCTCTAAAATTGATGAAATGAACCAGTTCGTGGTTTTAACGTTCTTTCTTATAGTTTGTTTCAGTTTCTGAATATTTCCATTAAAATGTGAAATTCTTTCCTTTTAAGTTGTCTTGCTTTTTTCTTCATCCAACGTACAAAACGTTTGAACTCGTTTTATAACTTTCTTTATTTAAAGGGAAATACAAGGAAGATCCGAATGAAAGGAGAAGGGAACGAATTCAAAAAAAAAAAAAAAAAAAAAAAAAAAAAAAAAAAAGAAAACAAGAAAGAAAGAGCAACGAAAAAAATGAATTCACTTGTTCACACAAATAGTCCAAACACTTGAGAGAGAGTGAGAGTGAGAAGGAGTAGAGAGAGAGAGAAGAGGAGAGGAGCGGAAGAGAGGAGAGAGAGAGGAGAGAGAAGAGAGAGTGCGAGACGAACGAGAACGAACGAATTTTATTTTAAGAGGGTAGTGGATTAAGCATGAAAACTTTTTTTACTACAATCCAGCCTCTGAGAGAGAGAATAAGAGTGAGAGAGAGAGAGAGGGGGGGTTATTCAAAGACATGTAATACAACGATGCAGTTATTTGATCATGTATATCATATTTTCGTCCCTTCAGTAAGTCTGACAAAGTTATTGATGTTTGGCCTCTAACTAATGCCTCCTTGTGGTTATCTACACTCTGTCATGCACATATGAAAATGACACAGTACGAAATTCTTCTAACAAACTGACAAGTCCAAACAATACACCGAAAATGAGCAAATGTGACAACCATAACAGTCAAAAAGTCTGCTCGTTTCAATTCAAAACAATTGCCAAGGGTTCCTAAACCCTCACATGGAATTAGATTTTTTTAAGAACCCCCATCGTTGTTGGTTGCGCAGTCTTGTTTATTAAAAAAAAAAGAAGCCAATGTAGTTAGGTTACAATCATATTAACAAGTGAAAATTCGTATGACTAACAATCATGTCATCATTGGCCGAGTATTACAAACAAACATTGAATTGCAAAATTTTGAGTAGTTAAGATATTCTTTCATTCATAAGACAGTAACTGCATTAAAACAGACAACCTGTACATGGTAAATAGATAAAATTTACAAATCTTATGTCAGATGAAAATAATGTCTGAATGAAAAAACAAACAAACAAACAAACAAATTAATCGAACAAATTAATAATTAAATAAATAACCACCAGACAAATTACAACAAACGAAATAAATATGTACATATATAAATAAAATAGAAATTGAATAATAAATAATTAAAAGAAAAGAACTGATTAAAACTAATTTCTGATGGTTATGGTGGGAAGCCGTACAAACCGCAGATGTGTTTATTATAACAGCCTCATAAACATTCGTTTCATAAAGTAAAATTAGGTACAATTTAATGCACTTTCCGCTAGGAATGTCGTCTGATTTTATCAAACGTTTGCTGCACTCCCAAAATCTGTACTGAAAAAAAGACTGAAAGATACAAATGTTATGTACAATGGTAATATGAATAACGTTGGTGATGAATCTGATTTTAATCATGAGTGCCTCAAATATAATTAAATATGAACGAAAGCATTAAGCTACCTTTTTCGCAATGTTACACATTTTATACTCCATTGCCAATTTTTTTTCTTTTTTGCTTTTTCTTTTTTTTTTTTGCTTTTGTCTTTTTTTTCTATCTCCTTTTTTTTTCTTTTTCCTTTTGTTTTCCCCCCCTTGTTTTTTTTTTTATATAGTGGGGAGTCCATCCTCCTATTTGTCCCACTGTCATTTTCATTAATGTTTTGACGTTTGATACAGAGCATCTGGCTTTCATTTAACATAATGTGTGGTGCATCGGTCATTTTCATTAATTCTTGACGTTTTGATACAGAGCATCTCTGGCTTCGTTTAAGTCTTAATGCGTGTGCACTGTCATTTTCATTAATGTCTTGAGTTTTGATACAGAGCATCTGGCATCATTTATGTAATAATGTGTGGTGCACTGACACTTTCATTATGCTATAATTTCCTAGCGTAGTAACACTTAAGTCGAAATGAAATACACACCTGCACCTCCCATTCATCCCTTCCCTCACCCCCATATTCACAACCCACACACACACACACCACACACACACACACCCACACACCACACACAACACACACCACACACACACACACACACACACACACAACACACATACACACCACATGTGCTCCACGCACACACAAGGACTCCATGGCCACACATCATAATAACGCACATGTGTACATTCACTACAACACACAATTAAAAAAAAAAAAAAAAAGAAAACATAGGTAGGTAGTCACTCCAAGGTCCCTGACCAGCGCGTTGGGCTAATAATGGCGTAGGTCAAGACATCCGCTGGAGGTTCGTAGCCACGAGATCTTCAAATCATGCACAGTGTGGTCTCATGAGGGAATGCAGAGGAGGCCGAAGAAGACAGTACGAGAAGGACAGAAGAGAGCCAACGGTCAAAACATACGTCTGTCCGTTGTACAGCTGCAAAATGGACAATCTCACAGCCTAAAATGAATTTAACAGGATCGAAAATAGAGTGATTAATAGTTCAAACCTCATCAAATGCACAACACACCCTCCCCCCACCACCCCACCACCCACCCCCATCACCCTTGTCACGGTCACTAAGCCGGACGGGGCCCAACCGACCCTTACCCATCGCATCACACGCAAGGTCATACAACACAGCACACTAACACAGTTTTACAATCATGCACGCTTCTATATTAAACAACACACCTATGGCGCCACCACTCACGCACATCCACAACTGCACACAGTATCTCAATTCGGGCCGACCACCCAGAGAACAGTAAAATGCCGATTACTGGCTTTCCGCCCATCCCTCACACAAGTTTCAGGGTGGGGATAGCCAGAAATCGGCATTTTACTGTTCTCTAACTAGTAAACCCTAAAAACATGCCATACTGTGTAGATTAACCGTTTTCCAATACTAATTAATAAACTTTTCAGATTTTAGTTTTTGCTTAATCCTGGTTTTTCTGGTTTGTTTTCAATAACATTAAATGCGTCTCTGTCCTGTAACACAACAAACATAGAGTAGAAAATCCTAACAACTATAAATCCATGTATGACATGGCCGAGACACGTGCCCGCCCGCAATCCAATTCGGTCGTAGTTTGTAGCAGGGTGTATCGAGGTGGGGTCAGGCAAGCAGCAGGTACCGTGTCCGTGTGTTACCCTGTAATTTAGCTGACTGTCAACCTCCAACGGGGCAACGCCCCTAATTAGCTGGTGCCGACAGTAATGAAACTTGTAAAGGGAAGAAATACGGGGCATTGAAGCAGGGCACTCCCGGTCCAGGAATGTTTCACTGCGAACGGCTATTTATATAACAGTCAGCAACAGGATAGTTTCGCTTCGCTCCACCTTTTTAACAGAGTTTTGCAGAGAGCGGAGCGAGAAGGTCGGGTTTTACGGTGCCTCCTACTGACTACTGAGTTTTTGGTGGCTGTGTTGTTATTTTAACATTGGGCTAACAGGTTTACCAAACAGGCTCGTGCTATTCAAGATCACACAGTTTTTACCTTTACCAGATGTTAGCGTATTTGTCAAAAAGACTAGGTGAAGCAATGTTCTCATCTACCAGTAAAACCCAAAAGAAGCATTGCTTTATCTAGAAGGCGGAGAAAAAGGAAAAAGCGAACAGACTGCTTTTGGAAATGCACGACTATCTTTAAAAGTTTGTTGACTCAAGAAAATGCAAACAACTGAAGGCAATATTGCTGAACTAGATATAGCTGGTTTCAATACAGTTTTACTATTTGATGAGATGGTTCCTTATCTTAAAAATTGGCGCTGCATTGTTGAAAGTTGGCCAAAGAAAAACAATCCATCATGCAATGAATGTTGGCGCTGGCTTGCGACAGCTCAAGTCATTTTAAAAAACAAAAAACGCATCAAACCTGGGCGTTCATTTCTTAGACGCAGGTAAAAACATGGTTGATTCGTATGCTAGAAAACTTTATTCAACTTTCTGTGTGATTTATAACTATCCTAAATTCACAAGCCTAGGAATCAGTAAAAGAACTGTGTAGCAAAACGTCGAAAGTATCATTAGGCTTATGCAACGAATAGCGATTTTCGGGTGTCTGGCAAACAAACTATAAAAGGGCTAGGCAGGACCTTAGTACATCTACAGTATGGAGAGGAGTTAGTGTGTACCAGCACTATCTCCATATTAATGCCTCCACTCAAATTATACAATGACTGGGTGTACTACTACTCTGGCGAATAAGCTGCCATAAAAGTTTGGCTACAGCAGAATTGCTGTAAACTCTGCCAAAGCCAGTTGCAAGCCTGGTTGAGAAAGAGGAGCACAGCAGCAAACAGCCTAACGATCACATATGATCACTTGACCTGCAAAGCGCGGCAGTACCCTGCAAGCTCAGCGGCAACTAGCCAAACGACCCTATGTGATCACTTTGACCTGAAAAGCGAGGCAGTAACCTGGCAAAGCTCAGCGAGCGGCAAACTAGGCCAAACTCCCTATGTGATCACTTGGCCAGTTGATTGAGGTGCCGCGCGAGACACCACCTGTTCAGTTCCCAACCCCCAGTTCCACTTTGAGACACTTGGACACCTTCACCCCAAGTCACCCCAAGTCACCCCCAAGTCTTAATTAAGTTTTTAATTAAGTTCTTAATTAAGTACTTATTAAGTTCAACCTCAAGTCTTAATAAGTTCTTGATCCAGTCACCTTAATTTCTTAATTTTTACGTTCTTGAATCAAGTTTTTAATTAAGTTCTTAAATAAGTTCTTAATAAGTTCTTAATTAAGTTTCTTAATAAGTTCTTAATTAAAGTCACCTCAAGTCTTATAAGTTCTTCTTGATCAAGTCAACCTAAGTTCTTAACTTAATAACCTCAAATATGTAAATTAAGTCATCCTCTAAGTAAACCAAGTTCTTATTCAAGTCAACTTATAATTATTTTATTAAGTCTTAGAGTATTATTGCATCTGAAATGAATCAAAATGATCTTTTTTTGTTTGTTGGCGGTTCTGGCATGCTTTTTTTGTGTTCGCTTCTGTATTTAGTGGTAAGATTTTTTTGACTGCTTTGGTTTTTGCGGTCTTTGTTTAAAATAATTTATAACCGAAATAACACCCCTGCAATGGCCGCCAAAAATGAAACAATTACTTTAAGAAAATTTCTGTTGAAGACTTGGGCGGTGTAGCAACCCTGGCGTTGATGTGGTCTTGAATCAACTTGTTCCTGGTGTTTTAATAGCTGGCATTGAATGACAACTGGCTGCGCTGCTGGCGCTTTTATTCCTTAATGAGTTAATTATGTGATTGTAACATTAATTTTGTTCGCATTGTTTCCACTCTGCTATTTTTTTCCCTGCTGCAACACGCCCAGATGAGAGGAGGCCTTTTACTGGTTGCATTCTCCACCTGATTCATGTTTCTGATTCTAGCTGATTTTCTGGCTCGGTCATTTTGAAGGGAAATAAAATCTATAAGATTAAATTGTAATTAATCCCATGATTAGCGGCGACAATCATGTTCCTATCAGTAATATATGCTCACATCCTAGAGACTCTAATGTCTTGTTTAAAAACTGGTCCTGCGGTTAAATCATACATATAATCTTGTTCAGAGTCCCAATGGAGCAAATCTACTGACTAGTTTAGTGAACAAACTAAGAACCGTTTGCCCCCGCTTATTTACCATTCTCGTTCCATAGTGTCGCTTCATACCTGTTATGATACTTTACAATGTCCTTGTGGCGACACCTGGTTGAATCTGTTCTATGCTGAATTCATTTTCCGAGGAACTGTTTTGTTTTTTCCACATGCTGCCACATAATAACTACCTTTCCTTTTTGGGCATAATAGCTTGCTCAGCAACTCTGGTCATTTGTAATCATAAGTTCCGGAAGGTTAGTAGATCATCGGTGTTCATGTTTCATTACTAAATAAAATATTAGTTTGTATTTTAAAATGAGCGCCGAAAAGACAGTTACCAATCTTGTATACCATTCTGCTATTATTGGCGCCTCAGTAGTAGGATACACAATGCTTGGTAAAAGCTTGTTGAAAATTTAAAACCAGCAATCTTGGCAAACGTAGACTTTGAAGACTATAGCAAAGCTAATTGCATCATTACAAGCTTCGTTTGGCTACGAAAGATTTTCTCAGTTAAGCAAGGAATTAATTCCAGACAGTAATAAATATGTAAAATAAAAAATACAATTTATAAAAAGGCTTCATTCGTAATGAAAAGGCGGCGCCGTGGTTAATGCGTTGCTTTTAGAGCGGGAAGTAATTACGCCAATTAGTAAACACAAACTAATGACGAGAGAAAAAGACATACAAAGCTACGGAGCAACTACAGCTGCATCAAATTACTAAGAAAAGCAGAGAATTGGAGCAGTTAGATTTTAATTAACGACAAACTGAAAAAACAGGGACATGCAGCTTACAGATTTTAAAGACGTTGACACAGAATTTTTTCTTGTAACAGGCAAACAATCGAGACATTGCCCATTGCCCCCCACCAAAATTCAGCGACTTTTATCAACCATCAGAAAAACAAAGAATGCAAGAAATCGTGAATTTATCGTCTTTGGTATGGACTGTTGTGTATTTTGTTGCGCAAATATTGGCTGAATAAAATGAACTAAAATCTATTATTCGCCAAAAGGGATATTGGAAGGGAATCACGGCATAAAAAACTAAGCCAAGCAGCGGGAGTCAGCGAACAAACAGCAAAGGAAGTTATCTAAACAAGCTATATGGCAAATTTATTGTACCTGCGCCTAAACGAATACCAACCACAATTTGTGAATACAATACCGAAACGACACCCATCAAATGGACCTTCTATATTTACCCCATGATACGATATGCGAAAAAGATTTAAGTGTACACACTCCAGTCCATTGACATAGCTTCAAGATACAAAGATGCCGGAACCATTACCAACAAAAGAGTACTTTCTGCTGTGCTGTTGCCATAACAACTGATTATACCAACGAGGCCCGCCAAACTTATCCTCGCATGATTCAAGTCGATGGGAAAAGAATTTTAAAGGTCAAGTGAATGTCAATTATTGTTAAAACATAGAGTTAACCATTAAAAGAGGCATCCCAGGATTCACAGATCACAGGCTTAGTTTGAAAACTTTAACAAAACAGTTATCTGAAAGACTTTTTTCCTAACCATTATCACAGAGAGCTGATTGACAAATCTCGCAACACAGAATGGGTTAGAAGACTGCCCTCAGTTTTTTTTGCGCGCCATTGAATAATTGAAGAATTTAAAAGGCTAAAACCCTAATATAGCAATAAAAACTAACAAAAGATGTTGTTGAAGAGACGACCGTTCATCCAGCAAACTATTACCATTTGTGATTGAAAGTAAGGTACCTTTATTTACGGGGAAGCAAAGGGGACACTCGCATTAGGGCAACGAGATCCGGTTTTGGATTGTTGATCCATATGAAATAAAAAGAAATTGTAAAAATGAATCCGCCCGTGTATTATTTACAGAAACTACACAACAAAACAAGACCAGCTCCTCAAGATCTTTTGTGAAGGAAGAACTGCAGATAATCCCGCCAGACACAGTTTCCAGTTTTGCTTAATCTATTTAAGTTACATAAAAATATTTTGAGTCTAGAATGGAAGCTCAGACGAAGCAAGAATGAAAAAGGAAGAGACCTTGAAAAGAATACGGAATCATTAATGCCTGTTCTGCAATTAGGGGAACATATTGCGAGGATTAATCCAATGCCTGCTAAACCATCCAGATCACCTACAACCCAAAAAAAATCCTACAAATTTGGGAAAAAGAATATCTTGCATTAATAGAAAAATTCGAGCAACATCAAGCAAACAGAGAAAAGGATTTAGATGAATTGGATCTGAAGCTATGATTGATCTTATAATAAAAGTGGAATGAAAAATATAAACCCCCCTGTTTTATGTTTTCTCCAATGCCCGATGCATATGAAATCGTTTCGTGTTTGTTCGATTCTAATAATTCTTTGTACAAATCGTTGGTGTTGATCTCATGTAGATTAGATTCGCAGTTTTACGTTCTTCTCCATTGTGAAAAAGTCTTATTGTCACACAATGCTTCTTTGTAGTTGTCATGTTGATTATGTTTGACTGCACAACACTGCAGGATATTCCTTTTCCTTCTTAATGGGTTTTTTTTGGCTTGAAAAACCTGTACAGTTCTTCGACCCCTTAAACCAATAAACTCCTTAAATACGCCCTCCGATAATTCATCCTCATCTTTTCCTAAAACCTCTAATTATGGGTGAATGTAAAGGCGAATCCAATAGGTAATCAGATGTATCATACCATCCGCATGGCCCTTTTAGCTAACTTCAATGTCCATGGCTTTAATAGATGACTTTCAGTAGGGATATTTATAACAAACTATCTGTATCTGTGTAAAGGAAATCTGGACTCTGGATACAAGGGTTTTAAAGTAGTCATAAAGAAATACTAACATCAAAAGCTTGAAACTTCCAAAACAGTAAACCCAATTAAATACAGGTGTCCAATTGACTGTCTTTTTTCCTTCATCATTATGCCAAAAGCTGGATCATGAAATCTACTAAAGTCTGATAATTTGTTTTTGAATCAGCTTAATTGCTCTTCGGTTCTCTTTGGTGACCAATCTACCTCTTGCCGCCTTGTGTGGATTTCCATAGTACTTTCCAAAACAGCTGTTGTTCATCAGCTTGAAAAAAGTCTTTTCCTGAAGCATCTGGGATTAGTTCAAGATCATGTTCTTCACTGATTGTTAAGGTTTTCATGAAACTTTTTTGATCAAAAGCAATTATCACGATGACCTGCTGTTAGCTTTAAACCATGTCTTAAATAAAATTGTAGAAGTCTGTAATGACAGACATAATTTCTTTTTACCCGAAGATAGGCACAAGTTTAGTTGCTCTGTTGGGATTGCAACTTTAGACTTTCCCCCCTGCTGCTAATGGTAGTCATTATGCAGGTCATGGAGTTCAGGAGGATATTCTAATACAAATTCTAAGAAAAAACGCCCCGATGTTGATCGGGCGTTTTAAACTGTTTCAAACCACTTTAATGCCTTTTGAATATTCTTCGTAACCGGCCCCAGTGGACATTATTTAAAGTGTACGTAATGGAAGTGATTGCACCATAGCCCATCCATACAGATTGTTTTTGCATCTAAATACATGAGATAGTAGACCTTTTACTTGGATCATAGTCGTGCCAAGTATTTGTTGTTAGCTTTTACAGTAAAGATGCGAACGCCATACTAATTCCTCCCGCAATCCGTTTTCATCATCTGAATCATTGGCAAATCTGCAATACATCAATCTGTATTCTAGTATCTTTTAAGAAAGCATCCCAACTCATTCCCACGCAGAAAAGGTAATGCGCGGGATCCAGCTATAATGTTTCATGCAGGTCTTTCTATAATTTTTCATTTACAAAGACGGTCCTCCAACAAACCACGGTCGGGCCATCTAGTATAAGTCTGATAGGTCTTCCATTGATTTTAGAATCTAACTTCTGCCATGCTTCTTGAGCATGCTTGTAATCAGAATCACTGATTTCTTTCCCTCTAAGACTAGAAAAGAACGCGCCCTATAGGCGGAAGTGTATATCTCGTCAAACCTTTCCCAACTGTTCATGTTACTCATAAGGTAAACACCCTTTTCTAAACAAGAGTTGGGTCAAATATTCTTCTGTTTTTTTGGGCAGGACTTTAAGGACATAGACAGTGACTCTAATGATCCCATCAGGTGTTGCATAGATCATAAAAGACATGTTATTTAAAGTGAAAGCACATGTACTTTTCTATTGACTGTGCAATGCATGTTACCCTGAAAGGGGCCCCCCCCCCCGGTGGGGTTTATGGGGGAGTTCGCTGGTGTCGTTGAGTCGCTGGATCGCCGGTTACTGCTTGCAATATAAGATGAGAGTCCGTAACCTCGCCAGTTATGAAAGAAGATGGCCCAGCCTCCCACTTCGCTGGGTCAACCTTAGTTGAAGATTGTCAGTTGATTGTGCGCTGCTCCTCTGAACATGCCTCTAATGTGATCATGTCTCTTACTTCGGATTTAAACACTTGGGCCGTTAGCATCTTAAACTGCAAATCCAACAAAAGCGTGGCTGAGTCCATACGCTGTCGATCTTCAGGAGTCCATAATAAATAACTGAGAGATTCAGATTATTAGAACAGTACTTTTTAACCACTTGCCTGCATGCGGTTCAAAAAGTATTTTGCAGTATAGGCCCTCTATATAATTCTGGTCCTTGAATGAACGCCATCCGACCTGACCATAATGAAGGCAAATGAACAAATCTGATGAATTACTCCATTAAGACTGTTTTTCGACGTTTCCTGTGGGGTTGGCCCTTCATAAGAACAAATAACCACTCGAAGTCTGCGTAAACTACGTAAGGACTTGGTTTGCAAGTCCGTTTCCAGTTCATAAACCAAACTTTAGATCCAGGTGGGGGAGGTAATTAGTCTGTATTACAGTCCTATTACAGAACTTTTACATGTTTTTTTATGTTCCAGGCGCGTCTTAGACGGATGGAATTCGTGTTAAACATTTTCTACAGAATTCTTGTTTATGTCCCATGTTTTTTTGAAGTATGCGCTAATAATCTACTCATTGTGCGAATCAATGTTAATGATAGGCAACCCTGTTTGCGAAGACATTAGGAGTAAGAAGTCCACATGGCTTTTGGCCGATCCCACCTCTTTGTTGGGCTGTCTTTATGACACTCTAAATGAGCACGCAAATTTGTTTTCTCAGACCATGTGTATACATTAACAGTTATTGGTTTGTTTTGTTCATTTATTCAAACAGATCAATATTTCCACGCTAACACAGGAAAGGATATTCCACTAAAGTTAAGATCATTGATGTAAGTTCATAGTTAGACACTTCTCTGCGTTTTTTGCGGACGTAATGAGCCCTTGCAAGAACACAACCACATAAAACATTTGCTGTCTGAATTCTTTTATGTTTAGAACTGCTACATTTGCGACCTAATATGCTGGAGGTAGTTGAATGTAAGACTTGCCTAACAAATCGGCTTCAAACTTAGCCAGTTTTAATCTGATCTCTAGGACTTCGCCCTCTTGACCAAACCAGAGCCCGCATTTTGGCTTCTTCAGCGGCACATCAAATGTGTAAGCATTGTCCTGCCCAAACCAGTTGTTAAGGGGGTTCATTATGAGAAAGAATAACCTGTGTTTAGTTGAGACCCAGACCACTAGATTTTCTTAATTTTGTTTATATAGTCGATTAAAACATGCTAACATTACTTTAACTGGCGGGTCTATTGTTGTTCACACCTGAACTTGAAGAATATAGCAAATGCACAACATCTTGCCTGTACCGTTTGTTTTGGAATCAATGACTTCTTAGATCAATATCATTTAAAAGCTTTTAAAAACGCTCTCCCTTTAGCCATTCCTTCAAACAATTCGTCTGGTCCTTCATATATCTTATCCATTGTTGTTTTTGCGGGGCAGTCTCAAAATATTTATTTAAATTAAAAAAAATACTTTAATCAGAAACGTCAATATCAACGTCTTTTTTGTGCCTTATGGACTCATAAACTAAAGTATAAACGTAAAGTATAAAACGCCCTTTGGTGTTGTTAATGTGAGCGTTTAGAACAGAGTTTAATGTCTCGTTACGTTTTCTAAACATTCTTTTTTTATCTGCTCGGTGTCTGGCTGTTGAGCAAAACTTGGCCCTTTAGCCTTTTTTCGAAGATACAAACTTTTTGTCTTTTTATAGTCATCCAAAATCGCCCTGTACACGACAAATTCTTGCATCCGTGAGTTTGAGTCAACTATGCTTTATTTATTTGTCAGTTTGAACGAAACCCTAAGTTTAGCTGTTATTTAGTTGAACCATAGCTGTGTCTTTTCGGAGTTTAGTTTATAATTTTTTGATAACAGCACTACGGCTAATGAACCCAGGCCAAGAGCTAAGACAAACCGCCCTAGAGGTAAAGGCTGCGGGCGCACCTACGCCCGGTTGCTTAGAGACCAACACCTTGTTTCCCTCTGCTGATAGAGCCTTACCAGAGTTTTATGTTCCAGTATCTAACATCTGTAACAGCATTAAAGGCAGCAGAATACCTTTCTTTGGTTTTGCTGTATTTTGAAAGGTCCCTGCTCTAGTTATTGTTGCATTTGTGTAATGTTGGTTAATCTGAAGGTTTTCATGTAGGGTTTTCTACTATCTTTTCTTTAGGCGACTCTTTCTGGCCGGCTGTAGGTACTTTTGGATAATGCGTAACAGACATGCTTTTTAAAAATAAAAAAAATAACTTAGTATGTATATCTTTTAATCTGTTAGCTTGAATATTATCACTGCCGCATCATATATTAAAAAACAAAATGACATTAACTGTTTTATTTCGCCATCTTCTACTTTGTCAATTTGAATGTTTATTCCCTCTTTAACAGTTCTCCCTTCCATCAACGATATCCTCTGTTGCCCTTAGGTCCCATCCATAAACCGTATTTCGTGTTAAATATTTCATCAAGTCTAAACACTGTGAAGTGTTGACTTTAGACACAAGGTTCTACTGTTGGACTTCTATGCCTCCCGCCTCCGAACAGTTTTTCTTATTTCGTCAAAATGTTGATAAGGTTTTAAGCCCGCTAGCGTAGGATTGGTTAGGAACTAACCACAATTGTTACATTGCTCTTTTTGTTATTTCTAGGATTAAATAAAAATTCTCAGTTTGTTCTTTGAAATCGGTTCTTCAGCTTCACAACAGCAATAAAATACCTTTAAGGCGAATCTGCTGTGGCCAGCGAAAAAAAAATTCATATATTGTCTGCCCTGCTTTCGGATGTTTAGAAGAAAATTCTCTTTCGTATATATTGCTAATTTTGACTGATATTGTTGCTCGATCCGCCATTGCTAAGAGGAGGGTTGCTAACAATGTCAAACTCGAGCGCGATGTCAAAAAGCTGTACCTTTGCTTCGGTATCTTCAGATATAATAACATATTTTTGTATTCATAAAAGATAGTTCCATATGACAATCTTTTTTAATGCCCCTTGAAAGTATGGCGCATGCGCACATTAACAAACTCCAAAATCTAGGGGTATGAAAAAGCGATTACCATACGCAATAACTTACAGCTACATACTTTTTTGCCGTCTTTAGCATCTGCGGCGCCTATTGTATGTTTTTAGTGCTTTCTTTTATTATCGATTCCTTGTAACGCAAGATCATCCCTTTTCACTTCGTGGTTAGCCATAATCAGAATAGATTAAAAATATGTCTGCATTGTGTAAAGAAAATATTTTCTTGCCCCTCTAAGTTTTATAGAAATTTTCTTACGATTGCCCCGCCCCAGATTCAGGACAATTGTCCTTTTTTAGGTCGTTGCTGAACCGAGTTCTATATTTTGAAAGTAAGTCGCGCAGAGCTGGCAGTAGGGGGGGGGGGGGGGGGGGGGGGGGACAACACTTCATCCTCTCCTAGGTTCTGAAATTTGACCAGGTAAGAATTTGTACAATCTGCCATCAATAGTAATGGATTATTTGAACACTAATATCCGTTTATTTCCCTTCACACCAAAGGGCTTCTTTCAGTCTCTAATTATGCGGGTCAAGAATTGAACCATATGTTTGTGACATTTTTATAAAACAAAATAAAAAGTTAATTATTTAAAAACATGGCAGGAATTGAAGTGAAGAGATTAGATGTTTTTTTGATCCTGGAGACGAACAATGAGCGAAATGACTCCGTTTGACCACAGCCATCGCTCAACGATCATCTTCAATTGCGTCGTGAATTACAGAAAGTACAGCCAGATTCATTTCACCAAAGTTTAGGCCTAGAACCGCCCCAATTATAACCCTGATTTTGAAGTAAAAGTGTTTCATTTGTTTGTGAAAAGCGGCCGCCGCCCCGAGAACAGCATGTTCGGGCTTACAAATTTTGAAAAAAAACGAGACCCCATCAAAGTTGGTAGGCATGAATACAATTAGACAAAGACTTAAGGGTGGAAGATCAAAATCGCCTTGCATGTTAAACCAAAATTAGACAGAGAGCAGTTTTCTTCTAAAGCTTCAAAACACACTGCAGGCAACTCCCAACCAGATAACCAAATACAAAACATGAACTTCAGGATTTAAGTCAAACAGCGGAACGAAATAAAAATGCAATAGAAGCAAAACCAGTTTTTTCAAGAAGAAAAAAGCATTAAAAAACTATTCACGAACCCAGATAACTGACAGATAAAGAGTGGCCCTTGATCGTTTTTTAAGAACCATGTTTAGAGGCGAAATTAAATAAACAATTTAGCAACAACTGAGTGAACTAAATGAGGAAATAAAAAGAGAAAAAGAAAAACTCGATGAGGCTGACGACGCCAACTTAGTGCATGATATGTAAAGAAAGCAAAACCCAAAGCCCCAAAAAGACTTGAAGAAGAAAGATCATTAAGACTAAAGCGGCGTCTACTAACCGAGAACAATTACAAACTCAATTTAGCATAATAAAGAAACGCCCAAAGAAAGTTTAGTTTGAAAACACAACGCTAGCAAACGAATTACGAACGCGCGCTGTTTTAGAGTGCAAGAGTCACATTAGGCAAGCGTTTATAACGGCCTTAAGGTTTTGCAATAAGTACAACTGGTAATGGCTATTACGGGCGGTGGGTCGCCAAAGTTTCAGTGCCTCCACCACCAGTCGCCTCAATCTCCGCCTGATAAAATCAGGGTAAAAAAAACAGCTTGATCTCTTTGCAGGTTTATTAAAAAAAATTCGCCAGTAAAGGCCATGGACGCTTTAACCAGGAATATTAGGGAGTGTCGTTAGTTGGCTTTTTGTCCTACTGCAAACAAAGTAGTTGGCTTATGGCCGAGCACTTATGGGCATTAGTTTTCTCTTAATAGTTGGGTTAATTTTTTTAGTAAGATAAAGACTAATTAATCCCTAGGCTCAGTTAATCCAAGAACAAGTGCTGTCTTTTCAATTCGTGGTCAATATTTTTTTTTGACTATCAACGGTCCATTAGGCTTTGGCCGCAGGATTGATGACTTATTCTTGGCGGGATCGGCTTGTTTGTTTACTGCTTGCAATATTACCTGGCCAGATTTTTTCGTTTTTCATTCCCGAACTTCTGTTCATTGCCGGCCACAAGATTCATTATTGTAGTTTTATTATTGTGCCTATCTGGAGTCTGAGGTCATAAGTGCCATGTATAAACCAGTCCCAAAACAGCAAAGTCTCTTTCGATCTTGCAAATTGTTAAACATTTTGGTACCTTTTTATACTTGAAGGTAAAATCAACTGTAGAAAAATGGCGTTCCTCTAATTTTGCTAAGTATTGCGTTTTTTGTGCATCAAAACCAGTAGAAGGTTCAGTTATATGCACAATCTCGTTTGTGCTTGCGAAACCTAGCAAACACCCAAACGTAAGTATGAAAAACAGAAGTCGTTCATCGGGGGGGGGGGGGGGGGGGGTTTCTTTTCCTGCTTTAGGGTAGGCTCTTAGAAAGACTTCCTAAGATAAAATGTCGTCCATGCTGTTTTTAAGCTCTTGCTCTATGGACCCGAGAGAACGCGGTGCCTGAAGACAAAGAAGTGTAAAGGAGGATTCCAGTTATATTATACTTTCTGTGCACGTACCCTCAAAAATAAGGGGTGCCTAGACCCCGATTGTGGGTCCAACTTTTTTGTCTAAAGTCCGTGTCCTTGACCTTAAATGAATTCATACAGATCCTTCCTTTCAAAAGCCTTCATGTCTATTCGGTTGCTGAATGGATTAAAACGGTTTGTCATTTGTAGAATGGTGCTTGCAATTCAGAACAAAATACGTCTGAAGGTGTAGAATAGAAAATGAATCTGTACAGGACCTCACCAAAGGATCAGGATGATTAAGTGATCAAGTCAGACGACACTCCACACCCAGTTGATGCACAAAACACAGCACCGTTAACTGTTCTGATACTACTGCATCGGATGACAAACCACACTTATTGGAATGTTGTCCGTTTTTAATAGGAGGGTTAGATAGCTCTTCAATAGGTATACTAACCTTTACTGAAAGGCGTCAGACTGAGTCACAGAAATGTCAAGAGTATCATTGTTTATTGTTTTTAAAATTGTAGTGCGGCCCAGCAGAACTATTTTGCCTCAGAATATTTGAATGGAATCATTTTTTAAAATGTGTTTAAAAAAATGTTTGTAACAATAACCACGCCAAGAAGACCGTCCTCTTTTTTCGAACATGCTATTGATAACGATTTGCGGAATACCCGAAGGGTTTGCACTCCATGTATTTTTTACAAAGTCGTATGGTTTAATAAACGTGAATCCCAGAGAATAATAAATTCTAAAAGTTTTGACAATCAGGGAACCAAAGTTAGGCCAGTTAACAATACCTGATGGTTATTATGGGTTTTTGCTCACTAAAAAGAAGCAATGAGTAACTTTTCGACAAAACTCCTCATACTTCCAATGGCAAATCTAAAAACAATGTCAACATTCAAGCTGAGAATGAAGAGATTACTATTTTGATAAGAGCTAGCTAAAAAATAAAGAGTGAAGCCGGTCTAAAATAAAAAAAAGAAAACAAAAAAGCTAGCAAAAACACAAATCAGACAATATAATAATAAAATTAAAGCGTTATATTATGAAATCACAAAAAATACAAAGAACAAAAAGAACAAAAAACGTACTGTATGGAGTGGGAAAAATTCCGCTACGTAGGTGCGGGGGGTTGCTGTTACGAGGTTGCTTTAATGCTAGGGGGTTGGGGGGGGGTCCATGGGGGGTTGGATGAGCTGAGCACCTGATGAAAACTATATGATGGAAGCCCTCAACTGTTTTAAGGAGCTCTTTCCGTCAGGGAAAGCTGCATATAGCGATGATGAAATTATACAATTCCCTAATTTAAAACAGTTAAAGATTAGTTTGTGGGAGGGTTGGATCAATTTAAATATAAAAATTGGCAGACAAAAGAGGAAAAGTTGTGAAATGTGACAACTCTACACATTATTTTAGAAATAAAATAATTAGTTGTTCTAAAAAATGTCGCGGACCAGAAGAATCAGGAGGTACATTAGCGCCTGTGAGGTGTATAACTCTAGAATTAAAAGAACACCTTCAGACGTTAGCGGACTTTGAACGAATGAGAGATAGCGCTTTGTATGGTTTTGAAGTACACTAACAGATGGCGATTATAAACGTAAAGAGTAAGCGAGACAACAAAAAGTTTCCCTAAACTAGAACAACTGCGCGATCTAGATGCATATAATGCTGGCCAGTATGAATAAAAAATAGTTTCGAAAAACCTGACAGCAAAAGGCACTTTAGAACCATATTTAGCATGGGACATAAAATTTGAATTCATAAGCCCATTTACATTTTTTGGAGAAACCGCCAAAAAAGTTTTCAGAAAAGCATTTCAAAACTCTGCCCTTTACATGTAAGTCTGATGCCAGAGGACAATATGAGCGAAAGGCGATTGAAATAAAAAGCCGTATGGAATAAACAGTACATCCTCCACAGAAAAGAATAAGTTTTGAAAGACGAGCTTCTTCTACAAATTCCAGTATCATCCGCAAAATGAAACTAGGAACCACGATCATCACAGATATTAGAAATTTCTGTCTTAGAAAGATGTGGAAAAGGAATGGGGTTTGGGCGTTAGAGACGTCCTATCTTAATGGAATTCTAATGTAGCTGGCAAAACTTAATGTTGACAGTCTTAAAGTTACCGTCCGTCATTCATCACAATGTGAGTGAATATTAAGTCATAACAACAGCAAAAAAAATCAATATAGTCTAAATAGAAAACAATCTTTACAGAACTGAATTGGATTAATCTACACATTTAGATCCTATATGATTCTAATTAATACTGAACAAGTTTTTGACAGAGAGTATGATAAACATAATAACTGGAATAGATTAATTCTGTTATAAAACTATGGCGCAGTTAAAATTTATGACAAAAACTCCCTTGATTCCATTGATTTGTGACAGACTTGGTTGTGGAAAAGCAATATTTGTCCTAGACCTATTACAAACCATTTTTTCGCTATAATGTTTGATCATATTGCTATTTTCTGTTCCAACACTTAAATTGAACCAATCCTATCATGATAGAAGGTTTATAAGGACAGATGATAACATATATTTAGTTGATCCTAGCAATAAACTGAGTGAGTGTTTTAGAACACTTTTATAGACTGTTTTGAAGAACGCAGACACTCTTTATTATAGATGACTGTTCGGCAGAAAGAGACGTAGTTAAAAAAAAGAAGAAATACTTTGTCAAAACTGGCTTTCAGCAGCGGAAGACAGCTGGAATAAGTGTGTGGATGGGTTTATGGTCAAAATAATAACTCACTCGTTTTAAAAAAGACATTAGAGAACAGTTTTAAAGACATGTAGTTTTTATTTCACATGAGAAGACAGAGACGCAGTTGATGAATGTGAACCTTGAACGATGATGTTATTGAAAATGATCAGAAAAACACAGATGAAGCAAAAACTAAAATCTGAAAAGTTTAGTAAATTAGTATTGAAAACGGTAATCCTACACAAGTATGCATGTTTTTAGGGTTTTACTATTTAGAGAACAGTAAAGATGCCGATTTCAGGCTTTCCCCCCTCCCCGAAACTTTTGAGGGGTGGGGGAAAAGCCAGAATCGGCCATTTTACAGTTCTCTCACCCTACCCTTTCACAATGACCTGGAAACCCTAAACTTAAACCTCAAACACCAGTTGTGGAATATATCACTGGGATCTTAGGGACGCAGCGCTAGCCCGCCCGTGGTGCTAACTACTAGTGAACAAGGACTAACCCAAGGATCTAATCTCTAAACTACAATCCACCCCACCCCTCTCCCAGACCCACCCTTCTCCTATTGAACCCGGACCACTACCGTACCGGGCGCTGCGTCCCTAAGGGAGGCAACGACAAGTACCCTAACCCTGCTGGCTACTACGTCCCCACAAGGAGGCAGCGCTAACACCCTGGACCTACTGCCTAAAACGACACCCCCTTCCTACCACAAAAAACCTGACCAAACACCGTCCTCGCGGAAAGCTCACCTCCTCAGCACTGTCCGTGGCCCCACGAGCCGCCTCTTCTACGGAAGACGAGCACCCTGCTCCGCAGCGCTGTCCGTTGGGCCTCCGAAGAACGGCTCCTCCCCGCGATGTCTACAACGCCCCAACACACACACACACACACACCCCAGGCACCCCTCGCAAAACGGGTCTGGCACTCAAAAGGAATCTCTCCTCCTCTGAAGGCCCCGCCAGAACTGAGGGTGAAGGAAGAGCCTGGCGCAAGCACCCCCTCCGGGAAACGCCCTGCACGGGGAAAGAGAACAGGGGCTGGATAACTCCCAGAAGGAGCACAAGGAGCAAGAGGAAAAATCCTCACAGATGGCAGATGCCTGGGGGTCTCCTCTCCTGGAAGAGCAGCAGGCAACGGAAGGGCCGCCCGCTCACCTGCCGGCACGCTGCAGTAGACTGCGGTGGTCTGGCCTCCCAGCCTCAGGAAGGAACAGGATGACCTCTGACACAACTGGACATACAGTTGAACCAACCACACCAGTTCGCACTGCTGACAGTGGCTGCAAACAAGGACGGACACAGACCGTCACAGGCCAAGGGCACCCAACCCTACGAGGACCGGGCCCTACTATTAGTCGAAGTCACTTCACGCAGAAGAACTATGGCGCTGGCCGCCGCACCAACAAGGAGAAAACGTTCACTCCGACGAATACCAGGGACCCGAATAAGCTACCCCACCACATTCCACCCGGTTGAATCAAGCGAACTCAACACACAACTCAAAACAGCGATTGGGAAGAGAACTTAAAGCCATCCTGACTCACTTGCACAACCACCGAGTTTTGGGCGAAAAGTGGCCTAAAAGAAGCCGCCTTTTCCTGTGGCGGAAGAGAGAGAGAGAGAATCACGCACCCCTGTCAAAACCCGTTAAAGGTCAAGGTTGCCCTCCGTACAGACAGACAGAGAAGAGAGAGACAAGAGAGGCACCGACAGTTTTTCGGGCGAAAGTGCGGCTTCTAAAGAAAAAAAAGAAAAAAAAGAAAAAAAGAAAAGGAAAAAAAGAAAGAAAAAGATAAAAGAAAAAAAAAAGAAAAAAAAAGAAAATAAGAAAAAAAAAAAAATTAAGAAAAATCAGCAAATATTACTGTTCTCCTGACAATTAGTACGTTAATAACCCAACAAAATAACCGATTTAACTACCAACAAACATTCTTGTGCAGGGTTTTCCGTTTTTTATACAATTTACTAAACTTTTCAATTTTATTTTTGCTTAATCCTGAGTTTTCCTGGTCCATTTTCAATAACATCATTTTCGCGCAAACATTCTTCAAAAGATCCCCTGTCTTTCATGTGAAATAACACTACATCTTTATTTACTGTTTCACTAAAGTCTTTTTAAAACTGAGTTATATTTTTGCATTAAATCCACACACTTATCCAGCATGTCTTCCACTGAAAGCAAGTTTTGAGTAAAGTGTTTTCTCTTTTTAAACTAATGTCTCTTTCTGCTGAACAGTCATCTATAATAAATGTGTCTGCGTTCCCCTTCAAACTGTCTATAAAAAGTGTTCTAAACACTCACCAGTTTTATTGCTAGGATCAACTAATATATGTTTATCAATCCCCCCCTGTCCATATAAACCTTCTATTATGAATACGCTTTGTTCCATTAAGTGTTGGACCAGAAACACCACAATATGATTAAAATAAATAACTTTAGGGGGGGTGGGGGGGAAACCTGGTTTGTAATAGGTCCCTAGGACAAATATTGTTTTTTTATTCCACAACCAGTCTGTGTGCCACCACCAATAATGAGCAATGAGGAAGATTTTTGTCATAAAGTTTAAAACTGCTCCCATAGTTTTTATAACAGAACTTAATCTAATCCGGTTATTGTTTTTTTATCATGCCCTCTTTAAAACCTTGTTCAGTATAATAAAAATCCCTATTAAGGTCTAAATGTTGTAAGAATTAAGTCCAATCAGTGCTGTAAGATAGTTTCTTCTATTTGACTAATAGTGATTTTTGTTTGCTTGTTTTTAGACCTTAATCTCCTCACCAAACCACAAGTTTTTTATTGTGTGAAGAATGACAACAGTAACTTTAAGACTGTCAACGTCCTAAGTTTTGCCAGCTAATTAAATTCCTTTAAAAAGGACTCAACTAACGCCCACAACCCCATCCATCTCCTATCTTTTAAGAACATAAGTATCAATATAATTGTGAACGTGTCTCCTAATTTCAGTTGCGGCATGAACTGTAATTTTGTAGAAGCATCTTTTTAAAACCGTTTCTCTTCTTGGAGGATTACGGTTTTTTTCCCATACGGCGTTATTTCAATTCTTTCCGACTATTGTCCTCTGGCATAAGACTTACATGTAAAGGGCCAGAGTGAATGCTTTTGGCTGAAACTTTTTGACGGCTAAAATATGTAAAATGGGCTTATGAATTCAAATTTTATTTCCCAATCTAAATATGAGGTTCTAAGTGCCCATTTGAGGTCAGGTTTTCGAACTATTTTATATTCATACTGGCCAACATTTATTTGCCTCTAGATTGCGCATTGGTCTAGTTTAGGAAACTTTTTTGCTGTCGCCAACCTCGATTGCGTTTATAATCACCATCTTTAGTGTACTCAAACCCATACAAAGTGCCCTATCTCACCGTTTTGTTCAAAGTCCGCAAACGGCCTGCAAGGTTCCTTTTAATTCTAAAGTTATACAACCTTACAGCGCTAATGTAACTCCCGATTCTTCTGGCCCACGCGACATTTTTTAGTACAACGTATTATTTTATTTCCCAAAACAATGTGCAGTTTATACACAATTTCAACGAGCTTTCCCTGTTTTGTCTTTGATTTTTAATATAACATGATCCCGAACCCTCCCACAAACTAATCTTTTAAACTGTAAATTTAGGGAATTGTATAATTTTCATAATCGCATGAATATGCCCCGCTGTCCCCTGACAGAAGAGCTCTTAAAAGCAGTTGAGGCCTTCCATCATATAAGTTTCCATCAGAGCTAGCCTCGTCCCAATGCACATAGAAGTAATAATGTAATGCAAGATTGAGCGGAACTTTCCTCCCTCAACCGTAGTTTTCATCTGGCGAAACACTAAAACTAGAGTGGGTAGATTGCAAGTTGTAAAGCCTAGCAGTTTTAGCTAGCCTCTCTATCAAAATCCGTATTTTGCTTCTTCAGGTTTTGAATGTAATAAATTGTTTTTAGATTTAGCATTGTAAAGTTTAAGGAAGTAATTGTCTAAAGTTACTCATTGCTCTTTTAGTGAGCAAAACCCGTAATAACCATCAGGTATTGTTAACTTTTAAACGTCGTTTTGTATCTCCTTTCATATTTTGTAATCATATTATTCCCCATGGCTTCAGTTTATTAAACAAAACGACTTTGAAAATATTTCATGGAAGCGCGCGAACCGTTTTTGGTGGCCCCGCAATTGTTATAAATAGCATGTTCTAAAAAACGAAGGAAACGGTCTTGAGGTTGTTATTTGTTACCAACATTTTTTTAACAGAATAAAAAGATGAGTGCATTCCAAATATACTGGCGCAAAATATTCTGTTGGTGGGGCCGCACTACAATCTTAAAAATATAGCAACTATACTCTTGACAATGCTTGTGACCCCAGACTTGCCTCTTTTCATAAAAAGTAGAGTAACTTCCCATTGAAGGCTATCTTAACCCCCCTATTGAAAAAGAGCACTTCCATAAGCGTGGTTTAGGACATCCCGATGCAGTTTTTAATCAGAACCAGTTAAACCTTTGCTTGTGTCTTGTGCATTAGACTGGGTGTGGATGGCGTATCCATCATTTAAATCACCAGACCTTTTTGGTGAGGTCGTGTACAGATTTCATTTCTAATTACACCTTCAGGCGTATTTTGACTGAACTGCAAGCACCATTACAATGACAAATTCGTTTATAATTCCATTCAGCAACAGAATAAGACATGAAAGGCTTTTGAAAGAAGCTGTAAACGAATTCAAAATATTAACATCAAGGACCAGACTTTAGACAAAAACGTTGGAATCTTATCATGGCCTAGGCGTCCCTTTTTATTTTCAGGTCAACGACCACAAAATTAACTTTGACTGCGTTCTCATCTTTCCCAATTGTTCAGAGAGCCCTGGACCATAGAGCAAGAGGCATAAAACAGCATGGACAACATTTATCTTAGACACTTCTCGAAGGGCCTAACTAGAGCGGGAATAGAACGAATAAACTACTCTATTCGTACTATACGTTTGGTGTTTGCTAGGTTCGCAAGCACAGGCAAGATCGAGCATAACTGAACTTTCAACTGGCATTGACCACAAAAACAATAACTTAGCACATTTAGAGGACGGCCATTAATTCTAGACAGTTATTACCTTCAAGTAATCAAAGGTACCAACATGTTTTACAATTACGCAAGATCGAAAGTTAGACTTTGCGTTGGCACTGGTTTATACATGCTGCCTTCTGACCTCAAACTTCAGATAGTACAATAATAAACATAATAATGAAAATTTCTTTAATAGCAGGCAATGAACAGAAGGTTTGGGAAAAACGACATAAATTCATGGGGCCAGTAATATTACAAACAATAAAAGAACCCCCCAAGATTAAGTCATCCATCTAATATCCCGAAGTCCAAACTCCCCAAAGTCATTGAAGACTCAGCAAAGCTCGCGACTCTGTTCGCGATACCATGAAATTATGAAAAGACAGCGCTTGTTCTTGGTATTAAGCAGGCCTAGGATTACTTGTCTTTCTCTTACTTAAATAGTAACCCAACTATTAAGAGAAACTAATGCCCATAATGCTCGGCCATAAAGCCAACTACTTTGCTTGCAGTAGACAAAAGGCCAGCTGACAATACCCCCTAATATACCCGGTAAAGATCTATAGCTTTACTGGCTAATTTTTTTAATAAATCCCGCAGATGAATTCAAGCCCTGTTTTTTTACCCCATGATTTATTCAGGTGGAGGCGTATGGCGGTGGAGGCACAGACCCAGCACCACGCCGCCTGTAAAAGCCATTACCAGTGTACTTATTGCAAATCCTAAGGCCGTATAAACGCTTGCTAATGTGACGTGCCTTGCTCTCTAAACAGCCCGATCGGATTCGTTCTGCAGCGTTGTGTCTTCATATTTAAATTTTTTCGGATAGTTTCTTCTTGATTCTATTCACTGAGTTCGTATTGGTCTCGTTAGTTATTAGCACTTCTAGTCTTGCTGACGTTCTTGTTCAAGATCTTTGAGTCTTTGGGTTATTCTTTCTTTAATACAGGCCCTACGATGCGGGTCGTCAGCCTCAACGAGTTTTTCTTTTTCTCTTTATATCCAGCTAGTTCACCTAGTTTTGCTAAATTGTTTGTTAATTCGCCTTTGATGGTTCTTAAAGTACGATCAAGGGCCGATAGTTTCTCGCATGGGTACGGCGAGGTCGTGTATAGTCTTAAAACGCTGTTTCTTCTGAGAAAAACTGGATTCGCTTCTATTACATTTATAATTCACCTGCTGATTGATTTAATTCTTTAAGTTCCATGTTTTTGCATTTGGTTATCTGTTTGGGAGTTCCTTGCCGTGTGTTTTTTGAAGTTTAGAAACTGCCTCCGCCCTTAATTTTGGCCTAACAAGGCCAAGCGGCGATTTTGATCTTTCACACTGAGTCTATTTCAATTGAACCCACGCTAAAAACTTTGATGGGTCTTTTTTTAGTTTGTAAGCTGAACAAGTTGTCCTTGGTCGCTCCTCACAAACACTGGTCATCTTTTACTTTCAAAATCATTAGGGCTACAATTCGGGAGGATTCCTTGGCCTAAACTTGTGGTAATAATGATCTACCTACTTTCTGTTAAGTTAATATACCGACTTGTTGGTAATGTACCCCCGATTTCTGCAAATTCAACAATCAATGGAGAGCCCCCGAGCGATAGGCCCCGCACCCAAGGGGAATCACACATGTCGTCTACCACGATCAAAAAATCATCATCTTCCAATCTTCATGCCTGCCATGTTTTCTTTAATAATTAATTTTTTTATTGTTGTTTTATAAAAAAATGTTTACATGCAATGGCTCGATTCTTGACCCCCCATAGAAGACTGAAAGAACCCTTTTGGCGTGAAGGGAAATAAACGGAATATTACTGCCCAAATATCCATCTACAAATTGATGCAGATCACATTCTTACTGTTAGCTTTTCCAGACCTAGGAGCGGATAAAGTGATTGTGCCAGGCTCTGCACGACTTACTTTCAAAATAGAACTCGCATCAGAAACAGACCCAAACAGGACAGTTGTACAGAATCTGGGGCGGGCAATTGTTAAGAAAATTCTGTAAAAACTTGAGGGGCAAAAAAGTATTTTCTTTACACAATGCAGACATATTTTTAACCTTTCTGATCTATGGCTAACCGAGAATGAAAGGGCTGATCTTGCGTTTCAAGGAATTGAAAATGATGATGGACTAAAACACAGAATAGAGGGCCGCAGATGTTAAAGACAACAAAAAGCATGCAGCTGAAAATTTTTGCGTATGGAAATCGCTTTTCCTTTCCCCTTAGTTTTTGAGTTGTTAAAAGCGCATGCGCCATACTTTCAAGGAGCATTTAAAGAAGATTGTCATATGAACTAATTTTTAAGGGAATACAAACGCGTTATCAGATCATCAGACACCGAAGCAAAGTACAGCATTTCTGACATCTCGTTAGAGTTTGACGTTGTTGCAACCCTAATTAGCAAGGCTGAATTGAGCAACAATATCAGTCAAAATTAGCAATATTTTACGAAGAGTGATTCATCATACAAATTCCTAGAAGCAGGGCAGACACTATATGGAATTTTAGTTTAGCGTCTCGCAAGATCGCTTAAAGGTATTTTATTGCTGTGTGAAGATGAAGAACCATTCAAAAGAGGAAGTGAAAAGTTTTTTAATCCAAAAATAACGAAAGTACAATGTTCGATTGAGGGCAGTCCTAACCAAATCTATGCTAGCGGGCTTAAACCTTATCAGCATTTTGATGAAATAAGAAAACTGTTTGGAGGCGGGAGGGTTGTAGAAATCCAACAGCGACCTTGTGTCTAAAGATTTACATCTTCACAATGTTAGGCTTGATGATTATTTAACAACAAAATACGGTTTATGGATTGCCCTAAGGTCAAACAGAGGATAATCAGTTGCATGGAAGCGGGAGAACTGTGAGAGACTTTAATAAACATTCAAATTGATAAAGAAGAAGAAGCCGAAAAACCCGGGCTTAATGTACATTTGTTTTTAATATATGATGCGCAGCTGAATATTGAAAATAACAGTGTAGCATACTAAATTATTTTTATTTTATAAAAAGCATGTCTGTTCAAGTTTATCCAAATGTGCCTACAGGGGCCGCCAAAAGAAGAGATAGTAGAAACCCCTAACATAAAAACCTTAGATTAACCAACATTACACAAATGCAGCAAGTACTGAGCAAGACCTTTCAAAATACAGCAAAACCAAACGAAGGTATTTGCTGCCTTTAATGCTGTTACATATGTTTAATACTGGAGCATCGACTATAAGTGCTCTTCAGCAGGAAACAAGTGTAGGCCTCTTGCAACAGGCGTAGGTGAAACCCGCAGCTTTACCTCTAGGCGGTTTGTCTTTAACTCTTGGCCTGTGTTATTAGCTGTAAGTGCTGCTAGCAAAAAATTAAAAACTAAACTCCAAAGCACACAGCCATGGTTCAACTAATAACGGCTAAACTTAGTTCGTTTAAACTGACAATAAATAAAGCGCTTGTTGACTCAAACATCACGGATGAAGAATTTAATCGTTTACAGGCTGTTTTGATGACTACAAAAGACAAAAGTTTGATCTTCAAAGAAAGGCGAGGACAAGTTTTTCTCAACAGCCAGCCCCCGACCCAGTTTAAAAAAGGAATGCTTAAAAAAAGTAAACGAGACATTAAACTCTGTTCTAAACAGCTCACAGTAACAACACCGAAGGGTGTTTATACTTTAGTTTATGAGTCCAAGCGCAAAAAGACCGTTGATATTGATTCTGATTAATTATTTTTTTTAATTTAAATAAATATTTTGAGTTAAAAAAGAAGCTCAACATGGCCTAAGATATATGAAGGCAAGACGAATTTTTTGAAGGAATGCTTGAGAGAGAGCGTTTATCAAGAGCACTGAATGATATTGATCTAGAAGTCATTGATCCAGCAAACGTGCGGGCAGCGTTGTACTGCTATTTCTCAAGTTCAAGTAAACTACAATAGACCCGCCAGTTTAAAGTAATGTTAGCTGTTTTAATGGGACTATGTAACAATAAATGAAGAAAATCTAGAAGTCTGGGTCTGACTAAACAACAGACTGTTCTTTCCATAACGACTTAACACCCGGTTTGGGCGGGAACGAACTGCTTACACAGTTTGACGCTGCGGTGAGAACCCCCAAAATGAGAGGCTCTGGTTGGTCAGAGGGCGAAGTCTTAGAGATCAGATTAAAACAGGCTAAGTATGCGCCGATTGTTGGAAAGGCTTACATTCCACTACCTCCAGCATTAGTTGCAAAAAGAGCATTCAAAAACATAAAGAATACAGACAACAAATGTTTTATGTGGTGTGTTCTTGCAAGGCTGCATCACGCCCGCAAAAACGCAGAGAGAGGGGTTCTAACTATCACCCGTACATCAATGATCTTAACTTTAGTGGGGTTGTCCTTTCCTGTTAGTTGTAGACCAAATTGATCGGTTTAAAGAACAAAAAAAACCCAAAAACTGTTAATGTATACACATGGGATGAGGAAACAAATTTGGTGCCAATTAAAGGTGTCCAAGAACAGTCCAACGATTGGCGAGCCAGACAAAAATCATGTTGACTTACTACTGTGCTTTCACCAGCGGGGCTACCGCATTACACATTGATTCGAACAATGAGAAAAACTAATGCAGCATGCTTCAAAGAAGGGGCATAAACCCAAAATTTCTGCAGAAAATGTTAAAAAGGGAATGCCATCTGTTCAACCCGCAAGCGAACATAAGAAACATTGTATCGGCCAGTTGACTGTAATACAGAACTAATTACGCCCCCACCTGGATCTAAAGTTAGTTTTAAGAACTGGAAAAAACTGCAACATTCTCCATATTTTTGTTTACGCAGACTTCGAACCCACTCATTGTTCCTTATGAAGGGCCAGCGCCACAAAAACTTCGAAAAACAGTCTTAATGAGTAATAAATCAGATTTGTTCATTTGCCTTCATTGTTGTCAGGTCGGATGGCGCCCATTCAGCACCAGAATTATACAGGGGCCCCAAATGCGGCTAGAAGATTTTTACAGCGCATGCAGCAAGTGCGCAATGACTGTTCTAATAATCTGAATTTATCTGAAATCATAATGGCGCCTGAAGACCAACACAGTATGACTCAGCCACACATTGTTGGATTTGGGGTTTTAGGTCTCTCATCAGACGCAGAGAATCCGCAGTGTAAGGACCATGATCACATTAGTGGGAAGTTCAGAGGAGCGGCGCATAACAAATGCAATCTTAAAACTAAAGTTTGATCCAAAACATGGAAGCTGCCTGTATTCTTTCAAACTTGCGAGGTTACGACTCTCATCTTATAATGAAAGCAGTGGACGATGCCTTCAGGGTAGCATGCATTGCACAGTCATCGGGAAAAGTACATGTGTTTCACTTTAAAAACATGTCTTTTTATGACTCTATGCAGCACATGATGGGTTCATTAGAGTCATTTGGCCATGTCCTTAAAGTCCTCCCCAATAACAGAAGAATATTTTGACTCAACTCTTGTTAGAAAGGGCGTTTACCCTTATGAGTATATGAACAGTTGGGAAAGGTTTGATGAAGATACACTTCCACCTAAAGGCGCGTTCTTTTCTATCTTAGAGGAAAGGACTCAGCGATTCTGATTACCAAACATGCTCAAGATGCGTGGCAAAATTTTAAAATTGTAAAACCGATGGGGGACATCATGACTCATACTTGATGGCCGGGTGTATGCTTGTTGGCGGATATTTTTGAAAATTATAGAAAGACCTGCATGAAACATTATAGCCTGGATCCCGCGCATTATATTTTTGCGCCCGGGATAGTTGGGACGCTTCTTAAAGTTTACTGGAGTACAGATTGATTTATTGTCTGACTACCAATGATTCAGATGATTGAAAAACGGATTGCGTGGAGGAATTAGTATGGCGTCGCATCATTATTGTAAAGCAAACAACAAATACTTGGACAACTATGATCCAAGTAAAAGGTTTTAAAATATCTCATGTATTTAGACGCAAACAATCTGTATGGGTTGGGCAATGGCACAATCACTTCCATTACGTAACTTTAAAATGTACACAGGTACGAATAATATTCAAAAGGCATTAAAGTGGTTGAAACAGTTTAAAAGCCTGATCAGCAGCGCGGTTTCATTCTAGAAGTTGACTTAGAATATCCTCATGAACTCCATTTACCTGCATAAAGACTATCCATTAGCAGCAGAAAGTCTAAAGATGGGTCCAAGAGAGCCACCTAAACTTGTGGGCCCAATCTTCGAGGGAAAAAAAAATATGTCTGTCATTACAGACTTCTACAAATTTTTTTTAAGACATGGTTTTAAAGTTAACAGCTGTCCATCGCATAATTGCTTTTGACCAAGAACAGTTCATGAAACCATACATCATGAAGAACACTAATCTCAGAACTAAATCCACAGATGCTTCAGAAAAAGACTTTTTTAAGCTGATGAACAACAGCTGTTTTGGAAAGACTATGGAGAATCCGCACAAGCGCAAAGATGTCAGATTAGTCACCAAAGAGAACGAAGCAATTAAGTGACTTCAAAACCCCAAAATTTTCAGGGGCTTTAGAAGATTTCATAATCACCTTTTTGGCATAATGATGAAAAAAAGAAAGTCAAATTAGACAAACCTGTATTTATTGGGTTTACTGTTTTAGATTATCAAAGCTTTTGTGTTAGAGTTTCTTTATGACTACTTTAAGCCCTTGTATCCTGAGTCCCGAGTACTTTACACAGATACAGATATTTTGTTATAGATATTCCTACTGAAGACATCTATAAAGACATGGGAAATGGAAGTAGCTAAAGGACATGCGGGATGGTATGACACGTCCGATTAATCCTAAAGACTCGCCTTTACATTCAATTTCTAACAAGAAGGTTTTAGGAAAGATGAAGGATGAATTATCAGGAAAGGTGATCAAGGGTATGTGGGGTTAAGGTAAAAAATGTACAGTATTTCGAGCCAGGAGAAAATCATTTAAAAAGCAAAGGGAATATCTCGCAGCGTTTGTGCAGTCAAACATATCACATGACAACTACAAAGAAGCATTGTTTGGCAATAAGATTTTCATCATGACAACGTAAAACTGCGATCTAATCTACTGAGATCAACACAACTGTGGGAACAAAGAAGTCGTTGATAGAACAAACACAAAACGTGTGTTTGTTAATCCAGAGTTTTCATATGCAATCGGGCACTGGGAACCGTAAATTAATTAAAGCGGAACTGTGTCTGGCGGAATTATCTGCAGTTCTTCTTTCACAAAAGATCTTTGAGGAGTGGTTGTTTTGTTGTGTCAGTTTCTCGTAAAATAATACACGGGCGGATTCATTTTTACAATTCTTTTTATTTCGTACGGGTCAACACTCCAAAAATGGATCTGTTGCCCTGATGCGAGTGTTTCCCTTCTGCTTCCCCGGTAAATAAAGGTACCTTACTTTCAAACCAAATGGTAATAGTTTGCCGGATGAAGACTCTCCTTTAACAGCATTTTTTGTTTTTCTTTTGATTGTTGTACTGGTTTTAGGCCTTTAAATTCTTCATTATTCATTGCGCGCCCAAAAATGAGGGCAGTCTTCTAACCCTTCTGTGTTGCGAGAATTGTCAATCAGCTCTCTGTGATATGGTAGGAAAAAAGTCTTTCGGCTAACTGTTTGTTAAAGTTTTCCACTAAAACCTGTGATCTGTGAACTCCTGGAATGGGCCCCTTTTAATTAGTAAATCTGTGTTTTAACAATAATTGATTCACTTGGCCTTTAAATTCTTTCCCCTCATCGACTTTTAATCATGCGAGGGTAGTTAGCGGGCCTCGCTGGTATATCAGCTGTATGGGAACAGCAACAGCAGAAGCACTCTTTTGTGTTAATGGTTCTGCATCTTTGTATCTTGAAGCTATTCAAAGACTGTGAGTGCGTACTTAAATCTTTTTTGTCTAATCCTATCAGAGGGTAAATATAGAAGATCCATTTGATGGGTGTCGGTTTGGAGTTGTATTGACAAAGTGTGGTCTCTGTATTCGTCTAGGGGCAGGTAAATAAATTTGCCAAATTGCTTGTTTAGAAAAACCATTCCTTTGCTGTTTGTTCACTAACTCCTGCCGCTTGGCTTAGCTTTTTAATTGCTGTGATGCCCTTCCAATATCCTTTGGCGAATAATAGATTTTGTTCATTTTTTATTCAGCCATATTATGTGCAACAAAATACACGACGGTCATTTCCAACGACAAAAAACCCCATTTCTTTCATCTTTTGTTTTTCTGATGGTTGATAAAAGTCACTGAATTTTGGTGGGGGCAATGTCTCGATTTTGGTTTGCCCGTTACTAGATAATATTGTTTTATTGCTTGATCAACATTTTTAAATGTGTAAGCTGATGCCCCTGGGTTTTTCAGTGTGTCATTAATAAAAAACTAACTGCTCAGTCTCTGCCTTTCATAGGCGTCTTGTGCAGCTGCTAGTTGCTCCCTAGCTTTGTTATGCCTTTTTCTCTCGCTGTCATTCCCCAGTTTACTAAATGCGAAATTACTTCCGCTAAAAGCAAGCGCATTCACCCCCAGCGCCGCCCATCATTATTGCGAGTGAAGCCAGTTTTTATAAATGTATTTTTTTCTTTCATATTTATATTGTCTGGAATTATTCCTTGTTTAACTAGAAAATCTTTCGTAGCAACGAAGCTGCAATGATAGCAATCAGCTTTGCTGAATCCTCAAAGTCTAGTTTGCCCAAAATCTGCTGGTTTAATTCTTAACAGGCTTTTACCAAGCATTGAGTATCCTACATTAGTCCTCCAATAACAGCAGAATGGATACAAGGTTAGCAACAGTTTTTTCGGTGCTCATTTTTTAAAAATAAAATAATTATAATTATTAAAAAAAACATGAACAGTGATGATCTACTACAGCTACAAGGCGGCCTAAACCTGCTGAACTTATGAATGACCAGTTGATAATCAAGCTATTATGCCCAAAAAGGAGAGGCTGTATTCTTTGGCAGCTTTTGGGAAAACAAAACAGTTCCTCGGAACTGAATTCAGCATTGAACAGATTCAAAAAGATGCCGCCGCAAGACATTTTAAAGTATCATAACAGGTATGAAGCGCAGCTGGGGTCTAGAATGGTGAAAAGTGTGGGGCAAAACGGTTCTTAGTTTGTACACTAAACTAGTCAGTAGATTTGCTCCCATTGATTCTGAACAAGATCTTACGTATGATTTAACGCAAGATCCAGTTTTAACAAAGTCATTAGAGTCTCTGGGGTGTGATCTATATTACAAATTTGGAACATTATGTCGCCAGCGATCATGGGATTAATAACTTTTAATCATATAGATTTTGTTTCCCTTCAAAATGAGCAGCTGGAAAATCAGCTAGAATCAGAAAACACTGAACCAGGTGGAGAAAGTAACCAGCCAGAAAATCAGCAGAAAACACTGAATCAGGTGGAGACCATTAAAAATCCTGGACGTGTTGAAGCAGGAAAAAAATTAGCAGAGTGGAACAGACAAAAAAAATTAATGTTACAGAATATGACTCATCATGAAAACATAACACCGCCAACGCCAGAACAAGTTGATTCAATGCCAGCTATAAAAACTCCATGTGATTCAAGGGCCCCAAAGTCTTCATGGAATATGAACTTAAAACTGTTGCCATTTTTGGCGCCCTTGCTGCTGCTGGGGGCAGTTATTATGGTTATAAAATATATAACCAATGGCAACAAAAAACAAAAGAAGTTAAAACAACCTGACCGTTAAATACAGAAAAAGACAACTGCACGCCAAAACCGTCAACAACAAAAGATCATTTTGATCCATTTATAATGCATAATATTTTAAGAACTTAATTTTAATTTTTATAAAAATAGATCATGGCGTATTATAAAAATGCAATAAAAGTCAATAAAAAAGACATGGAGTCCTATAAAAGACATTCCATAGACCCAAATTGTAATCAATGCGGATTGCTTCGGATGTAAAGACCTTCCTTAAAGATCTATGCCAGAAACGCTGAGCCAGACAACCTCAACGATGACACGTTTTTTGAGGCGTGTGTGTACTATATAATTAGACAACACTATTATGATAAAAACAAGCTTGTATTTTTTTGATAATTAAAAGATAACTTAATACAACTTGTTGTACTTAAAGACGGACTATCATGAACTTATAAGAACTGATCAAGAACTTAATTAAAAACTTAATCCAAGAACTTATTAAAACTTGAAGTAACTTAATTAAGAACTGGGTGCTTGGGGGTGGGAGTGTGTGAGGTGTACACAGGGGTGGGTGGGGGAGGAACCGTGCGTGCGTGGGTGGGGGTGGGGGGACGTGCTGCGTGGGGTGGGTGTGGGGGGACGTGCGTGCGTGGGGTGGGGGTGGGGGGACGTGCGTGCGTGGGGTAGGACACAACACATCACACACACAAACAAACAACAAACCAACAAACAAACACACAAAAGACAGACAGTGCTTGTAAGACTGCCTAGTTTCTGTGGCTCCCTCTTTTCTCAACCAGGCTTGCAACTGGCTTTTGGGCAGAGTTACAAGCAGTAATTGAGCTGTAGCCAAGCTTTATGGCGGCTCTAATGCCAGTATTAGGTATCATCCGTCATTGTATATTGGAGCATTTATATGAAGATAGTTCTGGCCACACACTACTTACCTCTCCATACTGGTAGATGTACTAAGGCCTGCCTAACCCTATCTATTTGTTTGCCAAACATTCAAAAATCGTATCAGTAGCATAAGGCACACTGCGTTTTTTAAACAATCAAACAGCCGAACGGGTACTATATTTAGAGGTCATGTCAATACTTACACGTGGCTCTTGCCCTTTCAGTCAAACAGGCGAGCTCGCCCTGATGACCCAGTATTCTTGGGTGCTTTCTAGCCGATCAATGCTGGCAAAAAGCCAGGCCAGCGGTAGTAAACTGCTGTGGAAGTGGCTCAATTACTCCTGCCAGCAGGTTCTAACACGGGTCATGTGTATCATGCCAAATGCTTTAAAGTTGGGTTGGATTGTATGTATATTCAGAATAAGTTTCGTTTGTTGTTATAACAATTCCATTGAAAGAAATCGGCGAGTTTGTGAAATTTTGGATAAGAATAGAAACAAAATGACACTTCAATTAGTCTGTCTAGCACGAGTTAGATCCAACCACAAATCTTCTTTCAGATAAGACTCCCATTTTTTGTTTTGGACTGTTTCAAAATTGTCTTTTGCTTCTGAAGCCAATGCCCTAAAAAAAAGGGAGGGAAAGAGCCTGAGAAAGAGATTTCCTTTCTCATCTTCACTGAGTAACAAGCCCTTGTAGATGGGGTCATTTCTTGTACAGTTTCAAAGGTTTGGTTTCATCAAATGGATCGGAAGGCAGTCTCACAAAGCTGTGTTTTCAAATATTTGTCAAGATTCTTTTTCAACTGAGAGTTCTGTTTTTTGTTGAGAAACAAAAACGAAATGCTTCCTTTTGCTTTGACAGGAGGAGAACAAGGCTCGCCACTCAATTTCCTCTTTTGTCAAAACTTTGCCATGGCCCTCATGATAAATCAATGTATTTTTTCACAAGATCGGTCTGTTGATGCGGAAAGTTTCCTTGCGAAGCTAACAACAACTCCAATTCCGTTTCCTGAGTAAATTAGTGTTGCACGTCCAGCAATGGCAGAAAACATTGAAACATCACTTCCCTGACTCGCCATGTTTTTAAACACACACAATTCTCTCGAAACGTCCTTTACAGCCCGCCGCGAATTTAAAATGCGGCGGCTGTGTATGGTGGGCACAACACAAAGTGTTCACGTGATTTAAGCTCGGCACTTGATTTGAATAAGAGGCTTAGCGAAGTAAACATGACTAAATTGACAAGGCCGTCTCGTCACCCGGGTGTGCGCAGCGTGGTCTCGCAGCAGTTCAATACGGGGCCGTCAGGTGTGCTTTATTGATTTCTTGGTCCGCAGTTGTGCGAGCCGTGCACTGTGTCGAGGGCCGCTTGTCTGCGCGAGCCGGTGCCATAAAATGCTGTGTGTGTGCTGCCCGCCTCTCTGTCTGTCTCTCTCACTCGTCGTCTCTTCTCTGTCTGTCTGCGGTGTTCTCTCTCTACTCTCTTCCCGCCACAGGAAAAGCGGCATTTAAGCCACTTTCGCCCAAAAATTCCGGTGGTTGAGCAAGTGAGTCAGGAATGGCAATTTATACGTTTCTCTAGTGGTCAGAACAGTGTATCCCTTCCCTCCGCATTAGCTGACACACCTGACCAACGACTAGTTGGCTCGTGCAACCACACGACAGGTTACTACAAACAACTCACAGACTTGACAACACAACAGCCGATTACATCCTGCCCGCCCCCTCTGGTGTTGAACCAAAGTAACAAAGGGTAACATAGAACGAAACCAACTTCCTCCTACACTGTCCCTCAATAAACTAAGACTGGAGGGCAAAATACATATGTCCTACTTCCCCACGGCCCCCCTACCAGCCTAACCTTCCAACCTAACCCAAAATCCCAATCTTCCAACACAGCGCCCACACACACACACACACCCCAATACACACACACACACACACCACACACACACACACACACACACACACATCACACACACACAACGCACACACACACAACACAACAGCACACACACACACACACATGCAACCCACACACACACATGCACACATGCCACACGCTCTCTATTTCTCAAATATCATTACCCACAACCACATGGACATGTCGGTTTAGTACCGCCTATTCGGTGACAACCCTCCCAGACATAACTATGAGCATACACGCACACACGCGCGCGCGAACCACAACAACGCACGCACGCACGCACGCACGCACGCAACGCACACACAAACACACACAACACAACACACACACACACACACCACACAACACACACAACTCACACACACACACACACACACACACCCAACACACACGAGGCCACACACGCTCATCTGTCTTCCTTACTTAGCATCAAAACACAAGCAGTAAACGAATGAATATTACTCAAGACATCTTCAAGCATGCGTTGGAATGCAAAGCTGGTCCGAAATGATTAACTGGCCTGGTGCACTCTTCTGTCCCTTCTCTTACTGTCTTTCTTCGGCCTCTCCACATCCCTGGTCTTCTTTAGTCCTATGGAATCTTTTCTGAACACATCGCCTTTAACTTCAGATACTTCTTGCATACGTTAAATTGAAATTATGACGTCAGTGGTTTCTGCACATCTGAGAACTTATGGGGTGGCCCTCGTATACAGAGACTAAAAGGTGTAATATCTGAAAAGTTAGAAAATGAATATATTCGATATTGGAAAGACAAGGAAAGGCACTCATCAAAACTTAATTTTTTACAACACTATTGCAAAAAAAAAATGTAACAGAAAATTATTTAATAACCGTTACAGAGCCAAGACACAGAAAGGCCTTAACAAAACTTCGGATAAGCGCCCATGACTTCAGTAGAAAAAAGGACGGTATCTGCATGTACATGTATTTAGAGAACAAAGACTTTGCAATCGTTGTAGATTATTGGAAGACGAAGTTCATTTTCTTGATCACTGTGAAAAGCTTTATGTCATCAGGAATATTTCAATAAAGCATAAAATGTCTTAATATTAATGCTTCAAATATTGTTCTAAGCAGCTCATGACTATGGACAATACTCAGTCATTATTAGGAAAATGTATGTATGACTGTTTTGTTCTTCTGTGATTACCATATTGTGTCTCATAAACCCTGAGGTTTCATGACAATAAGATTTATTCTATTCTATTCTATTCCCTTGTATTCCTACCCCCCCCCCCCCTCTCTCTCTCTCTCTCTCTCTCTCTCTCTCTCTCTCTCCTCTCTCTCTCTCCTCTCTCTCTCTCTCTCTCCTTTTTTTCTGTGACATGAGTTGTGGTCGCTTTGCACGTGCACAGGGTAGGTTGGTTGGAAGTGAGCATTTTGGCAGTCAGTTGTGTTGTGGTCACTGGTTGGGCATGTAACAACATGGAGAGGCTTGCGTGGAAAAGATTATTGTCTAACCCAGCTGCAGGGCTGGTGTATAGTCGGTGTGAAGATTATGGTTTAACCCAGCCATAGGGCTGGTGTATAGTCAGTGTGATTATTGTTTAACCCAGCCATAGGGCTGGTGTATAGTCCAGTGTGAAGATTATTGTTTAACCCAGCCATAGGGCTGGTGTATAGTCGGTGTGAAGATTATGGTTTAACCCAGCCATAGGCTGGTGTATAGTCGGTGTGAAGATTATGGTTTAACCCAGCCATAGGACTGGTGTATAGTCAGTGTGATTATTGTTTTAACCCAGCCATAGGGCTGGTGTATAGTCAGTGTGAAGATTACTGTTTAACCCAGCCGTAGGGCTGGTGTATAGTCAGTGTGAAGATGATTGTTTAACCCAGGGGTAGGGCTGGTGTATAGTCAGTGTGTTTTATGGTAGTCTCTGCTGGAGGGAGTAGATAATAAAGTTGTGCAGTGGTTACTGTATGATGGTAGTAGTCCAGTGTTCAATTAGCTGACTGATTTTTGTCAGTATGTGCTGACCTTGTTCAACAGGTAGAGGTAGGCCAGCAAGTCAGTGTGACTGGCCTGTGATCCTGTGGAGATTCTCTGGACATTCCTGGACTGACCACATGGCTCAACGGCAGTGTTTGTCTGGTAGCTGTTTGTCCAGGTTTCTTGTGTGCTGGCACTGTTTGTCCCATGTTTGTCTGTTTAGTGTGTCCTTTTGTCATTTCTTGTGTTAAGTGCTTGTTTTGTGGTCAAACTGGTGTGTGTGTGTGTGTGTGTGTGTGTGTGTGTGTGTGTGTGTGTGTGTGTGTGTGTGTGTGTGTGTGTGTGTGTGTGTGTGTGTGTGTGTGTGAGTGTGTGAGTGTGTGTGTGTGGTGTGTGGTGTGTGTGTGTGTGTGTGTGTGTGGTGTGTGTGTGTGTGTGTGTGTGTGTGTGTGTGTGAAGCCAATATTGAATGCAGATTAAGTTTTACCTTACCTTTTAGAAGTGCGCTTGAGCTGATGGGTCTTATTTATCTGATCAAGGCGGAAGTGTATGTGTAAGAGGGGCGACTTCTATACAAAGAGGGAGTTTTCCTGAGAGGGGTGTAAACCAAAATCTTGTCAGCACCCCTTAACAAATTAACTATGGATGTGATGTTTATGATTTGATAGTAACGATGGGAATCACTGTGTTACTAAGCCTTTGATGATTATGCTAATAACTATCCTATGGCGGATTAGGCTAATGAGATAAAGCATGATGGGATTGGAGATGGTGAGTAGAGAACAGTAAAATGTCTGTTCTGGTTCAACAGCTCTCAACCAGTTTCGAGCTGTTGATCTAGAACCAGAAATTTTACTGTTCTCTAACTAGTAAACCCTTCAAACATGCATACTGTGTTGGATTATTTCATGTGAAAATAAAACTACAGTCTTTTAACTGTTCTCTGAAATCTTTTAAAATCCGCACACTTATCCTAGCATGACAAATCTTATAAAACGAAGTAGACAGACAGACAAACAACATGATCCGGCCAGCCTTACCCACCCCACTATTGTGCGGAGTTCTGAAACCAGAGAGCTTAATGAGTTAAGTGTGGAGTCGGATTTTCTTATCTCCGGGGCCGACCTATGCATGGAAATACAGAGCCCCGTCATTAGGCCGACGCCTGATCACTTAATTTATGCTCTTCTAAGCTGGGGTCTTACGACTTTGGCACAGACAAGAGGTCTTCGTTCACACAGAACGCGTGACAGCTTGCCCACACGCGTGCACGCTTAACCAATCGGCAGGAGTATGACGTCATTATCATAAAACGGCTCTAGACATTTTCCTGTGGGTAAACCCCTTATCAAATCAAGTGCTGAGCTTAAATTCACGTGACATTTTGTTTTTGGGCAACCTACATTAACTATCTCGCCATTTTACATGGGAGGACTGCGGCTGTTCGGGCGCGTTTGAGTGACTGCGCTGTTTAGACGTGTGAGAGAAGTGATTTTACCAGAAATATTTATGTCTCAAGACAGCATTTCTTCGAATTAGAGAGAGAACTTCTGGAATCGCAAGTTGCTCATCAAATCTATAGATTTCTCAACACAGCCATCAACTTTAATTCTACCTGACATGGATCAAGCTTCTACTTTTCAACAAGCTCAAAATCTCCCGTTACCACCGCCAACACCAACGGAATTGTGGGACAAGGAAGAAATGCTTATTTTGCAAGAGAATCAAGACTACTTTAAAAAATGACAGAAATAATTGAAAAGATTAAAAGGGAAGGACCACAGGATTTGCCACGAAGCCTAAAAGAAAGCTTGAGCAATTGTTAAAAGAAAAAAAGGAGACAAAAAAAGGAGAACAGATCTTTCAACGCCGCAAGAATTACATGCCTATCTTATGGCAAATCAGGCTGGCGTTCAATCAGCTGTTTTCAGAGAAGCTTTTACTGATCAGATATTTTCCGAAACAGCAAATGAAGCTGAAATTGTAGAAAGACTACAAAAAGGGATGAGAAATTTGAGGAGGCAAGATGCACAGTCCTTGTTAATTTACATTCAGTTCGGTAACTTCTTGATTTTGTGTAAACAATGGCAGGAAAATGAAAGGAAAGAAGGGAGAACGAAGGAAACTTGGCGTTTGGTTGAAAGCAAAAACCGGGTATTCTGATGTTCACGTACGAAAATTACGTGCCGTTGCAAGTGTTCTTTTTGGATACACAGGGTTTTATGCTGTAGGCCTTCCTTTCGTTTCATTTCTGGCAAGCTGAATGAAATTAAAGCCATGCTGCAAGTGCCGGAATTTGCACAGTACTGGAAACAAGATCCGCACATAGCAAGCTCAAGCAAGCTCAAGCAATCCCATAATCGTTAACGGGAAGGCAACTGCCAAAGCACACCCCTAAAAATAGAACCGTTCACGCGCGTGAACGGTGGCCTACCTGCTGGCATTCCCCACTCCTGCCCCATGCCTTGCGTTGTGGTTGGCTGCTTCAACGTTTCACCTATTCACCTGCTTCAACGTTTCACCTATTCACCTGCTTAAAGGCTGTCTCAGACGGCCGCTGAGAGAACTTTGAAGAGATCTTGTGATTATTGATTCAGGACTCTGATAAGTGATTTAGTGGCTGTCTCGAATTTACGTCGCTCAAAGTGCGAACCACAAAAAGCCCCTTTCACATTCCCCTGCAAGCACCTCCCTATCTATTGTGTGTGTCTGTGTGTGGGCGAATGAGAGGGAGGGAGAGAGGCAGAGACAGACAGACAACAAAGAATTAAAAGACAAAAGACAGACAGACAGACAGACAGAGTTCCTAATCAAGTAACTTCTAAGCTCTTACTCAAGTCACTTCTAAGTTCTTAACTCAAGTCATCTCAAGTTACCCCCAAGTTCTTAATCAAGTAACTTCTAAGTTCTTGCTCAAGTCATCCTTAAGTTCTTAATCAAGTAACTTCTAAGTTCCTACTCAAGTCACTTCTAAGTTCTTAACTCAAGTCATCCCAAGTTACCCCAAGTTCTTAATCAAGTAACTTCTAAGTTTTTAAACTCAAGTCATCCCCAAGTAACTTCTAAGTTCTTAACTTAAGTCATCCCAAGATCATAACTAAGTTATTCTCTAAGTACAACCAAGTTCTTATTTAAGTCAACTTATAATTATTTATTAAGTTCTTAAAGTATTTTCCCAAATCTTAAATGGATCAAATGATCTTTTGTTGTTGGCGGTTTTTGGCATACTTTTGTGTTCGGCTTCTGTATTTAGTGGCAGAGATTGTTTGGACTGCTTTGGTTTTTGCTGTCTTTGTTTTATATTTTATAACCGTAATAACCGCCCCCAGCAGCAATGCCGCCAAAAATGACAATTTTAAGAAAATTCCATGAAGACTTTGGCGGTGTAGGCAACCCTGCTGTTGTTGTAGGTCTTGAATCAACTTGTTCTGGTGTTTTTATAGCTGGCGTTAAAACAACGGCTGCGGCTCTAGCGCTTTTTCAGTTTGAGTTATATTCTGTGCTTGAAATTTTAATTTTTTTTTTGTTTGTTCCACTCTGCTAATTTTTTTCCTGCTGCAACGCGCCCAGATGAGGAGGCTTTTTACTGATCACTTTCTCCGCCTGATTCAATGTTTTCTGATTCTGCTGATTTTCTGGCTCGGTCCATTTTTAAGGAAATAAAATCTATATGATTAAAAGTAATTAATCCATGATTAATTAGAGAGTGGCGCTGCACGAGTAGCGACGCTGTGGTCGATTGTCTGCGAATGTGTGATCTTTTGGGGCTGTTGTGCATTGTGTTTGGATTTGGAACTGTGCACGATGATTTATAAAGTGTTCAAGATGAAAAGTGTAAACCCAGCAAGTTTGTGTGCTTTAATGACTGTGATATCTTTTCTGTTGAATTTGTGTGATAGTGCAGTTTTCGCATTTCCAACATGGCGACATGTAAACAATGCAGGCATGTGTTATACCCATGACACACTTTTTAAATTTCAGACACTTTGCAGACAGCAGCGCTCCCCATTTCATTTATTTCCACCAGACATTTTATCAGCAAGTTTCAAGAAACAATCAAGTAAGACAACCGGAAAGACAGAAATATCGAGCATGAGGAAGAGAGGACAGAGAGGGGGAGTGAGAAACAGACTGAAGAAGAACGGTATTTACCCCCCCCTCCCGTCAATCATTTTAGCCAATGTCCGATCGATCAGACCATTTTCCCCCGAAAATAATTTTGATGAACTGCAAGCAAACGTACGTTATTTAAACGAATTTAGAAATGCGAATGTGCTGTGTTTTTCAGAAACCTGGCTGAGTGAAGAAATAACAGATGACATTTTAGCTTTGGATGGATTTGGTTGCCACTGAGAATGGACAGAGACAAGTGCATGACAGAGAAATCAAGGGGGGGAGGGGTGTGTAGGTAATGTGAGCGAGAAGGGGTGTAACCGTGAGAACGTTAAAGTGCGTCATCAAGTGTGTACGTGTGATGTTGAACTTTTAGCAGTGTCACTGCGACCGAAATACCTGCCACGCCAGTTTGGACAGCTCTTCATGACTTTTGGTTTACGTGCCACCCTCCGCAAATACTGCACGTGCAGCCGCAGAAATCACGGACTCTGTTCACGCTCTGCAGCCATTTCACCTGACGCACCGTGCTTTATCCTCGGCGTTTTTAATGACTGTGACCTCAACTCAAACCTGCCTTCTTTAAACAATATGTGTCATGTTTTACAAGAAAGGATAAAGTACTTGATTTATGTTACTGTAATATACCATCTGCATACAGGTCTGTTCAGCTCCCCCCTGTTGGTCAGTCTGATCACAATGCCATTCATCTCTGCCAGCTTACAGACCAAAAGTAAAAAACACAACCTGTCACTAAAAAGCAAGTGCAGTGTTGGACACAAGAAAGTATTGATGAATTACAGGCTTGTTTTGAATGTACAGATTGGAATTTGTTTTTAAATTCTAGTTCTGACATTACGAAGCCACTGATGTTATTTCCAACTACATTTCTTTCTGTGAACACATGATTGTACCTACTAAAACTATCAAAATATTTCCCAACAACAAACCTGGGTTACAAAATCTCTGAAAGTAACTCTAAATGAGAAAAAAATAGCTTTTCAATCAGGCAATAAAAGCGATCGTAAGGTTGTACAAAAGAAACTGCAAACAGAGATTGAAGAATCAAAGAGAGCTTACAAGAGAAAAGTAGAAAACATTTTTCCAGACTGGAAATATGCGAGATGCATGGAAAGGAATAAAGGTTTTATCAGGTTCAAAAAATATTCAAACAAGATATTAGTAACAAAAAAACAGCTAAAGAACAGAAGCAATTTGCAGAAAAGCTAAACGATTTTTACTGTAGATTTGATGATAAAGATTTTAGAAGAGAATTAAAGGAAGTGAAGGAAGAAATCCAAAGCAATGTTAAAAAATACGTTGATGAAAGTGATTCTGTTGTGATTGAGGAAAATAATGTTCAGTCTTTTTTCAAACGTTTAAATGTGAGAAAGGCAATGGGCCCAGATAATATCTGTGGAAAATTGTTGAAGGTGTGTGCTTCTCAGCTCTCCTATGTCTACAGTCGTTTGTTTACCTGGTCACTAAGAGAATGTACCATTCCTGTTTTATGGAAAAATGCCACTTGTATGTCCTGTTCCCAAGAAACGCAACCCAAGCTGTTTAAATGATTACCGACCAGTTGCCCTCACATCTGTTGCAATGAAATGTCTTCAACGAATTGTCCTCTGTTCTGTTTTAAAAGATACCACACAGTACCAAGACCTGTTTCAGTTCGCATACAAACAGAGCAGATCAACAGATGATGCCACACTCACACTTCTCCATCATGCGTTTTCACACCTCGAAAAACCTGCCTCCTTTGTACGCATTCTTTACATTGATTTCTCATCAGCATTCAACACCATACAACCACATCTGATGGCAAAGAAACTCATTAACATGAATGTGTGTAACAAGCTCATTCTTTGGATAATAGATTTTCTAACAAAGAGGACACAGTCTGTGCGATATCAGAGTGTTGTTTCGTCTTCCAGAGTCATTTCAACTGGCGCACCTCAGGTACTGTTTTATCTCCAGTGCTTTTTACTCTGTACACAAATGATTGTTTAGGAAGTGATTCAACTTTGTACATTAAATATTCAGATGACTCAGCACTTGAGGATCTTTCCAACTCTGACTCTGTTTACTTCAAGGAGGTTCAAAGATTTGTTGACTGGTGCGATCACAACTATCTTGATCTGAATGTAACAAAAACGAAAGAAATGTTGATTGATTTTAGAAAGAATCCAAAAGTTGTACCACCGCTTTTTATCAAAGGTGCTGAAGTAGAACGTGTTGAATCATACAAAAATTTAGGAACTTTTATAGATAATAAGCTGAATTTTAAATCCCCTGTTGATTATGTCCACAAAAAATGTCAAACCAGATTATATTGTCTTCGCAAGCTGCGATCATTTCATGTGAATACTGACATTCTTCGGACATTTTATTCATGCTTCTTGGAATCTGTTTTAACTTTCTCATTTATGTGTTGGTATGGTGGGCTGACTGTGAAGAGTAGGAATGTGCTTGAGAAAGTGGTGAACGTGGGAGGAAAAATTGTTGGTGGGAGACAAAAAAATCTGAGTGAGCTGTACAAATGCCGTGTTGTCTGTAAAGCGAAGAAGATTGTGTGTGACCAGACCCACGTTCTTGCAAGTCAGTATGACCTTCTTCAGTCAGGACGAAGATATCGATCAGTTAAATGCAGAAGTGTCAGATTTAAACAAAGTTTTATTCCCCTGTCCATTGATTTCTTAACAGAGGTGATGTTTAATTGCTTTTTAGCTATGGATTATTGTTACATTTTGTTTATATAAAGATACATAATTAAGCTCAGATTGAGCATACTGTTGCATTTAGGTAACAAATAGTTGTGTTATTTTAGTTTAAAATCTCATCTTAAATTTATTGTCAAATGCGTTGTAGGAATGCAATTTTATATAGTAATATTCTTATATTATTTAGTCACCTTGAAATCCAAAAATTTTTTTATATGAATGTATGCCATATGTGACAAAATGGGTGATGTGACAAAATCATTGTTTATTTGCTGTGAAGTGTGTGACCACAAACTAATTTCTCGAACTGAGATAATAAAGTTTACTTGACTTCACTTGACTTGACTTGATTAATAGCGACAGTAATGTTCCAATTTTTTTTCCCTGCTGCAATGCGTCCAGGATGAGGAGGCTTTTTACTGGTCACTTTCTCCACCTGATTCAATGTTTTCTGATTCTGATTCTGCTGATTTTCTGACTTGGTCATTTTTAAGGGAAATAAAATCTATATGATTAAAAGTAATTAATCCCATGATTAGCGGTGACAATAATGTTCCAAATCTGTAATATAGATCACACCCAGAGACTCTAATGACTTTGTTAAAACTGGATCCTGCGTTAAATCATACATAAAATCTTGTTCAGAATCAATAGGCGCAAATCTGGCTACTAGTTTAGTGTACAAACTAAGAACTGTTTCTCCAACACATTTTACCATTCTTGATCCTAGTTGCGCTTCATAAACCCGTTATGATACTTTACAATGTCTTGTGGCGACATTTGTTGAATCTGTTCTATGCTGAATTCATTTCCGAGGAACTGTTTTTGGGTTTTTTCCCCATGCTGCTAAAGAATACAGCCTTTCCTTTTTGGGGATAATAGCTTGCTCATCAACCTGGTCGTTTGTATTCATAGGTTCAGGAATGTTTAGCAGATCGTCGCTGTTCATGTTTTATTACTAAATATAATTATTATTTTGTTTTTAAAAATGAGCGCCGAAAAGACTGTTACCAATCTTGTATACCATTCTGCTGTTATTGGAGGCCTAAGTATAGGATACACAATGCTTGGTAAAGCTTGTTAAAAATTAAACCACAGATCTTGGCAAGCTAGGCTTTGAGGATTCAGCAAAGCTAATTGCTATCATTACAGCTTCGTTTGCTACGAAAGATTTTCTAGTTAAGCAAGGAATAATTCCAGACAGTATAAAAAATGTAAAATAAAAAAATACATTTATAAAAATGGCTTCATTCGTAAAGATGATAGGCGGCGCTGTGGTTAATGCGCTTTCTTTTAGCGGAAGTAATTACGCATTAGTAAACTACAAACTAATGAAGAGAGAAAAAGACATAACAAAGCTATGGAACAACTAGCAGCTGCACAAGATTACTATGAAAAGCAGAGAATTGAGCAGTTAGATTTTATTAACGACAAACTGAAAAAACAGGGACATGCAGCTTACAGATTTAAAGACGTTGACCAGGCAATAAAAGAATATTTTCTTGTAACAGGCAAACCAATCGAGACATTGCCCCCACCAAAATTCAGCGACTTTTATCAACCATCAGAAAAACAAAAGATGCAAGAAATCGTGTTTATCGTCTTGGTATGACCGTTGTGTATTTTGTTGCACATAATATTGGCTGAATAAAATGAACAAAAAACTATTATTCACCAAAAGGATATTGGAAGGGAATCACGGCAATAAAAAAGCTAAGCCAAGCAGCGGAGTCAGTGAACAAACAGCAAAGGAATGGTTATCTAAACAAGCTATTTGGCAAATTTTATTTACCTGCGCCTAAACGAATACAGAGACCACACTTTGTGAATACAATACCGAACGACACCCATCAAATGGACCTTCTATATTTACCCCATGATACGATTAGGCGAAAAAGATTTAAGTACGCACTCACAGTCATTGACATAGCTTCAAGATACAAAGATGCGGAACCATTAACACAAAAGAGTACTTCTGCTGTTGCTGTTGCCATACAACTGATATACCAACGAGGCCCGCTAACTTATCCTCGCATGATTCAAGTCGATGATGGAAAAGAATTTAAAGGTCAAGTGAATCAATTATTGTTAAAACATAGAGTTACCATTAAAAGAGGCATCCCAGGAGTTCACAGATCACAGGCTTTAGTTGAAAACTTTAACAAACAGTTATCTGAAAGACTTTTTTCCTACCAGTATCACAGAGAGCTGATTGACAATTCTCGCAACACAGAATGGGTTAGAAGACTGCCCTCAGTTTTGCGCGCAATGAATAATGAAGAATTTAAAGGCTAAAACCAGTACAAGCAATCAAAAAACAAACAATAGATGTTGTTGAAGGAGACGCCAGTTCATCCGGCAAACTATTACCATTTGGTTTGAAAGTAAGGTACCTTTATTTACCAGGGGAAGCAGAAGGGGACACTCGCATCAGGCAACCGATCCAGTTTGGAGTGTTGATCCATATGAAATAAAAGAATTGTAAAAATGAATCCGCCCGTGTATTATTTACGAGAAACTGACACAACAAAACAACCAGCTCCTCAAAGATCTTTGTAAAGGAAGAACTGCAGATAATCCCATCAGACACAGTTCCAGTTGTTTAATTAATTTACAGAAATATATTTGAGTCTAAAATGGAAGCGCAGAACGAAACAAGAATGATAAAGAAAGAGACCTTGGAATTAATACGGGAATCATTTGATACGAATTATATTATTAAGGAAGCATCTATGAGGATTCATCAACACATGCTAAAACATCCAGATCACCTACAACCCAAAACCCCAAATTTTGATTATCAGATATGGGGAAAAGAATATCTTGAAATAATAAAAAAATTCGAGCACATCAAGCAAACATGAAAAAAGATTTAGCTGAATTGGATGATGATATGAATGAGCTTATAATAAAACTTGAGGAAAAATATAAGCCCCTCGGTGAAGACGGTATGTAATTATGCCTTCTCCAGTGCCCAATTGCATATGAAAACTCTGGATTAACCTTCGCCGGACGGTTGCTCTTGACTATACACAGAAGACGGTGTGGGTCCATGTGGACCCATGGCCGCAAGAGGGAAAACTCTTTGCGGACATGGGTCCACATGGACCCACACCGTCTTCCGTGTATAGTCAAAAGCACCTTCGCCGGACGGGTGCTTTTGACTATACACAAAGACGGTGTGGGTCCATGTGGACCCATGTCCGCAAAGAGTGTTCCCTCTTTGCGAGCCATGGGTCCACCGGACCCACACCGTCGTCGATGACTGTATTAAAATGTCACCTTTAATTACCTTTTGAAATTTTTACCTATATTTTCGAAATTTTAGGACAAGGAGAGAATTTGTGTGTTTGGAGCATATCTAAAATTTCATTGAAAAATATCTATAAAATATACGAGATATTGGCATTTAAAGACCATTCTGGGTCCACATGGACCCACACCTGTTGCAACAGTTGTGTTGATCTCATGTAGATTAGATCGTAGTTTTACGTTGTCCCTAATAAAAGTATTATTGTCAAACAATGCTTCTTTATAGTTGTCAATGTGGTATGTTTGACTGCACAACACTGCGAGATATTCCTTTTGCTTTCTTAATGGTTTTCTCCTGGCTCGAAATACTGTACAATTTCGACCATAAACAATAAACTCCTTAATCACCCCTCCAGATAATTCATCCTTCATCTTTCCTAAAACCTTCTTATTAACAGGTGAATGTAAAGGCGAACCTTTAGGGTAATCGATGTATCATACCATCCCGCATGCCCTTTAGCTACTTCTATTCCATGTCTTTATAGATGTCTTCAGTAGGGATATCTATAACAAAACTATCTGTATCTGTGTAAAAATACTCTGGACTCTGGATACGAGGGTTTAAGTAGTCATAAAGAAATTCTAACATCAAAAACTTTGATAATTCTAAAACAGTAAACCCAATAAAAACAGGTTTGTCCCCAAATTTTACTTTCTTTTTTTTCATCATTATGCCAAAAGCCCATCATGAAATCTTCTAAAGTCCTGATAATTTGGTTTTGAAGTCAGCTTAATTGCCTCATTCTCTTTGGTGACCAATCTGACATCTTTGCGCTTGTGTGGATTTTCCATAGTCTTTCCAAAACAGCTGTTGTTCATCAGCTTGAAAAAGTCTTTTTCTGAAGCATCTGTGGATTTAGTTCTAAGATCAGTGTTCTTCATGATGTATGGTTTCGTGAACTGTTCTTGATCGAAAGCAATTATACGATGAACTGCTGTCAACTTTAAACCATGTCTTAAATAAAATTGTAGAAGTCTGTAATGACAGACATAATTTTTTTTGCCGCGAAGATTAGGCACAAGTTTAGGCGGCTCTGTTGGATTCATCTTTAGACTTTCTGCTGCTAATGGGTAGTCATTATGTAGGTCATGGAGTTCATGAGGATATTCTAAGTCAACTTCTAGAATAAGACCTCTTTTACGATCAGCTGTAAGAGTATGCAGTTGTTCTACAAATTCTTGAATGTTTTTAATACCGCCAGTGTACATTTTAAAGTTACGTAATGGAAGTGATTGCGCCATAGCCCAACCATACAGATTGTTTGCATCTAAATACATGAGATAGTTAGACCTTTTACTTGGATCATAGTCGTCCAAGTATTTGTTGTTTGCTTTACAGTAATGATGCGACGCCATACTAATTCCTCCACGCAATCCGTTTTCAATCATCTGAATCATTGGTAAATCTGACAATAAATCAATCTGTATTCTAGTATCTTTTAAGAAAGCATCCCAACTCATCCCGGGCGCAGAAATGTAATGCGCCGGATCCAGGCTATAATGTTTCATGCAGGTCTTTCTATAATTTTCAAAAATGTCCGCCAACAAACAAACGTCAGCCATTAAGTATGAGTCATGATAGTCTCCCATCGTTTTAGAATCTAACTTCTGCCATGCTTCTTGAGCATGCTGGTAATCAGAATCACTGATGACCTTTCCTAAGACTAGAAAAGAACGCGTCTTTAGGCGGAAGTGAATCTTCATCAAACCTTTGCCAACTGTTCATGTAATCGTAAGGATAAACGCCCTTTCTAACAAGAGTTGGGTCAACATATTCTTCTGTTATTGGGCAGGACTTTAAGGACATAGCCAGTGACTCTAATGATCCATCAGGTGTTGCATAGAGTCATAAAAAGACATGTTATTTAAAGTGAAGCACATGTACTTTTCTGATGACTGTGCAATGCATGTTACCCTGAAGTCGCTGGAGCCGCTGGAGTCGCTGGTTACTGCTTGCATTATAAGATGAGAGTCGTAACCTCGCAAGTTATGAAAGAAGATGGGCAGCTTCCATGTCTTTGGTTCAAACTTTAGTTGAAGATTGCAGTTCTTGTGCGCTGCTCCTCTGAACTTTCCGCTAATGTGATCATGGTCTCTTACTGTTGGATTTACACTCTTGGGCGTTAGCTCTAAACCACAAATCCAACAATGTGTGGCTGAGTCATACTGTCGTTGATCTTCAGGAGTCATAATAATGTCTGAGAGATTCAGTTCATTAGAACAGACGTTACGCACTTGCTGCATGCGTTCTAAGAAGTATTTTGCAGCATTAGGCCTCTATATAATTCTGGCTCTGAATGAACGCCATCCGACCTGACAATAATGAAGGCAAATGAACAAATCTGATGATTGCTTATTAGGACCGTTTTCGGAAGTTTCTGTGGCGTCGGCCCTTCATAGGGAACAATAAGCGACTCGAAGTCTGCGTAAACTACGTATGGACTCGTTTGCAGCCGTTTCCAGTTCTTAAAACTAACTTTAGATCCTGGCGGGGTGTAATTAGTTCTGTCTTACAGTCTACAGAACTTTTACAATGTTTTTTATGTTCAAGCGCGGCTGGAACAGATGGAATTCTTGTTAAACATTTTCTACAGAATTCTTGTTTGCGCCCATTTTTTGAAATATGCGCTAATAATCTACTCATTGTGCGTATCAATGTGTAATGTTGAGGCAACCCTGTTGGCGAAGACATTAGGAGTAAGTCCACATGGCTTTTGTCTGGATTGCCTATTGTTGGGCTGTCTTTAGACACTCTAATAGGCACCAAATTTGTTTCCTCAGACCATGTGTATACATTAACAGTTATTGGTTTGTTTTGTTCTTCAAACTGATCAATTTTGTCCACGCTAACAGGAAAGGGTATTCCACTAAAGTTAAGATCATTGATGTAAGGTTCATAGTTAGATACTCTCTCTGCGTTTTTGCGGAAGTAATGCAGCCTTGCAAGAACACACCACATAAAACATTTGTTGTCCGAATTCTTTATGTTTAGAACTGCTCTTTTTGCGATTAATGCTGGAGGTAGTGAAATGTAAGACTTGCCAACAATCGGCTCATACTTAGCCTGTTTTAATCTGATCTCTAAGACTTCGCCCTCTGACCAACCAGAGCCTCTCATTTTGGCTTCTTCAGCGGCCACATCAAACTGTGTAAGCAGTTGGTCTGCCCAACCAGGTGTTAAGTCATTACGAGAAAGAATAACTTGTTGTTTAGTTGAGACCCAGACTTCTAGATGTTCTTCATTTATTGTTATATAGTCGATTAAAACAGCTAACATTACTTTAACTGGCGGGTCTATTGTTAGTTTACCTGGAACTTGAGAAATAGCATGCACAACACTTGCCTGTACGTTTGTTGGATCAATGACTTCTAGATCAATATCATTTAAAGCTTTTGACAAAAGCTCTCCCTTAAGCATTCCTTCAAACAATTCGTCTGGTCCTTCATATATCTTAGCCATGTTGAGTTTTCTTTTCTAACTCAAAATATTTATTTAAATTTAAAACAAATCCTTAATCAGAATCAATATCAACGGTCTTTTTGTGCTTGGACTCATAAACTAAAGTATAAACGCCCTTTGATGTTGTTAATGTGAGCTGTTTAGAACAGAGTTTAATGTCTCGTTTACTTTTTTTAAACATTCCTTTTTTATCTGCTCGGTGTCTGGCTGTTGAGAAAAACTTGCCCTTGCCTTTTTTTGAAGATCAAACTTTTGTCTTTTTTGTCATCAAATCGGCCTGTAAACGACTAAATTCTTCATCCGTGATGTTTGAGTCAACTAGTGCTTTATTTATTGTCAGTTTGAACGAACTAAGTTTAGCTGTTATTAGTTGAACCATAGCTGTGTGCTTTTGGAGTTTAGTTTTTAATTTTTTGCCAGCAGCACTTACGGCTCATGAACACAGGCCAAGAGCTAAAGACAAACCGCCTAGAGGTAAAGCTGCGGGTGCACCAACACCTGTTGCTAAGAGACCAACACTTGTTCCTGCTGATAGAGCACTTACAGTTGATGCTCCAGTATTAATATATGTAACAGCATTACAGACAGCAGAATACCTTCGTTTGGTTTTGCTGTATTTGAAAGGTCCTGCTCTAGCTTTTGTTGCATTTGTGTAATGTTGGTTAATCTGAAGGTTTTTATGTTAGGGGTTTCTACTATTCTATCTTTTGGCGACTCTGGCGCTGTAGGTACTTTTGGATAATGCTTAACAGACATGCTTTTTTTAAAATAAAAAATAATTTAGTATTGTATATCTTTTAATCTGTTATCTTGAATATTCAGCTGCGCATCATATATTAAAAACAAATATACATTAACTGGTTTATCGCCATCTTCTTCTTTGTCAATTTGAATGTTTATTCCGTCTTTAACAGTTCTCCCACTTCCATGCAACTGATTATCCTCTGTTGCCCTTAGGTCAATCCATAAACCGTATTTCGTTGTTAAATATTCATCAAGTCTAACACTGTGAAGGTGTAGATCTTTAGACACAAGGTCTACTGTTGGAGTTCTACACCCCCCGCCACCAAACAGTTTTCTTATTTCATCAAAATGTTGATAAGGTTTAAGCCCGCTAGCGTAGATTTGGTTAGGACTACCCTCAATTGTACATTGCACTTTTGTTATTTTAGGATTAATAAAATTTTCAGTTTGTCTTTCGAATGGTTCTTCATCTTCACAGAGCAATAAAATACCTTTAAGCGATCTTGCTGTGACACTAAAATAAAAATTTCATATAGTGCCTGCCCTGCTTTTCGGATGATTAGAATGAAAAATTACTCTTTCGTAATATATTGCTAATTTTGACTGATATTGTTGCTCAATCAGCCTTGCTAAGTGAGGGTTGCTAACAATGTCAAACTCTAGCGCGATGTCAGAAATGCTGTACTTTGCTTCGGTGTCTTCAGATATAATAACATATTTGTATTCATTAAAAGTTAGTTCATATGACAATCTGTCTTTTAATGCTCCTTGAAAGTATGGGGCATGTGCTTTTAACAACTCAAAATCTAGGGGTATGAAAAAAACGATTACCATACGCATAACTTACAGCTACATACTTTTTGCCGTCTTTAGCATCTGCGGCGCCTATTCTATGTTTTAGTGCTTCTTTATTGTCGATTCCTTGAAACGTAAGATCATCCCTTTGATTCTCGGTTAGCCATAGATCAGAATAGATTAAAAATATGTCTGCATTGTGTAAAGAAAATATTTCTTGCCCCTCAAGTTTTATAGAAATTTTCTTAACGATTGCCCGCCCCAGATTCTGGACAATTGTCCTGTTTAGGTCTGTTGTTGAATCGAGTTCTATTTTGAAAGTAAGTCACGCAGATCCTGGCACAATCACTTCATCCGCTCCTAGGTCCGGAAATTTGACAGTAAGAATTTGATCTGCATCAATAGTAGATGGATTATTTGGAACAATAATATTCCGTTTATTTCCCTTCACACCAAAGGGCTCTTTCAGTCTTCTATGCGGGTCAAGAATTGAACCATATGTTTGTGACATTTTTATAAAACAAAATAAAAAGTTATTATTTAAAAACATGGCAGGAATTGAAGGTGAAAAAGATTATGATGTTTTTTGATCCAGGAGACGACATGAGTGAAATGACTCCTTTGACGCAGAATCGCTCAGCGCCCTCATTGCGGCGTGAATTAACAGAAAGTAGGGTCGGATCATTTTACCAAAGTTTAGGCCTAGAACCTCCCGAATTTATAGACCCAAATGATTTTGAACTAGAAAATAACCATTTGTATGTGAAAAATGATCAAGGACAACTTGTTCGGCTTACAACTAAACCAGACCCATCAAAGTTTTTAGCCAAGAGTACAATTATACAAAGACTCAGTGTTAGAGATCAAAATCGCCTAGGCATTTCTAAACCAAAATTAGACAGAAAGGCAGTTTCAAAACTTCAAAACATACAACAAAAACTCCCAACAGATAGCCAAATACAAGACATGGAACTTAAAGATTTAAGCCAAACAGCAGGCGAAATAATAAATGTAATAGAAGCAGAAACCAGTTTTTCCGAAGAAACAGCATTAAAAACTATCCACGATCCGCTGTCACCCATGCAAGAAATAAAAGCTTTTGATCATTCTTTAAGAACCATCAGAGACGAATTAACAAACAATTTAGCAAAACTGGATGAACTAGATGAGGATATAAAAAAGAAAAAGAAAAACTCGTTGAGGCTGATGACGCCAACTTAGGGCATGATATTAAAGAAAGAATAACCCAAAGACTAAAAGATCTTGAAAAACAAAGATCAGCAATACTAAAAGCGGCGTCTACTAACCGAGAACAATTACGATCTCAAGCGAGCAGAATAATAGAAACTATCCAAAAAATTTTATATGAAGACACAACACTAGCAGAACGAATACGAACGCTGTTTAGAGAGCAAGGAATCACATTAGTAAGCGTTATAACGCCTTAGGATTTGCAATAAGTACACTGGTAATGGCTATTACAGGCGGCGGTGGTCAAAGCCCAGTGCCTCCACCGCCATCACCTCCATCACCGCCTGAAAAATCATGGGTAAAAAAACAACTTGATCATCTTGCGGGTTTATTAAAAAAATTAGCCAGTAAAGCCATAGACTCTTTACCCAGAATATTAGGGAGTGTCGTTAGCTGGCTTTTGTCTACTGCAAGCAAAGTAGTTGGCTTTATGGCCGAGCACTTATGGACATTAGTTCTCTTAATAGCTGGGTTAATTTTTAGTAAAATAAAGACCAAGTAATCCTAGGCCAGTTAATCCAAAAACAAGTGCTGTCTTTTCATATTCATGGTCATTATTTTTTTTGCCTCAACGGTCTTTAGGCTTTGGGCCACAGGGATTGATGACTTATTCTTGGGGGTCGGCTTGTTTGTTTACTGCTTGCAATATTACTGGCTCAGAATTTATGTCGTTTTTTTCCGACCTTCTGTTCATTGCCTGCCACAAGGATTTCATTATTGTAGTTTATTATTGTGCCTATCTGGAGTCTGAGGTCAGAAGGCAGCATGTATAAACCAGTGCCAACAGCAAAGTCTACTTTCGATCTTGCAAATTGTAAAACATTTTGGTACCTTTTAATACTTGAAGGTAAATCAACTGTAGAATTAATGGCGTCCTCTAAATTTGCTAAGTATTGTTTTTGTGCATCAAAACCAGTAGAAGGATCAGTTATGCTCGATCTTGTTTGTGCTTGCGAACCTAGCAAACACCAAACGTAAGTACGAATAGAGTCGTTTATTCGTTCTATTCCTGCTTTAGTTAGGCCCTTAGAAGTGTCTAAGATAAATGTTGTCCATGCTGTTTTATGCTCTTGCTCTATGGACCCGAGGTGAACAGCTGTGCCTGAAGAGAAAGATGTGTAAGGAGGATTCCAGTCATAGTTATACTTTCTGTGCACGCCCCAAAAATAAGGGGTGCCTAAGCCATGATTAAGATCCAACTTTTGTCTAAAGTCTGTCTTGACCTTAATATTGAACTCGTTACAGATCCTTTCAAAAGCCTTCATGTCTATTCTGTTGCTGAATGGATTAAACGGTTTGGCATTTGGCAATGGCGCTTGCAATTCAGTCAAAATACGTCTGAAGGTGTAATAAAAATGAAATTTATACACTGACCTCACCAAAGGATCAGGGTGATTTAAATGATCAGCATACGACACTCCACACCCGGTTGATAAACAAAACACAGCAAAGTTTAACTGGTTCTGATAAAACTGCATCGGATGACTAAACCACACTTTCGGGATGTGGTCGTTTTTAATAGGAGGGTTAAGATAGCTCTTCAATGGAGTACTAACCTTTACTTGAAAGGTGTCAGACTGAGTCACAGAAATGTCAAGAGTATCGGTTGTTATATTTTTAAGATTGTAGTGCGGCCCAGCAGAATATTTTGCATCAGTATACTTGCATGCGCTCATTTTTATTTCGTTTAAAAAATGTTTGTAACAATAACAACTCAAGACCGTCCTTCGTTTTTAGAACATGCTATTGATAACGATTGCGGAACCAAAATGGTCACACTCCATGAATTTTTTTACAAAGTCGTATGGTTTAATATAAGTGAATCTAAGGAGAATAATAAGATTAAAAAATTTAATAATGCAGGAAAATTAGTTAGCCAGTTAACAATACCTGATGGTTATTACGGGTTTTGTTCACTAAAAGAAGCAATGCGTAACTTTGACATAACTCTCAAACTTAACAATGCAAATCTGAAAACAATGTTGACCTTCAAACCTGAAGAAGAAGAAGTAGGTTACATTTTTGATGGTGAGCTAGCTAAAATGTTAGGCTTTACAACTGACAATCAAGCAATTCATAGTTTTGGAGTTACACCAAACAAAACTACTTATGAGGGGGAAAATCCGCTCGATCTTGCATTACATTCATTACTCTATGTTCATTTGGATGAGCTGAGCACTGATGAAAACTTATATGATGGAAGGCCCTCAACTGTTTTAAGAGCTCTTCCGTCAGGGAAAGCTGCATATTGCGATTATGAAATTATACAATTCCCTAATTTACAGTTTAAAAGATTAGTTTGTGGAGGGTCGGATCATTTAATATAAAAATCGCAGACAAAGCAGGAAAAGTTGTGAAATGTGAAAACCTACACATTGTTTTAGAAATAAAATAATTAGTTGTTCTAAAAAATGTCGCATGGACCAGAAGAATCAGGAGTTACATTAGCGCCTGTGAGGTGTATAACTTTAGAATTAAAAGACCTTGCAGACGTTGCGGACTTTGAACAGAATGGCGAGATAGGCGCTTTGTATGGTTTTGAGTACACTAAAGATGGTGATTATAAACGTAAAGAAGTAAGCGACAACAAAAAGTTTCCTAAACTAGAACAACTGCGCAATCTAGAAGCAAATAATGCTGGCCAGTATGAATATAAAATAGTTCGAAAACCTGACAGCAAATGGCACTTAGAACCATATTTAGAATGGGACATAAAATTTGAATTCATAAGCCCATTTACATTCTTTGGCCGTCAAAAAAGTTTCAGAAAAGCATTCAACTCTGGCCCTTTACATGTAAGTCTTATGCCAGAGGACAATAGTCGGAAAGAGATTGAAATAAAGCCGTATGGGAATAAACAGTACATCCTCCACAGAAGAGAATCAGTTTTGAAAGATGCTTCTACAAAATTACAGTTCATTCCGCAAATGAAATTAGGAGACACGTTCACAATGATATTTGAAATTTCTGTCTTAAAAGATGAGGAGAGGGATGGGGTTGTGGGCGTTAGTGACGTCCTTCTAAAAGGAATTCTAATTAGCTGGCAAAACTTAGATGCTGAAAAACTTAAAGTTACCGTCGTCATTCTTCACAATGGTGAGGATATTAAGGTCATAACAACAAGCAAAAAAATCAATATTAGTCTAAATAGAAACAATCTTACAGAACTGAATTGGATTAATCTTACACATTTAGATCTTATAGGATTTTATTATACTGAACAAGTTTTGACAGAGAGTATGATAAACATAATAACTGGATTAAATTAAATTCGGGCAGTAAAGCTAGGAACAGACATTTTACTGTTCTCTAACTAGTAAACCCTACAAACATACATACTGTGTTGGGTTATCTGTTTTCAATACTAACTTACTAAACTTTTCAGATTTTAGTTTTTGCTTAATCCTTTGTTTTTCTTGTTTGTTTTCAATAACATCATTTTCCCGCATACATGCATCAAATGCGTCTCTGTCTTTCATGTGAAATAAAACTACAGTCTTTAACTGTTCTCTAAAGTCTTTTAAAACCGAGTTATATTTTTGACATAAAATCCACACACTTATCCCAGCATGTCTTCCACTGAAAGCCAGTTTTGATAAAGTATTTCTTTTTTTAACAATGTCTCTTTCTGCCGAACAGTCATCTATAATAAATAGTGTCTGCGTTCCTTCAAACAGTCTATAAAACTGTTCTAAACACTCACTCAGTTTATTGCTAGGATCAACTAAATATATCTCATCCTCTGTCCATATAAACCTTCTATCATGATATGCTTTGTTCCATTTAAGTGTTGGACAGAAAATCACAATATGATCAAAATTATAGCGATAAACTGTTTGTAATAGGTCTAGGACAAATATTGTTTTTCCACAACCAGTCTGTCCACAAATCAATGAACAATGAGGAGTTTTTGTCATAAAGTTTAACTGCTCCATAGTTTTATAACAGAATTTAATTTAATCCTGGGTTTACTAGATAGAGAACAGTAAAATGTCTGGTTCTAGCTTTACTGCCCGAAACTTGTTGAGGGCAGTAAGAATTTAATTTATAACAGAATTTAATTTAATCCCGGGTTTACTAGTTAGAGAACAGTAAAATGTCTGGTTCTAGATCAACAGCTCGAAACTGGTTGAGAGCTGTTGAGCCAGAACAGACATTTTACTGTTCTCTTGAGTGTTGATGGTGGAGAGATGGACTGATTATGATATTGACAAATGCGGTTGTTGATACCATGGTGGGAAGTTATCCCAAGATATTGAGACGACGGGGATTTGGCCAATTGATAATGTTGGTGTGGCTATGGTCAGTAGAGAGTGTAATTCAACTGCCAATGAAGGGGTACGGTACATATAGGTAGGGGGTAGTATATCTTGGCTAAGAGGTGCTGTGCTTTCAGAGAGCACCAGTCCCCCTTTTTTCCCTGTGATTCTCGGCTTGCAGCGTCGCAGTCTGGCGGCGCCTCCCATCAGATGCTTATCCAGTCCTGTACTGGGGTGCCCCCTGCAGGCCTTCGTCGCCCCCAAATACCTGTTGACCTGTTGGCATACAGCGAGGGTGCCTGAAGTCCCGTTGGCCCCTGATGGTGCCTGGGTGAGGCTGCACCAATCCAGCCACTCACCCAGGTGCTCTGTGAATCGTCTGGTGTCCAGTGAGGTACCGGGTGTTTGACAGCTGCCAGCTGTTTGTTCCAGGGTGGGGCAGTGACGAGCACCAGCCACCAACCCTGCTGCCTGTGCATGAGATGTCAGGAGGGGAGATCGATGAGCTGAGTCTTGGTGCAGTCAGTGTGAAATATGTGGCACAGGTGTGGTGCCCCCTTCAGGGGTTGGTGGTGGTCCAGCAATGGGCAATGGGTAGCACAACCGGGAATTTCGTCGTCGTCCTCACCTTTGTTTTTAAGTCTTTTCATTGCAAATAAAACCTCCCGTTTCAAGATTGGATGATAGTTAGTTAGTTAGTGTTTATAGGGTCCAGCGGACTACTAGGAGCCAAATCAGGACCTCAGCTATCATATCTAAGTCTCTAGATACAAATACCCACACTAGTATTAACACATCGCTTTAAATTTATGAGGACAAAAGCACAATTATCTGTTCAACTCCAACGACACCTGTATACATTATTAAAACACTATATTTTATAAAATAAGTTTACCTCTTTCAAAAAAGAAAAAATAAGATCTACTGAAATCTCACGAAAAAGAACCGATAAATCACTGGTGGAAAAGAACGTCTCTCTGATACACATCAAATCAGCACATTCTGTCAAAAACTAATTAACACTGAACAAGCTGTCACACGCAACACACCATGGGGGGGTCTTCCCTTCTGAATATCCAACTGTGCGGTATATAGCTGTGCCCAATATGTAACCGTGACAAAACCGATTCCTCTTTACGGTTACGTACCACTGATGGGAAAGGATTGGTTAAATCTGGACAAATTTTAAACAATTTATTATGAATTTGATTACACCATTCACTCTGCCACAGTTCACGACAATACAAACTAGATTTATGACGTAGATCAGAGTGAGGAACAAACTGCATAGGCCTCCTGGAAAGACTTGCACCGAGAGCTTGTTTGGCTGCTTTGTCCACCACTGAGTTACCATAGATTCCCATGTGGCTGGGGACCCACAAGAAAACTATATGCTTTCCCGAAGAGACAAGCTGAGTATGAAGATCATGAATATCAGCCAAAACTGGATGTGACACTTCTCTTGTCGATACAGCCGACAATGCCGACAATGAATCCGATAAAATAAGGAAATCATTCTGATCTCACCTGGACACCGCACTGAGGGCCAGATTTAAAGCCTTCAGTTCAGCAGTATAAACAGACGACCAATCCCGCAATCTTAACAAAGTAGGCTCCTGAAAATTGTTATCACACACAATGGCAGCTGCAGCCCTCTCACCTTTTTTAGAACCATCAGTAAAAATCTTGATAAAATCTTTATAAAGTGCACATTGCCCAAGATAAAGTTGTTTATATGCAGCACTCGAGGTGACCTCCTTTCTAAATTGAGTTAAATATAAATCAATCTCTGGATTGGCGACTTTCCAAGGTGGTAAATCAGTCTGTAATGGACCGTCATCAACAGCATCAAGGTCAATGCCAGCTGCCCCGAAGTGGGGCAAAGAGATTGGATGATCAAAATAGAGGCGTCTCAGAGGTATTTCCAGAATCATTATCGTCACTATCGATATCAGTAAAGTTTTCTTATGTATGATATTTTTTTCCGGTGTTATACTTTAATTTGTTCCCTGCAGTTTGCGCCTGGCGCCCAGTAGTCTTCCCTTGTCCGTGTAGAATATGCAGCATCCTATGATGGGAGAGTCTGGCTTCCTGTTGAAGCGATGGAGTCTGTCAAAATGAATGTCACTTGACAGCTTGAATTGAGCAGTAATGAGATCCCCAACTAGCTCCTCACAGTCCTGCCTGCTTTCATTGTCCTTCTTGGGATACCATGAATTATATATTTCTTTTAGACCGACCTTGTAAGTCATCGGCCTTAACCTCTAATTGTACAACGTTTTCAGCCAACCAGTCATTACGTTCCTTCAGCTTTTCAGTCTCACGCGTTAATTCACACACTTCATGTCTTAAAAACAACACATCCCCACGCAGGTCAGAACACGTCCCTTTCAACTCTGTCATATCCTTTTTCATCACATTGAAATCACTCTTCAGTCCACAAACTTCCTGTTCAAATTTTGCATGCACGACATGACATCTTTCAGGGTTGGCTCAGGACAAGTGCGACCAGGAAGGTGCCTGTATGCACGACATGACATCTTTCAGGGTTGGCTCAGGACAAGTGCGACCAGGGGAGGGGCTGGGTGTGGCTGACGTCTCACTTGCATTCTTCAGTCTTGTTTGCCTCAAACTCTCCGCCTTATTCGCCTTCACGTTAGAAGTAGGTCCTGGACTCAGTTCGACATCACCATTTCTTTGCAGTAAAAGTTTGAAGGCAAACCGAGACAGGAGCAAAGCTTTTGTGACACCATCCTGCCACTACGGAATTCTGAATGTCCGACAGTACAGCGCAGCCTTTCTGATGACACGAAAGAATATGAATCAGAGGAAAACAGACACAAACCTCCAACACATTGGCCGAACACTTACAGGTACAGCCAGCATGTTGTGGGTAACACAGATTCAGTACCGCAGAACGTATGCAGAACTGACAATCGCACATCAATACCACAGCTCCTGTCGCCAGTTGTTTACTTTTTGCAACACGGAAATTACCCAGAGAGAGAGAGAGAGAGAGAGAGAGAGAGAGAGAGAGAGAAGAGAGAGAGAGAGAAGAGAGAGAGAGGAGAGAGAGAGAGAGAGAGAGAGAGAGAGAGAGAGAGAAAGAGAGAGAGATGAAAAGTTATTTGTGACTGCTGTCAGTATAGGAAATAATGAAAGAGAGAGAGAAAGAGAGAGAGAGAGAGAGAGAGAGAGAGAGAGAGAGAGAGAGAGAGAAGAGAGAGAGAGAGAGAGAGAGAGAGAGAGAGAGAGAGAGAGAGAGAGAGAGAGAGAGAGAGATGAAAAGTTATTTGTGACTGCTGTCACCATAGAAATATATGAGAGAGAGAGAGAAAGAGAGAGAGAGAGAGAGAGAGAGAGAGAAGAGAGAAAGAGAGAGAGAGAGAGAGAGAGAGAGAGAGAAGAGAAGAGAGAGAGAGAGAGAGAGAAGAGGAGAAGAGGGGTATTTGTGATTGCTATCACTATGGAAATGATGAAACAAAATCATTGTGCACGTTGTCACCATGGAAATAACGAAGAAAATCATTTGTGTTTCCTGTCACCATGGATTTCGAAGTGTTTTGCTGAAGAGCTTGAACACGTGAACATGAATTCACTCCCTTCACCCTTTGGGGCATGGAGTTTAACAAACAAACCAGTGCAGCAGCAGCCTTAACCTTCCAATGTGTGTCATGAACATCAACCATTCTTTGTGAATATACACGATGCTTTTTGTGCGTGTTAAATACACAAAATACAGATCCAAAAGTAACATATGTTTAATAAAGAGAAGGGAGAAATTCGGCAACTTTACTGTTTGTTTGTTTGTTTTTAACGTGCAATTTTCAATAGTGTTTTTTAACCACCAGACAGCAGTTCACACAAGTGATATACATATTTCTTTAGCAATAACAAGTAACTTAATATGCTTTCGTCATATATTATATTTGAGGCACTCAATCATAGAATCATATTCATCACCAGTGATATGCATATTACCATCTTTACATAACATTTTCAATCATCTGTACATTTTTTTCTCAGTAGGGAGTATTGGGATTACAGTATATAAGTTTGATGATCCGACGACATACATACCAAAAAGAAACATATATCTTTGAAATGAATGTTTGTTGTGTCTGCGATTATAACATATTCTGCTATTTGTATGGCTAGCTTACCACCATCAGCATTTGTAATAATCTTGTAATTATTCTTGATTATTCATACACAATATATGCTTCTACAGATACTGCTATGAAAAATCAAGAACAAGAAATGCGCCCGTGCGCACACAGACACACAGCACACACACACACACACACACCACACACACACACACACACACACACACACACACACACACACACACACACACACACATCACACACACACACTCACACACACACACACCACACACACACACACACACACCACACACACACACACACACACACACACACACACACACACACACACCACACACACACTCACACAAACACGCATGAACGCCCATGCACGCACGCACGCATGCACGTATACGCACGTAACCACGCGCGCGCGCACACACACACACACACACACACACACACACACACACACACACACACACACACACACACACACACACAACACACACCACACACACACACACACACACAACACACACACAATGACTTTAAACTAAAGAAGTGAAAACATGAAGAAGACATCTATGTGACACAGACAGTGTGTAAACTACTTGACAAACCAAGGCACTGTCAAGTCAACAGAACATAAGCTACACACAAAAAGTTAAGGATCACTTTCACAAACATTTATAACTGTCAAAATAAGAAAATCTGGAGTTTGGCCAACATTTAATTCCATTCTTTAGTGATAACGATACACAATTGCCTTCAATCTCGAGCAATCGTTTGGTATGTACATTTGATTAAAGTGGGTACGTATCCAAATTTGATTTCCCAAAGTCATTGAAATCACAAGACAGGGCATACTGATGCTCCCAAAAGCTCAGTAATGCGTGTAACCACCATGGCTGTTCTGGCACTCGACGCAGCGAGTCCTCATCGAGTTGACCAGGTGGTGAAGATCCTCTGTGGAAGCGCCTGCCACTAAGCCTGCAGCATCTGGTAGAGGTGTTGGGCATCCCTGGGAGGGGGTGGCTCCTCACTTTGCGATCCAGCTCATCCCAGAGGTTTTCAATCGGGTTGAGATCGGGACTGCATGCTGGCCACTCCATTCTGTTGACTCCAAACTGCTGCAGGAAGTCGTTGACCACCCTTGCCCTGTGGGGCGAGCGTTGTCATCCTGGTAGACAGCCCTCGGTCCCATCTGCTGCAGTGTAGGCACAGCCAGCGGTCGAAGGATCTCATCCCGGTATCGGATGCCAGTCAGGTTACCCTGTACATGATACAAGGGTGTTCTGTGGTGAAGGCTGAAGGCCCCCCAGACCATTACAGAACCTCCACCAAAGGCCACCTTTTCTTGGACAGTGGCGTCAATAAAGCGTTGCCCTGGGCGCCTCCAGACCCTCAGTCGGCCGTCGTTATGGTGAAGGGTGAAGCGTGATTCATCACTGAACAAGACTTGGACCATTGCTGACGTGTCCACCTCACGTGACGTGCGCAGAAGGCGCGGCGTGCTGCCCCATGGGCTGGAATTAAGCGTGGCCGTACTGCTGGGCAACGAAAACGGAGATTAAACCCATGTAGGCGGTTCGTATGGTCTGCTGGCTGATGTTGATGTTAGTAGCCACCCTTAACTGCCTTTGAATGATGCTGTAAGAGGCTGTTCTTGTCTGCAGGGCTTGTCGTTCAATGAGACGATCGTCACGTGGGGTTGTCTTCTTCGGTCGACCAGATCTGCGTCTTTCATGACAATCCCAGTGACTGTGAAGCGTTGAATCAGTGGGACAATGACCGAGATGGACACATGAAGTCGCCTGGCCACTTCTCACTTGGGAACACCATCTTGGAACCATGCAACAGCTCTTCCCCTATCCAACCCGCTTAATGTTCGTCGTGGAGGCATTGTCAAATCAGACCTACTACTGATGGAATGTCTTCTTATAAAGCCAAGCGAGGGACAACATCTCACACATAAATAGCAGTGCTTGCACGTGCATAATGGTTTTTTCCATCTGGCAAGTGCAATGTGTTTCAGGCAGAACGGTCCAAAACAAGGTCATTTTTCGCAAGTTTCCGCTTTTCCGTTTGCGATCCAGCTCAGTAGTAGAGAATCCCGTGCAATTTTCGCACTAACTCAACATCGCCACTTACAGCTGAACAAGAATTCATGACAATTTGGCTGGACAAAGAAATAAATAACAGTAGCGAACTGAGTTTATTACGCACCTGTTTTCACATACCGATCCTTAACTTTTTGTGCGTAGTATATATTGCTTGCTGACCGGAGGAGAGACAGACAGAAGGTAAGTAGATTGTTTGATTATCAAAATTGTGCAGAAAAATAAGCAGTTAAGAGGGTTAATAAATCAATTAAATAACAAACGAATTTTTAAAAAATATAATCAACTCCTAACAGCCAGACGGTCAGACTCTCTGTCTCCCCCCTCCTCTCTCTCTCTCCTCTCTCTCACTCTCTCTCTCTCTCTCCTCACTCTCTCTCTACTCTCTCTCTCTCTCTCCTTCTCCTCTCTCTCTCTCTCTCAGAATATACTTATAATTTGGTACTACGTTATATCTACTGGTGATAACTTAAGAGCTTCCTGCTGCGATGAACAGGATTTAGCACTGCCACCAGCTCACGACTGGGAGTCATGATTCCTGTGTCATCAGACAACAGACATAAAGCTGGAATGGTTTCAGTGTTGAACATTGCCAAGATGTCATCAGACAACAGACATAAAGCTGGAATGGTTTCAGTGTGGAACATTCCAAGATGTCATCAGACAACAGACAAAAAGCTGGAATGGTTTCAGTGTGGAACATTGCCAAGATGTCATTAACAACAGACATAAAGCTGTTGAACCTTGCCAAGATGCTTAGGCAAAAAATCACTTTAAAAGAAATTTGAGTTCTTAATAATGTAAATGTAGCTTTTGTTGACTAGATATAGACAGTATTGACCCATATATTTTGGAAGTGTACTTATGCTCAGTGTTTCTGAGACATGTTCACGAATTGATACCAGTGAAATGTACCATTGCTCAAAACCCATGTTCTTCTACGATTTGATGCTACATTCACTATTGATTTTCTTTTCTTTTCCTTTCTCCTTTTGGAAACAAAATGTACTTTACGTCTTACTAGAACGCCATGAGCATGTGTGTACCCTGTGAAGATGCCCAAGGTGGGGGGGGGGTCAGGGGGGGGGGGGGGGGGGGGGGTGCAGGATTGCTCCCAGCTGGTTAGTCCGACAGTTGACGACAGTACCTCTCTGGGTCCCCACTCCAGTTTTCGGGTGCATCATTTCTGTTCTTTTTTTTGGAAGAACAGTGTTTATATACACAATCTAGCAGGCAGCCGCCCTCATGTGGCAGGATTTTGTTTTAAACCGAAATTTTAAATACACGATTGAACAGAACAACGCGTATCTAAACATGAAGCATAAAGATCTCCATATGAAATGGTTGGTATATGAATCATTGGCAAACCCTTTTTAGTGCTTTAATCAGGTTTTTTTCCTGATCAAGGGGACAATTGCTGATACAACGTTTTTTTTCCGTTTTGCACGATGTTAAGCTACATGTGAAATAATAAATAACTGTGGATTTCACGTCTCAGTGTGTGGTGTGTGTGTGTGTGTGTGTGTGTGTGTGTGTGTGTGTGTGTGTGTGTGTGTGTGTGTGTGTGTGTGTGTGTGTGTGTGTGTGTTGTGTGTGTGTGTGTGTGTGTGGTGTGTGTGTGTGTGTGTGTGACGTATTCTGCTTCACTTGCGTGGCACAAAACCGCATGTTGATTGGCTGTTGCATTAAATTCATTAATGGTCCCTTTATACGCATCGTTTAATCTGTGTTGGCCAACAGGACACTACTGCTCTGTGTGAACCATGTCAACCCAGTGCCCACGCTCTGTGTGAACCATGTCAACCCAGTGCCCACGCTCTGTGTGAACCATGTCAACCATGCCCACGCTCTGTGTGAACCATGTCAACCCAGTGCCCACGCTCTGTGTGAACCATGTCAACCCAGTGCCCACGGTTATTACATGACAACGGTGAGCTGATCACGGGCACACAGCGTTCTTCTGATGACGTCATCAGTCAGTGCCCTACTGACAGTCCCAAGACCAGTAAAGATCAAATCGAGGGATGACTGGCAGAACCCAGTATCTCATATACCTATATAAGAGAGATACTGGGTGCTGGAAGTCAGCCCTCGAAATGCGCGATAAAAATATAATCAGAATAATTAGAACCGGCGTAACAGCCGTTCTTACCCGCTCTGGAACTTAACCCCGGGGTAAGTCTGGGCTAGCCTGCTTTTATCCCCGGGGGTCATTCTAGGACTAGCTAGAACTTACCCCCCCCCCCCCCCCCCCCCCGTTGGAACTTTAAAAAAATTGTGTTAGCCTGCAGATATACCCCCTCCCCCCATCTCCCATTTCCTGTATACAGTCAGTTGGGTCTAGACAAAGTGTAGTTCTAGACTCTTCTCAATAGATGGACCTCTACTTCCCCCCCCCCCCCCCCCCACCACCACACACACACACCCTGGTTCACTAACAGATACGGATTAACATTTCTCACGCTGGCATACATGCGTGGGTCATTATTCGGGTGTGTGAGTACGCCCGTGCATGCGAGGGGAAAGAAAGACGGCTACATGCCAATGTGACCAAGTGCCAATGTGACCAAGCGTAGTTGTGACAAAATGTCGTTGTGACCACGTGTCGTTGTGACCAAGTACAGTTGTTGCTTCATCCCGGTTTGCCTCTTTTAACTATTTTACAGTTATTTACTCTTCTGAGTACCTGTGTACCTTAGCTTGTACAATGCAGATGACTAGTGGTCAGTGCCACTGACCATGGTAATTATGACGTAAATCGGAGATTTTAACTATTTAACAGCTAATTAGTGTTTCCAGAGTGCTTGTGTACCTTGTACAATGTAGATTACTTGTGGTCAGTGCCACTGACTACTGGTCATTATGACGTAAATCGTAGATTTCAACTATTTCACAGCTAATTATAGTCTCCCGAGTACATGTGTACCTTGTACAATGCAGACGACTGGTGGTCAGTGCCACTGACCTCTGGTCACTATGATGTAAATCAGATATTTCGACTATTTTACAGTTAATCAGTGTCTCATGAGTGTTTGTATACCTTGTGCAATACAGACAACCAGTGGTCAGTGTCACTGACCATTGGTCACTTTAATGTATATCAAAGATTTGAACTATTTTTACAGCTAATTAGATGACTGGGGGAAGGGGGCGGGGTCAGTTCCAACTAGGGGGAGTAAGTTCCAGCTAGTCCTGGGATGACCCCGGATGTAAAAGCAGGCTAGCCCAGACTTACCCCAGGGTAAGTTCCAGGGGGGGGGGGGGGGGGGGGGGGGGGTAATAATCGGCTGTGACACCGAGACAGAAACTAAAATGTCAATAGATAGATAGCCAGTCAGCCAGCCAGACAGACAGACAGACAGACGGACAGATAGACAGACAGACAGACAGACAGACAGACAGACAGATAGCTAGCTAGGTAGCTAGCTAGCTAAGATAATTTCAATGTGGAGGTATACAGAGAAAATCAAAAT
>CM031618.1:67705024-67714498 GCA_018398815.1 Conus ventricosus
CACACACACACACACACACTTTGGAAAATGGGAAAAAAATCAGCTGGCCCTGTAGCCGAACTGGGAAATCTTAATCTATATTGCAATGAGTCTGTTTTGAATTTCACAGTGAAAGTGTTTAGTTTTCTCTTCAATGATATCATTTATCCAGACAATTTGAAAGAATCTAACATTTTTACCCTTATCTAAGAAGGGCGAGGGAAACAAAGTAAATAGTTATGGAGGTATGTCGTTATGTAATATTTGTAGCAAACATTTACAGCTTTATGATAATAGCAGAAAGCATGAACAGGTGAGTCAGAACAATATCAGTGGTGAACATGTCATTATTATACTTTCTTCTGTTCAGAAACAACTTGTAAATAAGCAAAAATGAGATGTTACCTTTGTTAAATTGAAAAGGTTTTTGATTCATTTTCTAAAAACAAAATAGGGTCTATTTTGTTAAGAAAAATGCTATAAAAGCTGAATTCTATAGTGTATATACTGTGTGGTCAAAGGAAAAAAAATAAGATCATGTACATTAAATGTATGTCAAGTGGATCAAACAAGGACACATCTGTAGCCCATGATTATTTTTTCTATTCATTCATGAATTGGACTTTTATTTTTTTTGCTGTCCTAACCTCTGCGCCACCTCAGACGCCGTGCACCCACGCCGCTCATTCCGACACCCTGTCCACAGCCACAGCCCGGTCGGCCCCGCTGCAGCCCCGGCACCGGCAATTCACAGGGAGCAGTCAATGTCAAGTCGTCAAGAGGCAACCCACTGGAGGAGACACTGCACTGCTGCCGAGTCACTTCGGTGGTGTTCAGTGGCGCCTGTTCTGATCTAACATACGCAGGACACCACCTACTAAACCCCCTACTGACGACAATAATTGCTTAGTCGCGGAGCCGGCGTGAGTGAGCTCTCCCTCCGGAGGGCGCCACCACGTCAGACCAACGACAGCCCCCATGCACTCGCCGATACCGGTGACCCCGACGGAACCAAACCAAGGCCACAGACATGGAGAGGACATCGAAATTGAGGTCACCATGAGAGCAGGGCATGAAGGGCCACGGAATTTGAGACATTTTTTAATGCTGATCGATGTGAATGAGGATGATTAAGATGATGCTACGGATTTCCATTTCGATCTGAGACTACATGACAGGGCTGTACTCAACGCTTCCTTTCATAATATATCCCGGCGTCAACCAGGCCCGAGAGATACAGGCACCTGCAGTGTTGGTCATGAAATTTGAGCAACACTCTCAGAAACGCATCCATTAAGTGGATGAAACTCGATTGTGTGGTCCCAGTCTTCCCAACTGAGTCTGCAGCAACTCAACTCTGGTAGGACCCGGTCTGGGCAGAAAAACCCACATGACTTCTGATGGGATTCGAACCCACGACCTCCCAGTCGGGAGTCCGCGACGCTAACCACTTCGCCACAGCGGCTGGTCTCATGAATTAGACATGGACCTATTGTTAGACCTTTGTCACTTGTTTTGAAACTAAGAAATCTCAATCAACAGATCTAACCAAGGACAAAGTACCCAAGTATAACTATAGACTTGCAAATTCGGATATATTTTCTAATTTACTTTCTACATTTGAAGTTAATGACGCAAACAACAAAGGTGACAATAGCTTATATACTTTATTTACAAATGCAGTCCTAGATGCTGCAAATGAATCTATCCCGCGGTCCAAGTCAGTAAGATCTCACAAGCATTCGGGTAATATTTGGTGGAATCAAGCTTGTGAAGAAGCAAAGGAGGAAAAGATATTAAAATGCAAAATGTATCTAAGAGACACGACTGTCCTAAATCTTTTAGAGATGAAAAAAGCAAAAACACAAAGCCAATGTAGTTAATGCACAAGCAAAAAGACAATATTGGTCTATTTTTTGCATTAAAATAGGACCAAATCACAAGGACATGCAAAAAGTCTAGGAAAAACTATTAACTATGAAAAATGGAATTAACTTGCCACAGTGTCCTATCAAATTAGACAACTCAGAAATACCTACAAATCTAGAAAAAGCTGAAGAATTTGCTGACATGTTTGCAAATTATAGTAGTTGATAGTTATATAAACTCAATCACATAATCACTCTCAGAGAAAGGCAGGAGATATAGAGAAAATCCAGAAAAAAAATAGAACGCATAATAAAGAAACAAATAATATAAATGAATCGTATATAAATGCTGATAAAACATTGTGCAAAGTAAACGAATGTATTTCAAGTCTTAAGAAAAAAAAACATCCGTTGGTTTAGACGGAATCTCAAATGAAATGTTGGGACACTTGCCAGATAATGTTATAGAATTTTTCGTTTTCTTCTATAGAAATGCTGGTCTGATGGTAATTTCCTTTTCGTCTGGAAGCACTCAATCATTTTTCCAATACATAAACAAGGAAAGCCCAGAGCAGATACAAACAGCTATCGTCCAATCTCTTTGACATCCCACACATGCAAACTAATGGAAAAGATTGTTTTAAATAGACTGGATCATTACCGCGAAAAATATAAAGTAATACCTGTCAACCAAGCTGGCTTTCGAAAAGGCAGATCTACAACAGAACATCTCGTTAAATTAAAGTACAGCAACAGTTCGCAAGGCGAAAAAATATACTAGCGACATTTTTTGATGTCCAAAAAGCATACGATCAAGTGTTGGCACACTCGCCTTTTATGTAAACTCAATCACATAAGCATAACAGGTAACACGTACAATTACATTGCCAGCTTTCTATCTAATAGGTTTACACAGGTAAAGCTTGGAAACTCTTATTCAAACCCCAGACAGCTAAGTATGGGTCTGCTTCAGGGATCGACTATTTCTCCAATTTTGTTTAGCATCTTTTTAGCTGATCTTCCGAAAGACCTGTCCAAAGATACCACTTTAGCTCAATTTGCTGATGATATTTGTTTGTGGATGAAGACGACAATGAAATGTAAAACTCCAGTCAGGCTTTGAACTATAAAAGAAAGTGTATCTACGTGAACTTGATAAAATCAACAGTTTATGATAGAAAATTGACTAACATTATCATTGAAAAAACAAAAATCATGCTGTTTAATTCAGGCTATGACCCTAATAAATTACCCGAATTCACGATTAATGGTGCAATCATGAAATATACACAAACTGTCAAATTTCTTAGCGTCCACCTCACTTCAAATCTTTCGTGGAATTACCACACCGACTACATAACATACAAAGCTAGAAAAAGTCTTAACTTTTTGAAGGTAATAAGCAGACAGCACTGGGGACAGGACACAAAGGCACTAATATCTCTCGCTACCTCCCTTGTACGTTCACGGCTGACGTATGCCCAGTTTTTTTTTTTCCAGCGCTCCAGCGCACCTGTTAAAGAAACTGCAGAGCATTGATTCCAAAGCTTACAAACTTGCTCTGGGTGTACCAATACACGCGTTAATTTTAGGAACTTACAGAGAAGCAGGTGTTCTACCCCTCGATGAACAAAGAAAAGCCTCAGTTGCGAAATTTGTACTTAAAACTTCTGCTTATGAACCATTTTCACAAAGAAAAAAAAAAATCTTAATTCAGAAATGACTGTGCAAAAAGGCTAGAACAGTACAGTCATTAAAGTCTATTAACACATTTGCCTCAGATATTATTTTTTAATACAGAGCTGAACGGGGAAAATGTTGCAATTAAAACTTCTTTTTCTCCACTTCCAGAATGGGAACGATGTCACTGTATAAGACAGTAGACAGGGATATATGTATGATTTATATCCCCCTTTATAACAACCCCTTCCCCATTTTACCTGAGAGTACGAACGCCACAACAACAAACACACACACAAAGGAAAATATGGTACACAAACAGAAGGCCTTATTTGCATTTACACACGCACTCTCACCCACAGAATGGCAGATGAAATACCAAGACCTCTACCTCCAACACAGACGGGCAGTTTTCCCCCACACGAAAAAAAACCACACACACAAACCCCCCCCCCCCCCCCCCCCCCCCCCCCCCCCCCCCCCCCCCCCCCAAAAAAAAAAAAAAAAAAAAAAGAATCCAACTATATTAACACCAATACACGACCATCAGCGCATGGCCATTTATGCATTCCTGTGCACGCATGTGCTGCACATCCACATATAATGACCCTTCCCTCAGGAGGCACACACACACACACACACACACACACACACACACACACACACACACACACACACACACACACACACACCTCAGCCCACTGAAGGCCAATACCAGAAGGACAAGGGTGAATTATTACATCACCTGGTAATCCCAGGCTGAAATATCAAACAAGGTCGATACCTCATAGAACCTGAGATGCCCACGCGATGTTTTTTCCAAGCTGTATTCCTTATGCTAATTTTTATGTACCGGTGTCAGACTATCCGTACACCTAAGCTCAACCCCAAAATATTCAAAACAAATTGTTCAAGTGACCCGAAACCCAATGTTGCACTTTCAGTACTTCCAAGTCCCTGGCGGGTACTTGACACATGCAAGAAAAACAAACTCCCCCTCCAAAAAAAAAAAACACAACAAAACGGCAACACAGTGTTTCCCAATATAATCACGTAAACGTCTGTCTGTTTCACGACGCCCTCACACCAATGTACCGCCCAAAACACAAGACCTGTACTGAAGCGCTTGAGATGAAGCAGCAGGAATAAAGGCAGTGATGCGTCGAAGAACGCGGTCCCCTACCTACCAGGCACCAACTACACTCGCAAGTCACACGCAGAGAGTATACGGCAGTGAGCCCTCAAGATGCTTGCCCACCCTGAAGAAAAGATAAAGCTGAAGTCGGAGGAACTGCCACACTCGGACTGCGGAAGGAAGGAGTCGGCGTCCCGACCGGAACGCACCCTGCCGGCTCCAGGCGTGTCCTCACTCCAGGCAGAGGAATGATCATGGATGACAGTGGAGGTGAAGGTGACACAACCCCCTCAACCGAGAGGCCGACCCTCACGGATTTGCTGTGTAGGGGAAGTAAAGAAACTCGCCGGAAACCTGTGGAAAAGGAAATGTCTTACTACCACAGAAGAATACAGTTATAACTTATTTGCTGCTTCACTTAAGTAAACGGTTCTGAGTGTTTACATGTTTTTTAGCATTTCATGTTGACACACTAAATATAGTCCTGAGATATACACGTCACAACCCAAAGTGCGACAGCTGATTGGAATTTTAAACCATAATCTATACAACCAGCCACCTTGACAAAAAAATTCTCTCTCACCAAAACTTTCCCTTACACATTTAAACCAACTTCATTACCCCACTTCCACAACGGGCCCCGAACAAACTGTACCGTTCCTTCAAATATGACTATACTGTCTATTACTGCCCCGATTTATTCCCATCGAGGGTTCCCAAAACAATGATTCATAGGATTTTAAAAACATATCACTCCCCGAACAATCCGACCGTTTGTGACCCCCAGTGCCGGTCACAATTTAAAATCCTTTCCTACAACATGCTTAATAAATCAAACCATTTTTAAGCAAAACCAAAATAATAGAATTGAACCCGGGTATCCCAATTTCCTAGAGGCACAATCAAATCCTACAAATGTCAACAGAAATTTTCAAACGCTAGGGCAATCACCAATTTCATAACTCGCAAGGATTTCCGACGCTCATTACATTTTCCTAAACACTGCCTACTGACATCTGCATTTTTTTTCCCTTTTTTTTTCTAATCGTGATAACCTGTACAATAATCTACCCCGAACACTATTGTATTTAACATAATCATGAATTCACCTGCAAACTTTAAAATAATTGAAAAAAAACTCTTTTATTAAAATTTAAAGATCCCCCAATTTTCCTTTCCGCCCCTCCAACCCGTTAGTTTTTCCCAAACGCAACCACCCAAAATTTTAACACTAAAGACGTGTCTATCCAGGTACCACCATCCGTCACCCTTTGATCGATAAACCCACACCGCCCCGACCACGCTCATCTGCCCCTGTACCTGCCACCACCGCTTGACAGTCCCCCCTCTTTTAAAATTAAAAATTCCCCGGGCCCCGACATCAACCTACACTCAGAAAATAACCCCTCGTTACCCAAACTTGAAAACAATATTTCTGACACCAGCGACCACTACCCAATACAACATATTATGTCTTAGCACATCAATACCCCTGTGACAAATCCTACTATCTGCATCAGTGTAAACCAAAACCACTTTTCATTCCCACATGTACGTTTTTCCTCAACTTTTTAATTTCAATTTTATTCTTTTTTTTCTTTTCCCAAAATTTTCCGGCTTTTAAAATTTCCTCCTCTTCTTAGTCAAATTCACATAGAAAAAAGGGTTTTGCGAATAAAAACCCAAAATTTAAAAAAAAAATTCCTCCAGTTCTGGGAACTAAAAATAAAAACCCTTTTGATGAAACCATGATATCTAAAAAACAACCAACTTTACAGCCCTTCAAAATTTCCCTTTTACTTTACACGCTCACCTTGGACAAAAAACAGGAAAAAGACACACAGTGGCGACACCCTCAGTCCCCCGGGGTTGCCCGAGAGCCAAAAGCCCCGGACTTTCAGAAACCCGCCCCTTTAACCCGAAAAAAGACAGTCTAAAAATCTGGTAGCCAAAACCCTTTAGAAGTCGGTCGAGGGCCATACGGGGACCCCTGCCCACAAGGGCCGGAAAACAAAAATTTAGCACGAGGCCCACCCAAACCCTTTGCGGAAAAAAGCCCCAATTCGTCTGAATTTCAGACACACGACGGGCATCCCAATTCACCCCGGGAAAAATCACAAAGGGCAGCACCACATTCCGGAAACCCCATACATCGGAAGGAACTCCAGTTTCACGAGGTTTGTTTACACACGTAAAACCCACTTTTTCCCGGGGGTCTAATGTTCTCCTCCTTTCCCCCCCCCCCCCCCCCAAAAGTTGACAGGTAAGCAAAACTCCCGGCAGGGGAAACCACGCACTTCACGGCCCCTGCCAAACCCGGGAAGGCGGGGCCCCCCACTCCACAATTGGGCATTTTTAAACGACCGGGATTGTTTCGTGGGGTGACAATAACCCCCCCCCAAGATTTAAAGTTACCTTAAAAAAAAACTGAAGGAAAAGAAGAACCAAAATCCCCTTTGTTTTTACAGAAATTTTGGGAAAATAAAAACCCTCTCTTCCTCTTTCTGTTTTTTAAACTCTCGGCACAGACCCCTTTCTCCAAACCCACTAAGAAATCTGCAACCCCATTTCACGTCCCGGAAGCCTCCACTACAAACTGGAAGGGTTTTTTGTAAAAAATGCCCCTTTTGGTTTATCCGGGCCACTGGGGGAATTGACCCTCTCCCAAATTTCTGAAGTGGAAAAAGGTCCGGCTGTAGGGGAATTTTCCCCCTTTTTGGTTGGGTTCAAAATTCCGAACCGGGCCCCTACCAGAGCCAAAAATTTTTTTTCCACGATTTTGAAAAGTTGCGTTTTAGCTGGATCGGCTTCTTGCTGGGCCCCACTACAGGATGGGCTCCCTTTGTCGTTTTCCTGACACATAAAACAGCTCCTACGCCCCCGCAAAGACCTTTGGTCTTTTTGAATTTAGCGACGTCCCGGGAACGGGTTTAAAGGCCTACAGGCGGCGTGCAGAAACAATCTTTAGGGTTTTGGAACGCCCCCCTCCCCAAATCCGGATTCCCACCCCCTGCGGGCCCATTTCCCCTTTTTTCAGTGTAGTTGGAGTGGCAACCGGGTTTTTTTCAGAAAAACCTTTTGGGGTGAATCTTTGGTTTGAAAACCCCACCAAACCCCGAAAACCCGCGTGCCCGGTTCTTGTAGTGAGCGCGTTGTGAGGGAAAGCGCTCCATTTTTTTTCTTCCCAGGCCGGATAACTCCCTTTAAAAACCTGTACCCAAAGGGAGGGGGCACCCCAGCTTTTCCTACTCCGCTTGGAAGGCCTGGTTGGTTTTTTTTAAAACCACCCCTCTCGAATTTCGATCCAAAAAACTTTTTGCCCGTTAAAAAAAAATGTTTTCGTACCCAAAAGGGTTTACCCCCCAAAAAATTTTTGGGCGATTTAAGGTTTTTCAAAAACGTCGGTCTCCAGTGGTGAAGCAACTTCCCCATCATAGGGTAAAAACTGTCCCGAAATTCACAGACCCAAAAAGGATTTTAAAACCCCCCATAATGACCCTGTGGTGTCGAGGGAAAGCTTTCTTGGGGGCGGTATCTTCGTCAACGGGGGATCTGCCAGTACCCTTTTGATAGGTCAAGCTTATGAAAAACCCCCCGCTTTTCCCAGCTTTGCGAATAAAAACTCGTTTTGGGCATGGGCTCTGCTAAACTCAACATTTTGTTAAAACGCGAATAACCAAAAAAGATTTTCACCCTTTTTTTTCACAACTTGGGTGAGCAATAGGAAATCAGATTTCAAGCCCCCTTCTTACATCATCTCCAATTTTTTCCAAACAGTCGCGTTGAGAATAGGGCGGGATAGGTTCGATCGTAGGGAAAACACTTAAAGTCAGCTTGTTTTTGGGCATTCCCCCAAAATGGTAACCTGGAAAAGCTGGAAGACACCCTGGAATGGAAAAAGTGCAGGCCCCCTGAAAAAATTTCCGTCTTCCACAATATTAATTCCCCGGGGGTTTTTGGGATGGTTACTGGACTCTTTCCCAAGGGTGGGCAACCGCTAAAGATTTTGTCCTAAATCCCATTGTTCCCATTGTTGGGACGTTCCCTCTCCAAAACGATCTAACAGGTTGGCGTGGGGAAATTTATCCCGACCTCCAAAATCGTACCCTTTTAAAAAGGGCCCCGCCCCCTTGGCACTTATGGGGAAAAGGTCCTTGCCAAGCCGTTAGTTAGTTAGTTTGTTAGTGTTTATTTGGGTCCGCGGACTACTAGGGGCCAAATCAGGACCCAGCTACATATCTGATCTCTTTTAAAAAAATACAGTATTAACACATCACTTTTAAAATTTTTTGAGGACAAAAAAACAATTTTTCTTTTAACTCCTTCGCACCTGTTTTAATTATAAAACCCTTTTTTATAATTTAAGTTTTCCTTTTAAAAAAAAAAAATAAGATCCACTGAAATCTCACGAAAAAGAACCGATAAAACACTGGGGGGAAAAGAAATTCTTTTGTAACCCTCAAAATCAAAATTCTTCAAAATTTATTTAAAATAAACAAATGTACAGAACCACCATGGGGGGGCTTCCCCTTTTAATATCCAACTGGCGTTAATAGCGTTCCCAATATGTAACCCGGGCAAAACGTTCTTTTTAGGGATACCCCCGATGGGGAAGGATTGGTTAAAAACGGGCAATTTTTAAAAAAATTTATTAGAATTTTGATTTCACCCTTTACTCTGCCACAGTTCACGCCCTTTTCAAAAAAGGGTTTTGACGTAGATCAGGGTGAGGAACAAAATGCATAGGCCTCCCGGAAAAATTTCACCGAAGCTTGTTTGGCCTTTTTCCACAATGAGTTCCATAATTCCCCT
>CM031618.1:67715498-67749218 GCA_018398815.1 Conus ventricosus
AACATAAAAGCTAACAATTACGACAATTGACTTCATTCACAATGAACTAGCAACAAGGGCCGTGTCATACAGCAACATAGGTCAACAATGAACATCAGCTAACACTTACGACAATTGACTTCATTCACAATGAGCTAGCAACAAGGGCCGGGTCATACAGCAACATAGGTCAACAATGACATCAGCTACAACTTACGACAATGATTAATTCACAATGAACTAGCAAAAAGGCGTGTCAAAAGCAACATGGTCAACAATGAACATCAGCTAACAACTTACGACAATTGACTTCATTCACAATGAGCTATCAACAAGGGCCGTGTCATACAGCAACATAGGTCAACAATGAACATCAGCTAACAACTTACGACAATTGACTTAATTCACAATGAACTAGCAACAAGGGCCGTGTCATACAGCAACATAGGTCAACAATGAAATCAGCTAAACAACTTACGACAATTGACTTCATTCACAATGAGCTAGCAACAAGGGCGTGTCATACAGCAACATAGGTCAACAATAAAATCAGCTAACAACTTACGACAATGACTTAATTCACAATGAACTAGCAACAAGGGCCGTGTCATACAGCGACATAGGTCAACAATGAACATCAGCTAACAACTTACGACAATTGACTTCATTCACAATGAGCTAGCAACAAGGGCCGTGTCATACAGAACATAGGTCAACAATGAACATCAGCTAACAACTTACGACAATTGACTTAATTCACAATGAACTAGCAACAAGGGCCGTGTCATACAGCAACATAGGTCAACAATGAACATCAGCTAACAACTTACGACAATTGACTTAATTCACAATGAAACTAGCAACAAGGGCCGTGTCATACAGCAACATAGGTCAACAATGAACATCAGCTAACAACTTACGACAATTGACTTCATTCACAATGAACTAGCAACAAGGGCCGTGTCATACAGCAACATAGGTCAACAATGAACATCAGGTAACAACTTACGACAATTGACTTATTCACAATGAGCTAGCAACAAGGGCCGTGTCATACAGCAACATAGGTCAACAATGACATCAGGTAACAACTTACGACAATTGACTTCATTCACAAGAACTAGCAACAAGGGCCGTGTCATACAGCAACATAGGCAGAACAAACAAACAATGACCAAAATCTCATAATGTCGTGGATAGCGTACGCCATTGGCAAACAATCAGGACTGGTCAGTCCATGCTGCAGCAACAAAGCTGGCCAAAGAAACATCTTCAACAATTGACCCCTAGCATATGGACTCGTCCAATGCTGATGAGCACAGCCCCACGAAAGAAGTTGTACGGCAAACCAACAACAGATTCCACATGTACATAAAAAGCTCACCACATGTCACGGGACGCTAAGCCGGACGTAAAAAAAAACAAAACCCTCCCCAACTAACCATTAAACATATAACACGCCACACAAGAACTGACAATAAAACAATTTTATTCCCGACACAACAATCAATGACGGAATCTTCTATATATATTCGTCTCAGACCCCAGCCTGAAACACACGGTTCCCACGGCCCAAAGGGCCCCCACAACCAGTTATTCAACCCTTTCCAGTCACGGTGTGCAGTGTTTCTCAGATCCGCAGATTACACATAGCATGATACAAATCATTTTTTTTTCCCAAAACCAATTCCCCAAAAGAAAACAACAACCAAACTATACTAACTTCACTTAACTATGTTCTCCTTAACATATAATTCACTGCGCACATTCACCCTTCAGTCATACCTTTTTAAACAACATCCATCCTTCATGTATGCACATCCAAACCCAATGTCTTCAGGTGTTTCAATGTCCACACAAAAAAAAAACAAAAAAAACAACAACAAAAAACAAAAACCATGCCACACGACGACAACGTTGACAGTCTCACGACGACGACAGCGACGGTGACGGTGACCAGACGAACCTGCCCGCCGAAGACGAGAAGACACAACAGTAAACACACCGGCTTTCACAACAGTGGAGTCACAGCAACGGTGACAACGCAGTGGTGACACACTAACGGCGACACAGACAACGGCGACAGGTGACAGTGACACACTGGCTTCCCCAGCAGTGGAGTCACAGCAACGGCGATAACAGCAGCGGTGACACACTAACGGCGACACAGACGACAGCGACCGGTGACAGTGACACACCGGCTTCCACATCAGTGGAGTCACAGCACCGGCGATAACAGCAGCGGTGACACACTAACGGCGACAACAGACGACAGCGACCGGTGACAGTGACACACTGGCTTCCCACATCAGTGGAGTCACAGCACGGCGATAACAGCAGCGGCGACGTTAGCAACGGCGCCAGCGGCAACAGCTAGCTACGGCGCCAACGGCAACAGTGGCACCAGCTACGGCCACCAGCAACGGCCAAACTGTAAAGACCCGGTCGGATGGGAGGAACAGGTAAAGGGTTGTAGCACCGGACGGGGTAGGGACTGGGTCAACAGTCCGGCACAGCAGGATGGTGGGAATGCGCCCTCACCTGCACTTGACATAGCTGTTACCCTCTAACCGTAAATATACATAACCACATACATCACTAGGGTAACCCCTTAGTTCGCCCCTCCCAGGATTTCCTTTACGCACCCCATTCCTAATTGCTCTACAATCGAGTTACCTCTATCACCATCCCACGTTGTTCATATCACAAAATTTATATTCCTCGTACACTACAATATACACAAAGCTACTCCATAATACCCCTTCCCACACACACATTCTCAGTCATATTGTAACAACCACAAATATCATGTCTCGATTCCAAAGAAAACCAATGGGACAGGACAGGTATATCCCCTTGGCAATCACCCAAGGCATTAGCACACTCCCACAAATCAAACATGTAGGAACAAATCTTAAATCTATATTATTGAATTAGGGTACCCACACCCTACAAAACCGCGCGGCTTGACACCAGTACTTCTTCACACAAACTACCCAATACTTATCCTTTCTAATTAACTTCCATGACACGGCACAATCATAACCTCTACAGCACCCAATGGCCAACACACCTTATCCATGCTTCCCGAAAGCATTTCCGTTCAAACCCCCTGTCACGAATAAGTAAAACTCAATCCAAACATCATGATCGAACCAATGGTAACTATTTACATTTCCATTCAAAACTTCACAACCAAATTTCCCTCTTTCCTTTTCCCTTTTCCTTGTTTGCACCTCTCAACACAACCCATGGTCACAAACCACCATCACACTTTCTCAGCTTGCTTCGTTTTAGTCACTTATTTTCCCCCATTTTCTCCCTCTTCCTTTTCCTTAAGAAAACTGGAAATTGATTCAAAAATATGAGCTCGTATTATTTACACGTTTGTACAAGTCGACAGAAATATGCACAAGACAACGCCATCCTTAACACTACACTACGATCACCTTAACTAACTCCACATACCTGCCACAACACAGAACGATGACAACAACTGCGGCTGGCCACCCAGCACCTGAACCTCAGGGTCGCAGCACACCGAAACACAGATGACTTGCACAGCCAAGAGCAACATGCTCATGAGGCCGGCTCACCATGTCGACCGAAGTCGGGACCCACAGCACAAACGCTGGCACCAAGACAAAAGCCCAACTGCTCTTCACCAAGGACTTGACCGAAGTGATAGCACCCGGCCCCACCAAACCTTAAAAGCCTGATGACTCAGCACTCACTCCTTGCTGAGTTCTGAACTCTACAACACCGCACGTGCAACGGGACTCCACACGACACAAAACAGGAGACGGAAGGCTAACCCCCTCTCTCCCCACACTTATCCTTTCCCTGCCTGTGCCTGGTAGCAAACGCACACCTAATACATGAATGTAACATACAGGTATCCAACACCCCCACCATCTCTCCTAAACCCAACAACTACCATATATGGCCGGTAAGCCTACACCCCCATCGTGGAATGATGCCACGAATCGATACATAGCGCCGGCGCGTCTGTACGATTTCCGCGCTGATACGGATCGGTGACACCACCATAGCACACTCTGTATACAATTTGTTGCATGTATACATATGGAACATCATTGTACACAGTATGTTCTGCATACCGTACGGTCGTTATGAGAGAGAGAGAGAGAGAGAGAGAGAGAGAGAGAGAGAGAGAGAGAGAGAGAGAGAGTGGAGAGAGAGAGAGAGAGAGAGAGAGAGAGAGAGAGAGAGAGAATCAATGTAATGTGTGAACGCCCCGTACACCCGCTTCTTGTGATTTATTTTTGGTCTGTGTCTGTGCTTCTGTTTCAGTACCTCTGGTTCCTTGTCAAGGTATTCAATATTTCCAGTAAACCAATATTCTATTTATAAAACATGATAGAAATTCTAGAATTTTTCCGTGCATTCGTCTGTTTCAGAATATCATACTGTTCACACTGAACTGTAATGCTTCTTCCCCTCCCTTCCTCCGAAAAAAATGAAGAAAAAGAAAAGAAAATATATTCAAATATGGACGTTGGCTGATTACGTTTTAAAGCGTGTTACTCCATGATATATCTGGAGTTATACTATTTATAAGTAATGTTAAATTTTGCCAAACGTATCAATTATTATTCAATAGGGATTGTTCAATGGGGATTCCATTTTCAATTCGTATTGATTGCATTTATATAAACGAAAAAAAAGCGTGTTCATTATTTGTTGTTGTTTGTCATGGACGTAGCCTCACATCAAGGCATGTGATGCTCCATCACATGTAGTTCGTGATATGAATCATTTCCCCATGCCACTACTAAAAAAGGAAGAATATTTATGTGGCTTGACTAGTGTAGTGGGCGTCCCCAAATAATGGTGAGAATGACTCATTAAAGAAAGAAGGGTGGTCATTGGGTGAAAGTGACCACTGAGAGATAGTTTAATAAGGGCTGGTAAGGTGCTGGAGAGAATGTAAATATGTTCGTTCAAGACCACCCATGTGATTCTGCCCGAAAAAAACCCTTTTCACATACAAATCACGTCCATCTCATGTTGATTTTTGCCAAATTTAACACCTGTTTTCAAAAAAATTAACACCTCAAAACTCTAAATATTGACGAAATCAGCAAATTAAAACGGGGGTTTCCGTGCAGAATAATATGGGTGATCGTGAACATAGATATTTACATTCTCTTCCAGGGACATAAAATTAAGGGTTTACAGTACGCTCTTTTACTTCTAGCACTATTAATAAATTAGAACAATCAACTGACTTTCCGTCTTGTTAGTTATTTTTACATCTAATGAATTTTATAGACCCCTCAATTAATTCTTTAAATTCACTGTCTCCACCAAACGTATATAACTGATAATCACAAAACCCCGCCTTAATTGACGGCAGTGCTCGTAGAACAGTAGATGGGTATCCGTTAAACAAATTAGTATCTGTTTTTAACTGTTGTAAATGGACATACAAAATTGGGTTCACGAGAAAATCAGAAGGTTTATTACCTTCAAATTGATAAACGCCTTCTCTTGTACTAAATCTATAAGATTTATCACAACTGTGAAAGCCTAAGATTTTAGCTAGTCCTTTAGGGAAAGTATACTCTCTTCTTTCTTCTAGTGGAAAATGTATAGTAATTCTAAGGTTTGCCTCATTAATTCTCAGCAGTATGCCAAATTCGCTAAGTACCTCTTTTAAAGAACAAAAGTTGTAGTAACCGTCGGGTATTGTTATATGGCTTACTTGATTGCCTTGTTCGTCATTAACATTAATCCAGTTATTTTGAGCTCCTTCAGATATATTAACCCACATAACTTTAAAATCAATTTCTTTAAGGGCAATCCTACAACTCCTGCGCCTATTGTCAATTGGGTACGTTAAGAACACACGCTCGTTTTGCTTGTTTATATGGATGTACATCCTTTTTATAACTATTTAAAAAAAACTAATTTAAAAAAATGGAGCCTTTTAAATATAACAAAGTGCCACTTACAATGTAGGGGCGTTTTATAATCCTAAATATTTAGACTTCAGCAATCTAACTATTGCAGTAGATGAATCATACGGCTTCCAAGTTAGACTTGTAAACCCACTAACTAAATATTTAAATCCGCCAATAAAGAATGATAGAGTGCCATCAGCATGGTCATCCCGCCCTATGACGTTTTACCAGAATCAGTTAAATTTTGCCATTTACTGCGCAACTACTGGCTGCGGTGTTTCATATGCAAACCATTTAAACCATCCTAATCTCTTAGTAAGGTCAGTATATAACTCTCATGTTTATTACCAGTACAGGCGCATACTAACTGAACTACAAGTAGTCCTCCCAAGCGACAACGCGTTTAATCCATTCAACAGCCCAATGGACAATAATGCATATGAAAAAATCTGCAACGAATTTAACATTAATCCTTTAACTGCTTTAAAAAAAGTTAGACCGAAATCATGGATTGGAACATTGTATTTGTGGGGCGTAAAAAGGAAAAAAATTATGATATGCCTGGCACCCTCTTTCAACCAGACAAACGTTCGTTGGGATCATAGAAAAAAATCCTAAGTGGGCAACATTTATCTTAGATGAATTAAAGGGGTTTAACTCCCGGAGTGAAAAAAGGTTAAAGACTCATACGGACTGTTGGTGTTATTGGAGCACAAAGCAAGCCCAAGTCTAGCATCTAGATCGTCTAAGGTTTTGAGTGAAAAACTTTTTTGCTTTTTAAGATGCTATTAACTTGCTGTTAATTGCCTGCCGATACAAGGTACAAGCGTTTTTGCACATGTGGGTGGTTTTGACTTTGTTGTAGGTAGGTTTATACTGTCCCCTTGCCTTAGACTACAGTTGGCATGTAAGAATTAAACAAAAAAAATTTCTTATGTGGAGCGTTCAAAACTTGGGGCACTAAAGGGTTTAAACACAAGGCCTGCTCCTCCTTTTAAAGAAAGTACCTAGCCTAAAAAAAAAGCAACCCCGTTAAAAGCACCCCACCCCAGAAAAGCGCCCAAAAAGCACCCACCTGTTGATCTACCCACACTGACGCCACTAGCAAAAAAGACAGCCTTGTTTTTTTTTTAAACTTTCATGGATTAGCCATACTTTATTTCACAAAAAATTAACCCCAGCAGTGCCCCCTAACGCCCACGATGGTCAGCCTTAACCAGCAACTTTCCCTTTTAGTAGACAAACCCAACTAACAACGTCCAATTTGCGGCAGGATCAAGCTTTTTGGGCTGAAATTTTTTTTAATGGTTTGCTGATGATGCAATTGTTTTCTAACCCAACTTTTCCCGGTGGGGCTTTGGAGGCGTACGGGCCCCTTTTGGGGTTTCCCCCTGTTAAAGCATAACGAGGGTAGGTGCAAACCCCAAACGGCTGTTTTTTAACAATATTGTAATCCCCTGTTCCCAAACAGAGCCCTTATTCTTTAAGCTGGTAGTGTTTTCAAAAAAGTATTGTGTTATTTTTTCTTTGATTTGCTTGTTTGCGTGTAGTGGCTCTGTTAGTAGACAGCATTTCTAACCTGGCTTTCCCTTAGAAACCCTTAATCTTGTATTTTTGCTGTTTCTAGCTTTTTCTTCTCGCCCAAAATTGTTATCTTGATCAGGAGTTTATTTTTTTTTTTTATCTCTTATCTGGTCGTAATTTTTCCCTGATTGTGGCTGTGCCCCCTTACATTTGGGAAGGCGCCCTTTTAAGCCCCTAAAGTTCGTGCCAAAGTTATTGTTTTCACTCCAAAAGGGTCTCAATTTCACGTAGTGGTTCGATCGTCAATTGTTCAAATGTTTTTCTGACGTCCCCTCATTTTAAATCATTTAAATTTTGTTTTAATTTTTGGTTCGTTTTAAAATCTTGAAGAGGTAGTTTTGTATTTTAGTTTGTTTTTGGCAACTCTTGCCCCGGTTTCTGTAAACGACAAGGCTTGGGTCTAAGTCTAAAGGTTTTAATTGTTCTGCCTTAGAATGGGGGTTTTCGCCTTTTGTGCTTATTTTAAAAAAAACCTTTTGGGGTTTTTTGTTTTTGAAGTGATTTAAAAGTCCTCCTGCACCAGTTTTTTTTTTACAAAGGCCCCCCTTCCCCTCAAATTTTTTGGTCAATCACTTCGGCAGCTCTGTCCTATGCTTTTATGAATGTTGAATTCGCTGTCGAAATAGTTTTTGGTTTTGCCCAGGGGTAAAAAACTGTCCTTTGCTCCCCCCGCAATAAGGGGCCAGTTCTGTTTCATTTCTTTTTCTTCAAAGGATCATTTGCGTCAAAATCTTCAGCCATATTTTTTTTTTATATTTTTTTTTGTTTTTTAAAAAATGAACCTTACGGTTGTGACTCATCCTTAGAAAAGGGGAGGAACCCATGGCGTAAAGGTATAAGGAGCTGTAATTAGTGAAAATTTACTCCATAAACGTTGGCGGGAGAGTTTTAAAGGTTAAAGTTCCCGTTTTTGGCGCGCGATGTTAAAATCCCGGGCACCGCTTAACTAATTCAAAAAAAATTTCATCGGCAGATCCTAATGTATTTTGTTGAAATTTTAGGCAGGGCTATTGTTAATCATTAAAAAATAAAAACTGGAGAGGAGAAGTCTTTTACTGGGCGAGGCAAAATTTTTCCCCTTTCTATTTGATCTTGGCTACCTAAAAAAGAAAAGAAAGAAAATTTTTATAGGGATCAAACCCAAAAAGGGCCCTTTAGACGGCTTAAAAGCGGGGGAGCAAAGAATGGTTAAAGATGAGGCAAGTGCAGAAGCATTTGGCAACGATTTGATCCCTCTAGTTTTAGCTGTTAAAGAGCATTGCCATATTACCAAGGTGCACTAAAAGAAAAACTTACTTATATTGACTTTTAACCCTAGCGATTTGTTGTTCTGTCTGAGATCATGAAGCTAAATCGCGGTTAGTGAATCTTCTTGAGTTTGATTTTGTTACTAACCCGAACGGGCCCGAACATTTTAACCCCGTTTTTAAAAGTAAAACGGTTTTTTTTATGAAAGGTTGTACACTCCACTACGAAAATAGAAACAAGCGAGACATCTTGGAACTTACATCTAATCGTCTTGAGTTTTTTAAAAGGGAAATTTTGTTCTTGTTTACTGAGAACAATTCCTTTTCAGGGGAAAATTTCAGAAGCGTTTATAACCCAAAAATTGAGAAGGTTGATGTGAAAAAATGGCAAGTTGATCGTTGTATTCAGGGCGCGGACTTTTCCCTCACCAACATTTTGATGAAATAAAAAAAGTTGTTCGCTGGAGGTAGGCAAGGATCCACAGTTGATCGGTATGTAAAAAAACTTCGCCTTTATGTGTAAGACTCGAATACTATTTTAATAACCAAAATGGGTTTGGCTGGTTTAGATCCACTTTGACAATAGTTTTTTTTGGGAAAGTGGAGAAAGGGTAGGGCAAGAGGGTTAAAAAAAATAAATATTCGCAAGAAGCAGACAGAGCGCCCCAATAAAAATGCATTTTTTTAGGTTTGTGATGCTCAGTTAAAATTAAAGAAAACAGGCTAAAAGTGCCCCCCTTTTAAAAATGTAGAAAAATATTCTAAAAAAAAAACGATGGATGCTTGAAGTTTTTCCTAAAATTCGCAGTTTTTCTCTGGGGGGATTACTGGGTGTGGGAAAACTGTTTCTATTGATTGTTTAAAAACAATATGGGGGTTTCATTACGAGTACATTGTTATATCTCCCCAAACCCCTTTAAAGCACAACAAGCTTAAAAGAAAGGAAGTTTATTTGGCAGCGAGAATATTTTTTAGTTGATCCTGGGAAAACTGAGCGTTTTAGCTTTTACTATGACTATTAAAGGGAACTGACACTGTTTTTATTGTGCTGTTGGGCTGAACAAGACTTTGTTAAAAAACGAAAAGCTCTGTAAAAGCTAGCCTTTGCCTTGTTTTGTGGGGCTCTTAACTCAAAAAATATAATGCAGTTTTAAAAAGATTTTCCCGGCAGTTAAAAATCGGTTGTATTATTTTACATAGGACAAGATAGTTTTGAAAATTTTTTTAGGAAAATTTATAAAAAGGGACAAATGAGCTAAAAAAAAAAAAGAGCAGTTAGAAAAATCAAAGCACGCTAAGCTATGTTTACGGACAGACCCCCCAGTTCAATACGTTTGTTTTTTGTAGTTTTTTAAATTTTGATTCTTAAAACAATTTGTTTTTAAAATTTTTTATATTATAAAAAAATGTCTGGGGGCCAAAATCAAAAGCGCAGCTGCCCCAAAAATGCGTTGAGTAGAGCTAAAAGACCTAGCAGACCAACTGGTTTGATCTAATAGGGTGCAGGAAGTTTGGGATTTGATTTCACGATGACGGGGTTTCAAACGCAAAAAATGAAGACAAAAAGGGACAGCAGCACCCTATTAAAAGGATAAAAAATTTTTAAGGGCAAGCGATTTTGGCAAACAGAATAAAAATTTCAAAAAAAGAGGAATGCTTGGGCGCTGTTTCCCTGAATTGTTGGGAAATTTTAAAGTTTGAATACGAGCCCAATGTATCTTTGATAAGAAGAAAAAATTTAAAAAAGTTTTAAAATGTATGGCCCTATCTTGTTAGCTGTTGGAACAACAGAAAAAAACAGATTGAAATAATTGCGGGTTGAATATATGCTACAGGAAAGAAGTCGCTGAGTGGGGAATAAAACGTCGGCTTTGTTTTTAACCCGCGCTTTGTCACTCCTGGGAAAATGACAATGTTTTTTCGCCTATTTATTCCCGGGGAGGGCATACTGTTGCCGAAAGGGTATAAGGGTTACAAATAAGGGGCTGAAAATTTTGGGCCCCCTCTTAAGTTAGTATTGCAATTACAAAAAAACGGAGACAAATAAAAAACCCGTGTATCTAAAAGGTTCTGTGATGGTTGCAAAGAAAAACTAACAGTACTCGATTTTTCTATTAAGTATGTTGTTTTTTTGCTTTTTACTCTTTTTGTGAGTGCTGCCAGAAGGATTAATAAGAAGTATGTAAAAGATTAATTTAAAATAATCTTTTTTAAAAATGGGGTTAACAGTTTGGTTAAAGCAAAAAACTGAACTAAAAAAGGAATAGAAGTGACTGGATAAGTTTTGAGTTACAGAAAGAATTTGCAAAAGCTTTAAATCCCCTTTTTTTAATTACGGGTCATCGGCTGTGGCTGCGTAGTGGGATCTAGTGTTGCCGTTTTAGCCATGGGGGGGACGCCGGCTCTTTAGCTTAGGAGGTTTGGGTTAGGGTTAGGCGTTCTTTGTTGAAAGGTTTTTTAAAAAAATTTTAACCCCTAATTAAAAAAGCACCTGCCATTTTTCCCCTGATCGCAAATTTGTTCATTAAGTTAAGAAAAAGCAAATATTCAGGATAAAAACATTACAGACGAAAAATTTTCAGAAGCTTATGGCCACGGTGGGACTACAGCGACAAAAAATTGAACTTCAAAAGGAGTGGAGAAAGCTTTTACTTCACGACAGGTAGTTTGATGCAATTAAACAGAACATTGAAAAAAACCATGATCATTTAAAAAACCGAAATGGGGTTTTAAAAAAAATAAACCTTTTTTTTTTTTAAATCACGGGTTTTTGGGTGGGAACTTGCGCTCTTCGCGAACAAGGATCTTTTGGGGGCAGGCTTTTTAGAGGAATATTATTTTTTTAATGTTTAGGGGGAGGTTTGTTTTCAAAATTCGTTAACTTTTTTTAAACTATGTCCATATAGGACTGTGGCTCTAATTCTAAATCGCCTTAGCATCCAGGAGCTAAAAGTTCTTACTTTTAGCCCAAACGGCAAGAGTGTTTGAGCCCCCGGGACATCTTCAGTAATGCAAATTTTTTTTTAATTTGTTGCTTTTTACGGGTTTAAACCCTGTGCTTTAAATTCTTCTTGTTCATGGCCGTAAGATGTGGAAATGCCAACCATTCTGTGTTAGGTTTCTGTCCATAATTTTCTCTGGATATTGATAGGAAAACAGGCGTTAGCTAGATTTTATTAAAGTTTTCTTTGGGTTTGATCGGGGTTTGCCTGGGATCCTCTTTAACTGTAACATGATGTTTTAAAAAAAGGGTTTCAAAAACCTTTAAAACTTTCCCATCATAAAAATTGAATCATCCTAGGAAAATTTAATGGGCTCGCATGTATTTTGTTGTAAAGCCACAGCCACAGCGTTGGCTTTTATCCTTTTTGGTCAGCGTCTTTGTATTTGAAGCCATGTCAAAAAACTGTCAGAGTTTTCTTAACTTTTTCTTTAATTTTATATGTGGAAGATAAGAAAGCATCGGGTGGGTGTCATTTGGAAACTGGTTAACAAATCTAGGCCTTATTATTTTTTTTGGAGCAAAGATTATTTGCCAAATTGCTTTTTTAAAACCCAGTCTTTCGCTTTTTTTGTTTCAAAACTCTAGCGGCTTTACTCTTTTTTCAATAGCAGTCTTTCCTTTCCATAAACCTTTGGAAAATAATATATTTTGTACTTCGTATGGTCCATAAGAAGGACTGTTTTTTAAATTGTTTTTTAAATTATTTTTTGATTGTTTGAAAGAATTTTGATTGCCCCCATGCCCCCTTTAATAAACCAATTTTGCTATTTTTTGTTTTTGTGGTTCATAAAAGTCAGACAGTTTGGGGGTGGTGTGAAAAAAACTTTTTTCCCTGTCACTAAGAAATACCAGAGCTTACTACTTTCCCCTGGAAATTCATTCTTGCCTTCACATCGAAATTTGTGCTCGCATGCCCTGTTCCTTCGTTTTATTAATAAGTCAAAGTGAGCAATTCGTTTTTTCTAGCGTTCTTGCCTTAGCAAATCTTCTATTGCCTTGTTTTGGCGTTCTTCTCTTCTTCGGCCCGCAATTTAAAAATATAATTGCTTCCGGGAAAAGGCAAAAGCATTAAAATAGCTCCCCTACATCTAATACTCCCGCCTTTTTTTTTAAATTATTTTTATAAATTTAAATCTTTCTAGAACTAATCTTTCTGGGATACCCCCTGTGTAACAAGAAAGTTTTTGACGAAAACCCCTGCATTTTTTTTCAACAAAAACCTTAAAAACACCCTAAATGCAAACCTTCCTAGACCGCCGGCTTATTCAAACTGTTTTTTGCTAACACATTAGCCTTACAAAGGTGCTAATTACAGCAGGTGGTAAAGTTTGATAATCTTTTTTTCATCATCTTTTTATTAACTAAAAAAATTTTAAAAAATTATAATACAAAAGGCGTCTATGTGTTTTTTTAATAGATAATCTTTTGTTGTTTAAAACTAAAATTAAAATTTCAACTGTTTTTGGGGAATCTTCATCTTTCCCCTTGGGCGGTTTTTTTCTTAACAAACATTTTGCAAGGGGTTAAATAAAATATAAACCAACGAAGGCCTGCTAATTAACCAGCGTTAAATCAGGTTTTTTAAAATATTTATTATTTTTATTTTTTTAAAATTTGGTTGTGACGAACTATTTTAAAGTGGAGGGGCAAGAGCTACCCCGTGACAACTGCCATAAAGAAAGATTATACTTTGGCTGCGTGTGGAAAAAATAGCAGTTTTTTGGTGTTGTTGTATTTAACAGATTCAAACAACTTTACTTCAGACGTTTAGAAAAAACTCGCTAGGTACGAAGCACGCGGGGTTTAAAAAAATGGTTGATCAGTAGGCAGACTTGTTTTTTTGTAAGTTTTAAGTAGATTGCGCCCGGTGTTCGAAAAAGATTTTTTAAAAAAGACTTTCACAAGATCCGGTTTTAAAAAAGTCCCTAGAAAAAACTTTGCATGTAACATGTTTTACGATTTGGGCGATGTTATGCCTTCGTCTGGGATTTTTACTTTTAATTATTTTTTTTGATCATATTAAATTTGTCGCAATAAAAAAAGGGGCGATCAGGAGAAGAAGACGCGCAGGACATCCGAAAGGGGCGAATGTAAAAACAAGTGAATGTACCGCAGGGCGAATGACCCAAGTGAGTTTTGTTTCTAAGTTAAAAAACCGGGTGTTGGGCGGGGCGAACTGGGGTGAATGGAACAGACAAAAAAACAAACCCTCAGCAAAAAAAAAAATTTTTTGAAAGTTACGCTCGCCACGCCCAAAAAAACCAAAATTTAAAAACAAAACAATCACAAACAAACGTAAGATGTATTTTTAGTATTGGAGTGTTGTTGTTGGGGGGGTTTTTCTCAAAAAAACCTAACGCCATACCAACAAAAAAAAGCCGCAAGCCCCCCAGTAAAAAGAGAACCAACTTCTGCAAAAAGGGCCCTCCTGCTGTGACCCCATTTTCTTTTTAATAGTTTTTTAAGAACTAGATAAATACAAGTTTAAAAACTAAAAAAAGACAAGTTAAGGGTTTTGAAAAATACTTTTTTTGTTTGGCAAGTAAATTACAAGTAAAAAAAAGTAAATTTTTGTTTTTTTTTAAGTACTGTTTTTTGGTTTTTAATAAGTACTAGTTAGGTTCTTAATAAAATTGTTTGGGTTCCAGTTTAAATTCTTTTTGGTTTTAAAATTAAGTTTTGTTGGGTTTTTTAAATCAAATTAGTCAATTAATTTTTAAATTTTTCCAATGCCTTACGCTATGGAACTCAGGCTACGTAAGTTTCTTGTTATGTAGGGCTAGTGTTTTTGTTTAAAAGCAGTTGTGTTTAATTTTATAGGAGAGCGAGATTAACTTTGTGTGATGAAATCTTTGTTTTCAAAGGGCTTGTTGTAGTTATGTGAGTTTTTATTTTTTTTTACAATTCTTTTTTTATGCCCTTGCTTTTTTTTTTACAGAAATTGGTGGCAAGTTACTTTTGACCCAAACCAAATTTCTTTGTAACTGTCCCCTTAAGTCTTTCCCTTTATTTTCCAATTACTTTTTTGTTTACATTGAATGTGGGGTGTCTTTAGGATTTTGGGGGTGTCGTCCACCTCCCGCCCCTTTAGCTACTTTATTTCTAATCTTATAGAAGTCTTCGTGGGGACGTCTAGAATAAAATTCGTGTCTGTGTAAAGGACTCTTTCTTCTGGGTCCCCGGTTTTTAAAGTAGTCGCAGAAATTCTAACATCAATAAATTTGAAAAACTCTAATACGTAAAGCATTAAAAAACGGCTTGTCCAATTAAAATCTTTTTTTTCATCTAAGCCAACCAGGGTGTCGTTAAAATCTTTTAAAGTCTTGATGTTTGGGTTTTTAGGAAAAAATTTAAATTTCTTGGTTTTCTTTTTTAATAATTTAAAATCTTTTCGATTGTGTAGTTCTCCATTGTCTTGCCAAAACGCTGTTGTTCTCAGTTTTTAAGAAGTCTTTTTCTGAAGCATCGTGGGTTGGGTTCTAGACGTTTTTCTTGTGTATGGCCTATAAAAGGGTCTTGGTCAAAAGCAAGATTCTATGAACAGCTGTCGCTTTAATCCGGTCTTAAGTAAAACTGTAAAGTCTGTAATTTCCATATTTAGTTTTGTGGCGAAGTTTTGGGGAAAGTTTGGGGTTCGAGGGGTCATCTTTAATTTTTGGGCTAGGGGGTAAACGTTGTGGAGATCGTGTAATTCTTTTGGATTTCTAAGTCTTCTTCCCGATTATCCTGCTGAATTTCAGGGTTAAATGTGACATTTTCCCAACCGTTTAACTTTGAGGCCCTTTTTTACATTTAAAGTTTCTCAGTGGAAGCGGTTTACTCATGGCCCTCCATACGTTGTTGGGGCTAAGACTTGATAGTGGTGGTTTTGTTGGGTCATAGTGTCTAAATTTCTTTTTTGTTGGCTTTGAGTAAAGGGTGTGGGCCATGCTAATTCCCCCTCACCCCGTCTTCAATCATCTGGAGGTGGGTTGACAGTTTTTAAGTAATCTGAATGTTTGTAGACTTTAAAAGGCTCCAAGATAACCTGGGGCGGATGTAAAGGCGGTCTAAATTGTAAGGGGTTTATGCATGTTAAACTGTAATTCTGAAAACGTCTGCCAATAAAACACGTCAGCCCAAAAAATATTGTTTTGTAGTCGCCCATCGTTTCACAGTGTAATTCTGTCCGGCTTTGGCGTATTTTATATTCGCATCGTTATGTTTTGCCTCTAAGCTGAAAAAAAAGCGCCTTTAGGGGAAGTGAGTCTTTATCAAACCTATCCCACGGGTTCTGTATTATAAGGTAGCGCCTTTACGCCTAAGATGCTTCAAAAATTTTTAGTTATTGGAAAGTTTTGTAAAAACCTGCTATTTTATCTAAATGCCATCAGATGTTGGGCGAGCATAAAAAGATAAAGGGGCAAGAGAAAAGTATGTCTTTTCTGAAGATGTGCAAGCAGGTTTCCCCCTTTTATCAGGTCCTGCTTTCATGATAAAAAGAGAAACGTAGCCTCGTAGTTTGAAAGAAGATAGGCGTTTCCTGTTTAGGGTCAACCTTTGTTGAAGATTACAATTGTTGTATGCTGCCCTCTAAAAATTTCCGTATGTGATCGGGTCTTTACTGCTTGCCCAATAATTCTTTATTTCAAAAACCAACAGTGTGTAGATGAATCATAAACGTTCTTGGTCTTTAGGAGTCATAACAATGTCTGAAAGGTTCGTTGGTTGGAAACTGATTTAGAAGTTCTTTTTTGCTCTAAAAAATTTCTTGCGGGGGTTGGGGCCTTGTAAATCTCAGGGTTGTGTGTTGCCGTCTGCCTAACAAAAATAAAAACCTAAGAAAAAAAATTTTGGTGAGTTTAAAAACGTTGTTTTTTTGTTTTGCTGTTTGCGGCCATAGTACTGTGGTTAAGAGGATTCAAAGTCGCATAACCACGTTTGGGTCATCTGCATTTTTTGTTTTATTTTAAACTACTTTTTTACCCCGGTTTAGGTGTGAGTAGTTTGGTTTCACAGTCTACAAACTTTTACGTGAGTTCTATGACTGGGGAGCTGCTTTTATAGTGGGATTCTAACTAAAAAAACCCTTTTACAAAATCTTTTTTGCTGTTCTTTGATGTAAACCCCATAACTTGCTTATGTTTGATTAAAAATAATGGCTTTTGTACTATCTGCAAAAAGGATTAAGTCTCATGTTTGAAGTGATTGCCCAAAGGGGAGCGTTGGGGAAGCCCTTAGAGGCACTAGATCAGCTTCTACAGACCATGTTATCGTTTAAATGATTGGTTTGTTTTGCTTTCAAAAAGAGATAGGTTTTACTCACTGGAAAGGTTTGTTTCAAAGTTCGCTCTTGTTTATTGTTCTAATTGGAAAAATCGTTTGATGTTTTTTAAAAAGGATGTAGTGCGCTAAAACACCACTTAAAAAAATGTTGTCAGAATTTTGTATTTAAGATGCTCGTTTTTTTTCTTAACCTTTTTTGGGAGGGAAGGTAAGAATTGCGATTGGATAGAATTTGTTTGCCCCAATTTTATTTCAAGGACTGTTCCTTCAGACAGCCGAACCCTTAAATTTGCCTTCCTTGCATGGTTTTAAATGGGTGCTGTGTCAGCCCCGTTAGAATTAAAGTCGTGATTGGTTTTTTTCTTTTGCCTTTTGAAAAAACCCGATGGGTGTTAGTTCATCAGGCGTTTATAATCAATCAGAAAAGCCCAAAAACACCTTTTACTGGCATTCCCTTGAAGAGACTCTGGGGTTTTTGAGATGGGTTGTACGCTTTCAGAAGTTTTGAGTTGAGTATTATGTCTACTTTCCCAAAAATTTGCTTAATTTTTTGTCATACCAAAAATTTCTTCCTGTATTAGTTTTTGCCCCCAAATTTTTTTTTTGGTCATATTTTTAACACAATATTTTGTAAATCAAAAAAATAAAAGTATAAAAAATAAGTTTAAAAAAAAGGGTTTTATTTTTCACCCAAGTGTGCAACACTTCAAGACACGTTAAAATTACAATAACACCCCCCAATATTTTGCTTTTTTTTGAATCCTAGTCAATGTTTTCACTTTGATTGCTTTGTTAATAGTTCACTATTTTCTTTTTTATTTTTTTCAAAATCATTCTCAAACCCAAATTCATCAAATCAAAATTTAATAAATTTTTTGTTTCGTCAAAAAAGTTCATTACGTTCTTTTTAATAGATTTTTCTGATTCTGCGGCCATTTTTTTTTAAAAAAAATAAAAAAAAAATAATTGTAAATTTGCTGTTTTTCATGTCTTTTTAAAGTAAACCTAAACTTCATTAAAACGACTATAATTCCTTTTTGAGTCGTAGAAATCCAGATAACTCCTTAAGACGAAGCCCCTATAAACAATAAAATACCAAACAAATTTTTAATTGGTTGGGGATAAGAATTTGGGATTTCATGATGGCCCCGCTTCGCGTTTTCTCGAATCTTTTTGTGATTAAAAAAAGTAATTGATTTTCAAAATTTTTTGTAACTCTTTTCTTCGCTTCATCGTAAAAGTATATTAGTAAGCTTTTTTAAAGTCTTCGGGCTTCATTTTAAAACCAGAATAAAATTTTAAAATTTAAAAAAAATTAAATTTGTTTCTCTCTCCCTAATTCACTCCCCCATCTCTCTCTCTTCATTCGCCCCAATTCTGTCTGTTGCTGTTGTTTTCTTTTTTGTTGTCTGCTGTCTCCACCTCTCTCTATTCACACAAACCCCACAAATACATACATAATTAATACTACATCATTAAACATCTAAATCATACATACATAATCATACCACGACGCACACACACAAATAGATAGGGAGGTGCTTCAGGGGAATGTGAGGGGGGTTTTTTTGGTTCGCATGAGCGATAAATTCGGGGAACAGCCGCCAATGCACTTACGGTCCTGAATCAAAAATCACAAGATCTCTTCAAAGTTCTTCGCGGGCCCTCTGAAAGCAGCCTTAAAAAAGCAAAAAAGGGAAAGCGGATGAAGATGAAGCGGGTAGCCCCAGAGCAAAACAGCGAAGCCACAAAAAACACAAAAGTCATTTTTTTTTATATACAAAATCATGGAATCAAAGTGCGCGGTAACCTTGGCCCACTTTGGGTGGCGCTGACAGGGTTTTTTCCCCCCCTCTCAGACCTTTTTACCGCCTGGCTGGGGTGGAGAAAACGCTTGGTTGGTCTTGTGAGGATTGCTTCATGACCTTGGGCCCACATGGCTGGAGCGCTGGGTTCTTTAGCCCGAGACCGTTTGGGGGTTTGTGAGGATTTCGGTTTTAAAATACTTTGGGTTTTTGTGTGGGGGTTTGCCCAATAGTTTTTTTCTCACTTCCCAAAAACATTACCCTTTAAAACTTTTCATTGGTGTTTCAAGAAAGAAGTCCAAACGGAGAAACCTTTAAAAAATGGGTTTTAACAAAGAGGGGTTTTCCCCTCAGTTTTTGGAAAAGGAAAGGGAGAGTTCCCTTTTCTCTCAGCCCTCATTCCCCCTTTTTTGGCTTTCCCCTTTTCTTTTTTCTTCAAAGATGGCAAAAAAAACATGTAAAGATTGCCCCCTATTTCAGATTAAAACACAGCTGTCGCCCCGCCTTTTAATTTGCCTATATCCTTCCTTCGTTTCTAATTGCATGTTGAAGTCATATTTCTTTGGGCAAAATCAAAGACTTCTTTTTTCCCCTTTTTTCTCCATAGCCCCTTTTGTTTTTAGTATGGTGAAGTTTTGAGACCGTCTTTCGTTTTTTCGCTTCAGGCACCCCATACAACGATGTCAGTTTTTTTTTTGGAAAAGTGGGAAATTTAGGTAGTTTTCCGTTTGGCGGTCCTCGCTTTCATTTTTGGTTTAAAAATTGAACAAAATCGCTGTGGTAGTGAGATTCTTTTAATAGTTTAAAAATTGTTCATCGTTCAACAGGGTTTGCCTTCCTAGTCGGGAAGGAAGAAAAAAAAAATGGGCTGTTGTGAATAATTTAAAAAGTTCTTGATGGCAATTGATTTTTAAAAGTTCTCTCCAATCAAGAAATACATTTGGACAAAAATAATTTTTGTTTAAAACAAAAACTTTTCGGCAAAAAATTCTCTCTCACGAAAAAGCAACCACCCGCCAACACAACCCACCAAGAGAAAAGGAAGGCAGTTATTCTAGAAATGTGTTATGCGTCATAATCGAATGTTTAGAATAATGCCCCCGGGGAAAAATGAGTCATCCCCCGTCGATTGGTTGAAAAGTGGCGCCCCGATGATTATTCCGCGGTTGTGTTGCATTGCAACACCGCTGTCGGGACAGTAAAAACAATTTATCGATTTGCGTGGAGGAGGCAGGGGCGGGGGGATAAACGGGGTGGTGGTGGTCTGCTAATAGTGTCATTGAATGCAAGTTGTTCCTTTCAGAGATCAATACACAAGCCAGCGGGGCGGCCACTGCGTGTGGTGGTGAGTGAACTGACTGGCATGCTTGATCAGTTCCACCATTTTTACTGAGATTGTTGCTGTTCACAGTCGGGAACAATTGACAGCGCCTCTCTAATTTTATGTCCCTGGAAGAGAATGTAAATATCTATGTTCACGATCACCCATATTATTCTGCACGGAAACCCCGTTTTAATTTGCTGATTTGGTCAATATTTAGAGGTTTTGAGGTGTTAATTTTTTTGGAAAACAGCTGTTTAATTTGGCAAAAATCAACATGAGATGGACGTGATTTGTATGTGAAAAGGGGGGTTTTCGGGCAGAATCACATGGGTGGTCTTGAACGAACATATTTATATTCTCTGCTGGTCATGTGTTTTGAAACACTGAGTATGCACACACTAGGAGGAGGGAGGAAAGAATCAGTTTTAGCCCAGCAGATGGCCTAGAGACTCGAACCTGTCAGGACGCTGGTCCTCACTGCTGACCAGTCATTACCAGGTGAGCCATAGATAGTTGGGGAAAGCTACAGGGGAAAAACCCTAAAGAAAGAGAAAGAAATAATTCATGTTAAATTGGAAGCAGGTTACTTACACGAACCTTATTCGTGTTTCAGCCCTTCGCCCTTCACCCCGTGAGGTGGTTAAAGATGGTCATGGTGTGGGGAACACACTGGAGTTCAGCCCAGCAATTAAAGACTCCAGGGAGGGATTGGGAAACTCTCATCTCTTCCATGACGGGAGAATTCAAGGGGTGATACGATGTCTGAGAGAGAAGGAATCATGATAGTATGGAGAGAGTCTTATATTTGATGCAGGCTGGCATCAATGATTATATGAGTTATTTATTCTCCTGGTCTGAATCTTGGCTAATGTAATGTGAAGGCCATGATTTTACAGAATCTTAAATGAATTATTTTATCTCTCAGTGTAAAGAAGGATTACATGTATAAAATCTGTTTATAAATTGTTTGATGTGATTTAGAAAAGTGTTTTTCCCTGAACGCACACGGAATTTTTCCCAATCAACCAAAAGGCGCACTACCGAATGTTTTTTCTTCTCCCCCTCTCCTTGGGGGGAAAAACACTTTACTAAATCACATCAAACAATTTATAAAAAAGTTTTTATGCATGCATCCTTGTAACCAATTTTCCATTTACATCAATACAAGTTTCTATAAAGTCATGGCCTCACATAAAAAACTGGCTCAAAAATCCAGACCAGGAGAATAGGTAATTATTTCATCATTGATGCTATCCCTGCATCAGATATAAACTCGTTTCATACTGTCATGATTCCCCGTCTCTCTCAGACAGCATATCGCCCCCTTGAATTCTCCCGTCACGGGAGATTTTGAGTTCCACTCCTCTCCCTTGAATTCTCCTGTCACTGGAGAGGTGACGAGTTCCATCTCCTCTCCCTGGAGTCTTTAGTTGCTTGGGCTGAACACCGGTTGTTTCCCCCCACACCATGGCCATCTTTAACCACCTCACGGTATGAAGAGAAAGGGTGAAGGGGCGAAGGGTAAAGGGGCTGAAACACGAATAAGGTTCGTGTAAGTAACCTGTTTCCCCAAATTTAATTATGACTTCTTTCTTTCTCTTTTCTTTGGGTTTTCCCCTGTATTTCCCCACTATCTATGGCTCACTGGTAATGACTGGTCAGCAGTGAGGACCAGCGTCCTGACAGTTCGAGTCTCTAGGCCATCTGCTGGGCTAAAACTGATTTTTTTCCTCCTCCCTCCTAGTGAGGGCATACTCATTTGTTCAAAACCATGACCAGCACCTTACCAGCCCTTATTAAACTATCTCTCATGGTCACTTTCACCCAATGACCACGTTTGTTTCTTTAATGAGTCATTTCACAATTATTTGGGGACGCCCGCTACACTAGTCAAGCCACATAAATATTCTTCCTTTTAGTTGTGGCATGGTGAAATGATTCATATCACTAAACTACATGTGATGGAGCGTCACATGCCTTGATGTGAGACTACGTCACATGACACCCCCCATCCTGGGGTGAAAAATTTTTTTCCCAGAAAATGTTTTTAAAGGATATACAACTTCACTTAAATCACATCTTCAGCCATAAAATCTAAAAATGTGTAACCATCACACATGATTCACCAAATTATTAATCAACGTATAGAATCAATCATCATGATCCACCATAAATAGCATATTTCAAATTTTTCAGTCTTTCATAAAAAAAAATTTCATAATTGATCACCACATGTCACAAATTACACGTACAAAACAACTAGGGATATTAACAATTCAAAGTACAAATTGGTTTATATATTGAGATGTAAAGCACATTTTTTCACTTGATCTTTGTCTCACATCATATGCTAAAAAACCCCCCATGAAAATGAGAATATTTCTAAGTGTAAATGTTTCTCAATAGACATGTAAAAAAAATGAACATAGTTTAAACTTGGTTTTTTTCCCCACATGTAATGTTATAGTCCATTGAAAAGTGAAACATTTTTTCCATTTTTGAAAATGAACTAATGAAAACAATAGGTTTTTCTCACTGCACAATCAAACATGTGTATATGGGATTCAGCGTGAGACAGCCGGGGTGAGCGGTCCACGCGTTCTGCGCTCTCTACAAGCGTTGAATCAGGCTGAGTGAGCTTTTTTTTCTGACTTAGCCGTTTTTTTCTTTCGTTGAATCTCGTCCAGCGGTGTTCGCATTAATTTTCTATTCTCGTCAAGTTGAAATGTTTTCATATTCGATTCGAATCATTTGCCATCGATTCTTTTCCTTTTTCTTTTTCTTTCGTGCTTGGACATTTTGAAACTCGAAGATGTCCGGGAGAGGCGTTCCCCCAGTGTTTGTAAAGGCGAGGAATATTCCGGACTCCTCCAACAATCGCCCCTCTGTGTTGGAAATCTGCCGGGGCGGGCGAACGGGTTGCTGGCCAAGGGTCTGTTGTGGGAGCACAGAAAGATCGGCAGCCTTGTGGAGGATCTATCCCGCCACGCAGGACGCTTAACAAAACTACTCGTTCAAGGTATTTGTGTGAGAGGAACATTTTGTTCAATTGTCAAAACACTAATCCTTTTACTTTGCAGACGACACTGGTGAGGAAAAACCATACACAAAAGTTTGAATCGATAACCTGCCAATTTCTGTAGCTGACTCGAGATTGAACACCCCCTCATTAAAGTCGGGTGCGAATTGCGTTCGGCGATAAAGGCGGAAGAGCCAGAGATGCCGATGGAAAACTAACCGTTTTCTTACAGGAAGGCGTTTTTCTGTCATAACACTTCCACCCGTACCCTGGAAAAAACTCTGAAAGTAGCGTGTTCACTGCAAAGGTCTTTCACCATGAACAGAAAAAGGCAGAAGTAAAAAGCTATTTGTTTAAATGTCTGAGCACAGGTCACCATGCATCATTTTGTAAGAAAGAGATTGTCTGTAGATTTTCCAGGCAGACTGGCCATAAGCAGGCTGACCCGTTGTGCCCGTTGGAAAAAACTAATGATACCAGTGTGAGTGAGAGTGTGGCTGTGCAGTGTGAACGGTAGAGAAGGGAAAGCAGACAGCTCCCGTACTGATGACGAGACGACGAGAGGAGGAGGAGAAGGAGGAGAGCGGGCAGCCCGGGGGCCGTCCTTAAGAACGCCAGACGACTCTAACCTCTACCCTCCAGGTTCAGTCTGCACGTCCCCACAGGTCCGAGACGCCAAAGCGGCCCCGCTCCTGGGAGAGCACCATCCCGGGAAAGGGTGAAAGGAAGGACAAAGCCAAAAAAAAGGAACACGGCCAAGTTTACCGTAAGTCCCCCCCTTTTAAGTGCTAAATCTGACAAAAAAGGGCGATACAGATGGGTGAAACATTGCAATCCGTAGACTAAACCCGGGAATTTCGACCTTGCTGATGTTAAGGACTATGGCCTGGAATGTTGTATATTTGGGTATGTTCGGTTACTGTAAAGAAAATTTGCACTCATAAAAAATTCCATATTATTCATGGATAAAATACGCATATGTTCTATTAATGTGAGAGGCTTGAAAAATAAATTTAAAAGAAATTCAGTTTTTCGCTATTTAAAAGGTCAAAAATTTGATATAGTATGTCTCCAAGAGGCGCACATAACAACTAGTGATTTATTGATATGGGAAAAACAATGGGGGGGGGGGGGGGGGGGGGGACAAATTTTTTACAACAAAGGCACAAACAGAAGTCAAGGAGAATTTAAATTTTTAAATAGCTAAACATTTTTGATGAGGAAGTTAAATTAGAAATTGCAAATACCAGAATTCTAGTAGTTTCAGTTAACTGTAATGTTTATAGTTTCAATGTTGGAAACGCTTATGCGCCTAATAACTCGAGAGAAAAAATGTTGTTCATGAAAAATTTACAAGAAACGTTAATTGAATTTAGTGAAACACTTTTCTTCTAGTTGGTGATTTTAACTGTTTCTTAACAATGAGCTAGACATTGTATCAGGTCATCCCCATGCTGATCCAGAAGTTAGAGCATTTAACCACACTGTTGCTACCTGCAAGTCACAGACATGTGGAGAGCTTTTTAACCACACTGTTGCTACTCTACAACTCACAGACATGTGGAGAGCATTTAACCACACTTTTGCTACTCTACAACTCACAGACATGTGGAGAGCATTTAACCCACTGTTGCTACTCTGCAACTCACAGACATGTGGAGAGCATTTAACCACACGTTGCTATCTACAACTCACAGACATGTGGAGAGCGTTTCATAAAAGCGAAAAAGACTTTATTTGGGTCTCGGGCAAATCCCTTTATTGCCCGTCGCTTAGATTACTGTTTTTTCTGAGGAATGCTACAGTTCAGTGTTTTGTGTGAACACACAACTTTCCTCACTCGGATCACAAAGCGATATCATTAGAACTTAACAGCAGCGATTTCAGCGTGGTCCTAGTTATTGGAAATTTAATAATAGTTACTTTAAGGACCCAGTATTTGTTCAAAAGATAAATGATTTATTAGACAGAGAAAAATTTAAAAGTCTTTCCAGACACAAACTCATATATGTGTATGGGAATTATGTAAAATCAAAATTTTGGATTTTTGTAGTGAAATATGGGAAAATTCTAGCCAGTAAAAGAAAAAATGATGAAAAAAAATTAGAGTTTGAAATCTTGGAAGTTGAAAAACAAATGATTCATAACGTTACGAGTAAAGAACAACCAAGAACAATATTTGATATTAAAACAAAAGTTAGAATTACTCAAGCCCACAAAGCAAAAGGTGCGCAGGTAAGAGCACGAATTAAGTGGATTGAAGAGGGTGAACGTAACACTAAATATTTCTGCAGTTTAGAAAAGCAAAAGGAAAGAAAAGTCATCACAAGGTTGTGTAAAGACACAGGGGAAGTACTAACAGACCCGCGACAAATTTTAGAAGAACAGGCAAAAATTCTATAAAAAATTGTATAGTCCCGCCCGTTAGAAAATACACAACGTTAGTGAATCTGTTGATGTATTCTTAGAAAACGAAACCATTCCTTGTTTGGATGAAAAAGACGTTGCTAGTTGCGAGGGTAGGTTACTACTGATTAAACAACAAACGCCTTAAAAAAATGAAAAATGGATCAGCGCCAGGGAGCGATGGAAAAACTATTTTAGTTTTTCAATTTTTTTTTGAATAAAATAAAAGTTTTCTTAACAAACTCGTTTGTGGAATCTTTTGAAATAGAAGAACTAGCATATACCCCAAAAACAAGGCATAATAACATTGTTACACAAAGGGAAAGAACTTAAAAGAGACAAGCTGACTAATTGGAAACCTATAACTCTGACAAACACTGACTACAAGATATGGCCAAAGTATTAGCAGAAAGACTTGGAAGAGGGCATCCACAAATTAGTTAAAAACGACCAAGTAGGATATTCAAAGGCAGAAACATTGTACAATTATTTCGATCAATAGATGATGCAATCAATTACCTTAACCAAACAAATAAAACGGGTTACTTTTTGGCAGTTGATTTTTCAAAAGCCTTTGATTCAGTGTCAAAAGATTTTCTGTTGCATGCTTTTAAAGTTTTTGGGTTCGGAACTGAAATTTTGAAAGTGGGTTGCCTACTGACAAGAACCCTGCTAGTTCAATAAATCATGGGGATGGATATTTGACCGTTTAATCTTTCTTGTGGAATTAGACAAGGATGCCCTTTTTCTCCATTAGCCTTTGTTCTGGCAGTAGAGTTGTTAGCAATTAAAGTCAGAAATAGCTCTATATCTGGCATCAGCGTCCCAACCACTGTGCCAGATTTAAAAATCCTTTAAAAATCAAACAAATGGTGGATGATACAGCCCTATTTCTTAGTGATAAAGAGACATCGTCAAATCTCTAGAAATCTTTACAACATTCCAAAGTTTCTCAGGTTTAAAAAATTTAAAATACAGAAAACGAAAGTCTTACCCCTGGCAAGGCAATGGAGAACAAAACTTCCTTTCACGACAGTTGATAAAATAAAGTATTAAAGGGAAATTTTTTTCCAACGTGATAGGATGGCCAGGAACATTGAAGATAATTGGAGTAATAGGATGTATCAAATGAATAAATTGATCAGAGAATGGAGTAAACGGGATATAAGTATACAGGGTAAGATTGTTGTAATAAAAACATTTTTACTTAGTCAGTTTCTTTATGTCATGCAATCCATAGGACTCCCAGACTATGTACTAAACAAAATTAACTTAACCCTTTTACAGATTCCTGTGGAAGAAAAGATTTAACAATAGAAAAGCTTTCGAAAAAGTCAAAAGAAAGTAATGGAAGCAAGCGTGGAAGGAAGGAGACTTAATATGATTATCTGGAGAACTTTCAAAACTATTTGTACTTACAATGGGCGGGCAAACTCTTTAAATCCCCTGAACAAGAAAAGGGCATTAATACCCAGATGGCATTTACAACCCTCACACAGACAGATGTTTTTTGTATAAACTGCAGAGCTAAAGACTTAAAAGAGTTAAGTTTAGTTCGTAATGAATTCTGGGAAAAATGTGTTTGCAGTTTATCTAAACCACAAAATACTAAAAAAACTTAAACGATATCGACAAAAACAATTTCCCCATCAACAGCTTTTTAACAATAATTTAATTTGTTATAAGAATTTGGGTATTATATTTCAAAAAAATGGGTAAAGAATGACATTGAGCAAATTAAAGATATAATTCATAAAAGAGAAAATAGATTACGTCTTTAGAAGAAATGCAGGAAATGGTTGGCCAAACAGAGCCCTTACATGTTTCGTACAATGCTGTGATCAAACTCCATACCAGCACAGTGGATCCAGTGGATCCAGTCCCGGTGAAGCAGGATCTGGGACGCTCCCCTGCTTTGCCAGTATGCTAAATGCAAAGCCCAAACAAATTAAGGAAACTTAGTTATGGAAAAATATGGAAATTCAAACACTACTGCGAATGCCTTCTGGAACAGAAAGTTTGGTAATGACTTAGACAAATCCACATGGTGTCGAGCCACAGACGTTACAAAAGAGGTAAGACTTCGAGTTCTCCACTGGAAAATACTAACACAATATATACCTACTAATATCATGCTTAGTAAAAATAAAGTAAAAGAGTCAAACAAATGCTCGTACTGTCCTAAAAAACTGATTCATTGAACACTTTTTCTTTTTGTGTCCAATCGTCAACAATTTTTGGAGATTTATTTTTGGGGCCCAAAAAATTTACTTAGAAACACATGCTCATATTAATTTTCAAACACAGATGTTTTTGTTTCGCATCAGTAAATCGATTGTTTCGAAGACAAATTATCAATGTATCAATTTTATATATTATTGAGTAAAATGGTATTTTGTATTTTCAAAAAGACGAACAGGGTATCCCCCTGCAACTAATTTTTTAGAAAGAGGATAATGTCCGAAAGGGGGTGTGAAAGGAAAACTTCCCTGGATGGGCAAGAGAGTGTAAGTCTCAATATGCTTGGTGGGAGGGGGGGGGGGGGGGGAGGGACGGGGGGAGAGGAGAGAAGGAAAAAAAATTACATTGTTCATGCGTTTAATATGAAAAGGTGTGGGAAGGGGGAGGGGGGAGAGGATCTCTGCGGGAGAGTTTTCGGAGTAGGGGAGAGGGAGGGTCCGGTTTTCTAGGGGGGGGGACTGGAGGGGGGAGGGGTAGTGAAGGAATACAAATATGCTGTTGTCTCACTTCCTGGATTTCCTCGTGTCTTCCTTGCGGACCTTTCATTTCGCTGTAAGGGTTTGGGTTCTCGGGGAACATCCAATTGGTGAGACGACACATAACAGGCTACTTAATTTCATCTCTACGACGCCGTTTCTTCTTACGTGTCTGTCTGCTCTTTGTCTGTTCCCGACGGTCTTCTGTCTGTTGCTCACCACCGCCACCCCCCTCTCTCTTCTTTTTTTTTTCGGGGGATGGTGGTGGTGGGGTGTGGCGTGAGTGGCGCTCACGCACGTCGGAAGAGAGATTGAGGGGGAAAGGGCCCGGGAAAATTTTGGGCCCCAAGATATCCTTTCAGGTGTGCACACATACAGGATTGGGGGGGGGGGGGGGGGAAGGGTGATGGACGTTTGGGGAGGGGGGGGGCGATAGGGAGAGGGAAAGAAAAACTCCTAAGTCTTTTTCATGCGTATAGGGGTTTCCCTTGTCTTCCTTGTCTTTCTTTCGCTATAAGGCTGGGGTGTAACGTGGGAATAGCCAATTGGTAAGACGATTGGAACAAATTTTGCATTTATTGCTACGATGCCGCCTCTGTCTGTCCGTCTGTCTGTCGGTCTCTCTCTCCCTCCCCTCTCTCTCTCTCTCTCTCCTCTCTCTCTCTCTCTCTCTCTGTCTCTGTCTCTCTCCCTGTCTCTCTCCGTCTCTCTCTCTCTCTCTCAATTGTACAGTACGCTGACAGTAGAACAGAAAAAGAAATTCATCATCCGGCTGAACGTTGCATAACGGGCAACGTAAGTCCCTGGAGAGATTGGGTAATAGCGGAATTTATGAGTTGTAATATCTGTGATTCCAAGTCTGAATCGTATAAAGATACCCCTTTAAATGCCTTATTTCTGATGCACTCAAAATAGTTTAATGAAAACTCGGATTTAAACGTTTTGTATATAGAATATCTTTCATTTTCCCTGGAGCCTACTGCACCATCCTTTTTTTCCAACAGTCAGTTAAACTTTCTTGAAAAGTCTTAGGAACCAAGGCACATTTTCCAAAACCTCCATTGAGCCACACATAACCAAAACCGTACATCGTAAGCAGCTTGCGGATATCTGATACCCAGCACGTTTTGTTATTGCTGTCTAGATTTATAAGCTATTGTAAGCTTTCTTGGGGAGTCTTTCATTGTTCATTCTTGTGAGGCGGATCCAAAATCGGACACGTTTGTTTTTGCGTCTACTTATTGGTACTCTACCTGTTTCCCCATCCCCACATGTCTTTTGGTGTTATGGGCGCCAAATTTAATAACTTTTTAAACGCAAATGTATGAGCCTTTTCAATATGCATTTGCTCTTAACATTCCCCAGATTTCAGATCCGTAGAGTAAGATAGGTTTTATCTGAGCATCAACAATTTAAAAAAAATTTGTAGGGGGAAATATCTCCTAACTTCCATAACGTTTTAAGTATTTCCACAATCCCTAGTTTTGCCTTTGCTGTCTGTTTTTGCTTTGGCGAGTGAAAATCTTAAACGAGTAGTTAGCCATACCCCTAAATATTTGTACGAGTTTACCACCTCCATTTCAGATTTCCCGTTAAAACCATTTTTCATGGCGAGATATATAGCCCCCATTTCAAAACCCACAATATTGATTTTCCCGGTTACCGAAAGATCAAGAGAATCTGCATTTTTTCTCAGTAAATCAAATTTGGGAGTTGTAGGCCCTTTACTGTGTATGAAAGCAAAGCAACATCGTCTGCAAAAAGAATAATAATAGTTCAACGATGTCAGGGTTGTAGCTGAACACCGTGTTTACCGTTGTGATTATGTCAAGTGTAGTTCATTTATCATGATTGAGAATAACAGAGGACTTGTAATTTCACCCTGTTTTAAGCCTTTCTGGCAGAAAAGAAATCAGTCAGACCTGCACACTACCGCATCTAACACACGCTTTACCCTTGTACATGCTTTGAATAGCACTTAAAAATTTACCCGATTATTCCGTTCTTCAACATGTTTAGGCCATAACTTAGCATGGGAAATAAGATCAATCCCTTCCTAAAATCAATGAAAGCGCTTTAAAGCTTTTTGTTACACGCTAGATGTTTTTGAATAGCAGCAAAAAGTGTAAGACATGATAAATTGTGCAATGGTCTTTTCTAAATCCGGCTTGTTCTCGCCAATGATTCCTTTATCTTCGATCCAGTCTGCCAGGGTTTATTTAAAATTATAGCTGTATAGTTTACTAATACATTAAAAAGGGAGATATCCCTCTGTAATTGTTGGGATCATGAGGATTCCACGTTTAACAGAGGTTGAATGATAGCTTCTGTGCCATGAATCTGGGTACTTTTCCTGAAGTAAAAATAAAGTTAAATAATTTCTTCTAAATAAGGAGTTTTCCATGTGTACGAATAAAGGAATACCTCAGGAATTAGTCCATTGGACCACCTGCCTTATTGCATTTTAAATTTTTTGATTGAATCAAGGATTTCTTCAGGGGTAAAAAACCGAGTTTAAGCTGTTTATTACTAGGTGTTCAACATTTGTTATTCTCCTCACAACAATCGATGGTTGTGGCTGTAAAGTTGCTTCAAAACATTCGCAAAATGATTTCGCCAGTCTTCCTTCGAATTGTCCCCCAGTGAATTCTTTTGGTATGTCTGACATTTTTAAGAGTAGTCCAAAACAATTTAGAGTCGTTGGTAGCATTTAATAATTTGTCTCTAAGACCAGTTTTTGCATATCGGACTTAGCTTTCAGTAAATCTTCATAGCATTTCTTCTGTTCCAAGTACTCGGTTTAAATTTGCTGGATCGCTATGTCTGAAGATTCTTAGGGAACTTTTCACGGACACTTTTGTGTCTGCATTCTTTGTCAAACCATACTTGGCTTTTTCGGGAAGCTACCAAATTTCGTTTTTTTTAACATAATTCTGAAGCCAATGTCAAAGTATTCATTGAACACAGCAATGGAGCATTAACATTACACTTTTTCATTCGTTTGGGCTTCCCCCAAAGCAGTTATGGAATTGGGTCTGATTTGGCTGTCCTTAAACATATCGTAGTTTGTCAGGATTCCAAACAAGTTTTTGTACACATAAACTTCTTTTCTTTCTATCTTTCCATAACATTACACCTCAAGGTTAAAACAATGGGCATTTGTTGAGAATCAATTCTTTCTCAACGAGCTGTCTTGTATGGTATACGTAAGTGATGTGGAGATGACAAAATAATCTATCACACTGCAACCATTATTTGAGATTTAACGTGAATTTACCCGACCTATCCCCTTTGGTTGTGCCATTTACAATAAATAGATTAAACTGTGCACCCAATTCAAGGAAAAGTCTACCAGATAATTAAGTTCTCCGTCTTTTGAACTTCTCGTAGCGGACTCTACATAGTTGGAATCTTGATACGTTTCTAGAAATATTGAACATCGTTTACATGGTAGGGTTGTACATTTCCAGTTTGGGCATTTAGATCAAAACATATAATGAATGGAACGTCTCCAAATTTTCCGACACATTCAACATGCATGATTCCACAAACTGAAATGCCGTTTTCAAACGTGAAATATTATATATAGGAGACTGTGGCGGCGCTGCATAACAGCAATCAAAGACATCTGTTGTTGACTTAAATAAAAAAATTTGGACAGTTTTAACAACACAAAGTTTTTGGTTTCCAGTCAATTCTTGTAAAATTGCTGATTTAGATCTTTCCCAACAAGTAGCGTCCAACCACCTGATTTGCGGCCTGCTTTAGAAAGCCTAATGCTGGACTGCTGTACTGAGTAAACTTGGTTAAAACATCAACTGTAAAAATTTCTGCAGTAAAGGTTTCTGAGACAAACAAAATCAAAACTGCTAATATACAAAATGAAGTCAGAATCATTTAGCTTGGAGGTGATGCCACAAACATTATAAGAAAGAAATGTCAGAGGTTTCAGTTGTATGAAACGTTCCTGGGCTTTGGCCGAATCCCCATTGTCCGTTTTTTTTCGTCCCTTTAATTCGGGTTGAAAACCGTTTTTACCCGGGTTTTTTGGGCCTTCTTTGGTCCGAAATTGCGTGGTTGCTTGGTTACCCATGGCCGAATGGTAAATTTACGGTGGGTTTTGGGTTTTTGTTCCGTGCGCGAAGTGTCCCTGGTCTGTCTGGATGGCTGGAATGTAGATCTTCTGGTGTCCTCGTTTTTTGGGTGTTTCAGGGTGTCGAGTCGGAGTGCGTCTGGAAGCGCCTCCAAGCAGGGACTGGAGGTTGCCACTGCCTCGCTGTACAGCAGCTTCCTGGTGCTATCTTCTTTGGAATGGAGTGGTGGTGGTTCTTGCAAATGACATATTGGCCCGCTGAATATGACCAGATCGGTTTAGACATCCCGGTTCCTGTTTCGTTAATGGTTCGGCGTGCACCGCTCGGCATTGGTGTGTGAGTGTGTGTGTGCGCGCGCGCGCGTTTTGTAGTTTTCTTTGTAAGTGTTTTTATGTGTCTGTGTTTGCTTTCAAATTAAAAGTTAGAGTCTGCATTGGCGACACGAATAATGTAACAATCATTTTGTTTTGAGCAAATGCTTACGTCGTTAACCATCTGAATCTGAATCTGAATCTCTCTCTCTCTCTCTCTCTCTCTCTCTCTCCCCTCTCTCTCTCTCTCTCTTCTCTCTCTCTCCCCTCTCTCTCTCGGAAAAAAATGAAAGAAAAGAAAAATAATTAAGTTACTGTTTAACTTACGTTGTTTCTTTGTATAAACAGCACAATATCAGCGTGAGAGTGCCAGTACACCCCACATTAGAACATAAACAAACCAGACCCCTTTGTATCCCAAACGCAAAAAAACATTAAAATCAGCAAAAAAATGTACATTTTTTAAAGAACATACAGACGATGCATGGAGTGAAAAAGACTAGTTGGAGGTTAAAAAAAAGAAAAAAAAGTAGTAGTGGAAATTGTTTCTTTTTTTCCGATTTTTGTTTTTTTGGCAGTGAAGAGGACAGTGTGAAAACACCAAAAAACGAAGAGGTGGATTTTGGATTAGGGAAAAAAAAAAGAAAAAAAAGAAATCAAACCCCCTTAGGTGCTCCAGTGATCCGATAACTGATGCCACAAAAAAAACATGTGTATATACATTTCTAAAGAGTTATTTGTCATGACAGATACATATATATTAAACTTCACAAGCAAGTTAGACATAAATAGTTCATGATGATTTTTTTTTCAATGTTTACCAAAGAATAAAGCAAAGAATAAATATGTAATACATCAACATCAAGTAGTTGTTTGCTTGTAAAACATATAGTCACTTCACAAGCAATTAAGCAAAAACCACTTGATTAAACGTCAGTGCATACAAGTCTGCAAAAATTTAGCACACTGTAATCAAAAAGACAAAAAAGGAATAATCTTTCCCTGAAGACATACATTTGCCATGATTATCATAAACTG
>CM031618.1:67749318-67771818 GCA_018398815.1 Conus ventricosus
TTAAATTCACTGTTTTTCCAACTGAGATTAATCGATAATCGCAAAATCCCGCCCTAGTTGATGGCAAAACCTTTAGAACTGTAGACGGGTAGCCATCAAACAAATTAGTATCTGTTCTTAACTGTTGTAAATGAACATACAACATTGGGTTCACGAGAAAATCAGAAGGTTTACTACCTTCAAATTGATAAACACTTCTCTTGTACTAAATCTATAAGCTCTATCGCTACTGTGGAAGCCTAAGATTTGAGCTAGGCCTCTAGGGAAAGTATGCTCTCTTCTTTCTTCTAGCGGGAAATGTATAGTAATTCTGAGGTTTGCTTCGTTAATTCTCAGCAGTATACCATATTTGCTAAGTACTTCTTTTAAAGAACAAAAGTTGTAGTAACCATCAGGTATTTGCACATGAGTTATTTGATTGCCCCCCTCGTTACTAATATTGATCCAGTTATTCTTAGCTCTTTCAGATATGTTAGCCCACATAACTTTAAAGCCAATTTCTTTAAGGGCAATCCTACAACTCCCGTGCCAATTAACAATTGGATACGTTAAGAACACACGCTCGTTTTGCTTGGTTATATAGATGTACATCCTGTTTATAACTATTTAAAAAATGGAACCTTTTAAATATAACGAAAGCGCTATTAACGTCCGCGGACTGGGTCCTTACTACTTTTCTAATACGCTCTTCTACTTCCAGCTCTATTAATAAATCAGAACAAACAACTGGCTTTCCATCTTGATTAGTTATTTGTACATCCAATGAATTTATATCTAGGTTAATTAATCTTTAAATTGGCTGTCTCTGTCAAACGTATATAACTGATAATCGCAAAACCCCGCCCTAGTTGGCAGCAAAACCTTTAGAACTGTAGATGGATAACCAGCAAACAAATTAGCACATGTTCTTAACTGTTGTAAATGGACATACAACATTGGGTTCACGAGAAAATCAGAAGGTTTATTACCTTTAAATTGATAAACATCTTCTATTGTACTAAATCTATAATCTCTGCCACTACTGTGAAAGCCTAAGATTTTAGCAAGGCCTTTAGGGAACGTGTACTCTCTTCTTTCTTCTAGTGGAAAATTCATAGTAATTCTGAGGGTTGCCTCGTTAATTGTTAACAATATACCATATTTGCTAAGTACTTCTTTTAAAAAACAAAAGTTGTAATAACCTTCTGGTATTTGTATATGACTTATTTGGTTGCCTTGTGCGTCATTAACATTAATCAGTTATTTTGAGCCCCTTCAGATATGTTAACCCACATAACTTTAAACCCAATTTCTCTAAGGGCAACCCTATAATTACCTCGCCTATTGTCAATTGGGTGCGTTAAGAACACACTTTTGTTTTGTTGGTTTATATAGATGCGCATCTTTTTTATAACTATTTTAAAAACTATTTAAAAAATGGAACCTTTTTAAATATAACGAAAGTGCTACTTACAATGTAGGAGCGTTTTATAACCCCAAATCTTTAGACTTCAGCAATTTAACCATTGCAGTAGATGGATCATACGCTTCCGGTTAGACTTGTAAACCCACTAACTAAATATTTAAATCCACCAATAAATAATGATAGAGTGCCATTAGCATGGTCATCCCACCCTATGACGTTTTACCAGAATCAGTTAAATTTTGCCGTTTACTGTGCAACTACTGGCTGCGGTGTTTCATATGCAAACCATTTAAACCATCCCAATCTTTTAGTAAGGTCAGTATATAACTTTCATGTTTATTACCAGTAACAGGCGAATACTAGCTGAACTACAAGTGCCACTCCCTAACGACAACGCGTTTAATCCATTTAAAAGCCCAATGGGCAATAATGCATATGAAAGAATCTGCAATGAATTTAACATTAATCCTTCAACTGACTTTAGACAAACGTTAGACCGCAATCATGGATTAGGCACATTGTATTTGTGGGGCGAACGTAGAGAATATACTTATGACTACTGGCCCGGGCACCCTCTTTTCAACCAAACAAACAAGTTCGATTAGGGTCAATTGAACAAAAACACCCGAACGCTTGGGCAACATTTATCTTGGATGAAAGTAAAGGTCTAACAATGCCAGGAGTGCAAAGGCTTAATGACTCCATAAGGACGTACGTTTGGTGTCTATTAGGAGCACAAGCACAGACCAAGTCTAGCATAGTAGATCAGTCTACAGGCTTTGATGCCAGAAAACAATTTCTAGCTAATTTAGAAGATGCTATTAACTCTGCTGTTAATTTGCCTGCCAGCATACAAAGGCATCAAGACGTTCTTGCACATGCTAGGTCAAAGGTTGACTTTGTTGTAGGCCAGGATTATACATGCTACCCTCTGACCTTAGACTACAGATTGGCATGATACAGAATTATAACAATGAAATCCTCATAGCTGGTGACGACCAAAACTTAGGGCACAATCAAAGCTTAAACACAAGGCCCGCTCCATCCATTTTAAAGAAAGTACCTAACCCTGAAGAAAGTGATCCAGTTATAAGCGCCCACAGCCAGAAAGCAGCCCAGAAAGCACGCCACCTGTTAATGTACCTCACACTGACATTCACACTAGCGAAAAGACAGCCCTTGTTGTAGTTTTAACTTTTACTGGATTAGCCATACTTTATTTCACTAAAAATTAATCCAGCAGCTAGCACTCCTAACGTCCATAGATGGTCAGCCATATAACCAGCAACTTTGCCTATAGTAGACAAAACCCAACTAACAACACTGCCTATTATGCTAGGCAGAGCATCAAGCGCTTTGGCTGCTAACTTCTTTAATAAGTTTGCTAGATGATGTAATTGTTTTCTAATCCAACTTTTACCAGGTTGAGGTGTTGGAGGTGCTACTGGTCCGGTTGGTGCACTGCCGGTTAAAGTATAAACGAGTGTAGAGATAGCAAACCCAACAGCCGTTTAATATGCTAACTATTGTAATCCCCTGTTCCCTGAACAGAGTCCTTATTCTTTCTGCTAGCGTAGTATTTTAATAAAGTATTCTGTTTATAGTTTCTCTTATTCTGCTTGTTTTGTGATGCCAGATGCGCTCTGTTAGTAGACAACATTTCTAACCTGGCCGCCCTTTCTATCATTAAATCTTGTATTTTCTGCTGTATTCTAGCCTTTTCTTCTCGCCCTAAATTGTTATCATCTGCATCAGCCAGTTTATTTTTTTTCTTCTTCTATCTCTCTATCTAGCTCACCAAGTTTTGCTAAATTGTTTGTTAGTTCACCCCTTATTGTCCGCAGAGCAGCATTAAGCCCCAGGATTTCATGCATAGGCAATGGAGAATCGTCAATTGTTTTTAACTGTGTCTCCTCATTAAAACTTGTTTCAATTTCTGCTATTGCTTCATCTGTTCTTGACCTAACTCTTGAAAAGAGGTCATTTCTATTTCAGATCGTGTTGGCAACTCTTGCCCCAAGTTCTGTAAAAGACTAACAGCCTCAGGCCTTAAATTTAAAATGTTTAATCGCCTTTGGTCGGCAACAGGAATCCTCTGTCTAATTGTGTTTAGTTTTAAAAACTTAGTTGGGTCTGGCTTTGTAGTAACTCTTAAAAATTTCCTCTGCTCGTTCTTATATACAGATGGTTGCTTTTATCTATCTTAAAATCAAAAGGGCTATGACCTTCTGGCGGCTCTAGTCCTAAGCTTATGTAGAATGAGTTAATTCTATTTGTTAATAGTTCTGCACGAGATGCGCTAACTGAAGGGGGTGTTTCTGCTTCTTCTAATGAAGGGGTTGAAGAACCTTCTGCTGCTCTTTCAAGTTCTTCGCGCAATGAAGGACCTAATTCTGTTTCATCTTCGTCAGGCAGATCTCTTTCTTCTTCGGAAGGATCAGGCGCGTCAAAATCTTCATCCATATTTTTTATTTATATTCTTTTTTGTTTTATAAAAAATGAACTCATACGGTTGTGACCTCGATCCATACAGAAAAGAGAAGGAACCCCATGGCGTAAAAGGCATAAGGCAGACTGTAATTAGTGTAAATACTCCATCAACAGTTCAACCTGGACAAACTTTAATAGTTATGTTCCCTGATCTTGGCGCTGATGATGTTATAATGCCAGGCACTGTTAAACTATCATTCAAAATAGATATTACATTGGCAGATCCTAATGCTACTGTTGTTGATAATTTAGGCAGGGCTATCGTTAATCATATAGTAATAGTAAGAAAGAAAAGAAAAGAAAAGAATATAGTAATCAACTAGAGGGTAAAGAAGTCTTTGTACTAAGAGAGGCAGACATTTTTGCCCTCTATTCTGATCTATGGCTGCCTGAAAAAGAAAGAAAAGAGAAAGTTTATCAGGGAATACAAAGTCCAAACGGTCTTAAGCACAGGCTTAAAGCGGAGGATGCAAAGAATGATGTTAAAGATGAGGCAGTAGCAGAAGCATTTGGCAACAGATTCTGCATCCCTCTAGATTTTGAACTGTTAAAGACGCATATGCCATATTACCAAGGCGCACTAAAAGAAAAACTTACTTATGGACTGACATTTAATCCTAGCAGTTCTGTCGTTCTGTCTGAAGACCCTTTAGCTAAATACACAGTCAGTGACATCTCTCTTGAGTTTGATGTTGTTACTAACCCTGGACTGGCCAGAACAATCTTAACCCAGTATAAAAGTAAAACGGTTATTTATTATGAAAACGTTATACACTCCATTACAGAAAATAGAAACAAGCGAGACACTCTCTGGACATACATCTAAATCAGTCTCTGAAGTCTTTAAAAGGAATTTTGTTCTTATTTACTGAAGAAACAACTCCTTTTCAGAGAGAATCAGAAGCGTTTTATAATCCAAAAATTGAGAAGGTTGACTGTGCAATAAATGGCAAGTCCGATCAGTTGTATTCGGGTCGCGGACTTTTATCTCACCAACACTTTGATGAAATAAGAAAGTTGTTCGCTGGTGGTAGGCAAAGAGATCCTGCAGTTGATCGTGTATGTAAAAAACTTCGCCTTTATGATGTAAGACTCGAAGACTACTTAACAACCAAATATGGGCTGTGGTTGGATTTTAGATCCACATTTGACAATAGATTGTTTGGAAGTGGAGAAAGGATAGGACAAGATGGTATAAAAATAAATATTCACAAGAAAGCAGACGGAGACGCGCCAATAAAAATGCATGTTTTTATGGTTTGTGATGCCCAGTTAAACATTGAAGAAAACAGGCTAAAAGACGCGGCTTATTAAAAATAATGTAGAAGAAATATTCTAATAAAAACAGATGGATAGTTTGAAGTTTCTGCAAAAGATCCGCACTGTTCTCTTATCTGCGGGATTACAGGGTGTGGGAAAACTGTCTTCGTACTTGATTTGTTACAAACAATATACAGGTTCCATTACGAGCACATTGTTATATTCTGCACAACCATTAAGCACAACAAGTCTTACAAAGAAAGGAAGTTTATTTGGACAGACGAAAATATATTTTTAGTTGATCCTAGCGACAAACTGAGCGACTGTTTAGAACATTACTATAGACTATTTGAGGGAACTGAAACGCTGTTTATTATTGATGACTGTTCAGCTGAACGAGATATTGTTAAAAAAAGAAAAGCTCTGTCAAAGCTAGCCTTTAGTGGACGCCACGCATTAGTTTCTGTGTGGCTCTTAACTCAAAAATGCAATGCTGTCTTAAAAGACTTTTGATCGCAGTTAAAATCAGTTGTATTATTTTACACTAAGGACAAAGATAGTTTTGAAGAATGTTTAAGTGAAAATTATATAATAAGAGACAAAGATGAGCTAAAAAAAATAAAAGAGCAGTTAGAAAAATCTAAGCACGCTAAGCTATGCTTACGGACTGACCCCCCAGTTCAATACGTTTGTTATTGTAGATTGTTTATTATTGACTGTTTATAACAATTTGTTTATTATAATTTTTATATTATAAAAAGAATGTCTCGGGGGCCAGCAGAACCAAAAGCGGGCTAGCTCCTAAATGTGTTGCAGTAGAGCTAAAAGACCTAGCAGACACAACCGAGTTTGATCTAATAGGAGTGCCAGGAAATGTTTATGGATTTGAGTACACAGATGATGGTGCTTACAAACGAACAGAAATTGAAGACAAAAAACGACAGCAATATCCTAAACTAGAACAAATAAAAAATCTAGAAACAACTGATTACGGCAAATATGAATACAGGCTTTATAGACAAGACAATAACTGGGTCTTGCGCCCTGAAATAAACTGGGATTTTAAATTTGACTTGCGAAGCCCCAATGTAACTTTGATAAGAAAAACAATTTTAGAAAAGCTTTGAATGCGGGTCCCTTTCTTGCCAGTCTTGTCCCAGGAACACAACAGAAAAAGCAGATTGTAATAGATACATATATGCGCGAATATGTGCTGAGCAGAAAGAAGTCCTTAGCTGAAGTGGGGGATGACACAGTAACCCTAGAATATATCCCAAAACCACCAATGCCTAACACTGCTACTTTGATTTTTGTTTTATTAATTACTCCAGGGAGTCTAATTCTAGTTTGCCAGAACATGTGTTAGCGCGGGGAGTACAAATATAGGCTGAAAACTTGGATGCCCCTCTTAGGCTTGTTATTGCCATTACTAAAAACGGGGATGAAATAAAAACGTTTTCATCATCTGACAAAGTTACTGTGAATGTTGACAAAGACAAACTAACAGTACTCGACTTTATGTTCATTAAGTTTGTTGATTTTATTGCGTTTTACTCTGTTGGTGAAGTGCTGCCAAAAGGATTAATAAAAACATTTTTACAAAATTAATCTTATTTAAAAAATGGAGGTTCAACAGTTTAGATTAAAGCAAATAACTGAACTTCAAAAGGAAATAGAAAGTGACTTGGATAAGTATAGAGTTACTAGAAAGAAATATGCTAAAGCTTTAAATACTCTTTCTTATGTAATTACTGGCTCATCGGCTGTAGCTAGCGTAAGTGCTGGGTCTAGTGTTGCTGTTATAGCTACTGGGGTTGGAGCGCCAGCCTCTGTAGCATTAGGGGGCCTTGGTTTAGGTTTAGGCGCCGTGTCTATGATTGTAAGTGCTGTTTAAAAAAAATTAACTCCTAAATTACAAAAGCACACTGCCATTGTTGCTTTAGCATCAACAAAACTTTGTTCATTTAGATTAAGAGTAAGCAAATCATTACAGGATGAAAACATTACGGACGAAGAATTTCAGAAGCTTATGGCTGATGGTGAGGATTACAGACGACAAAAAATTGAACTTCAAAAGGAGTGGAGAAAGACTTTTACTTCACGACAGGTAGACACTGATGCAATTAAACAGAACATTGAAAAACAAACACATGATCGGTTAAACCCAAAATAGAGCAAAAAAATAAGTTAAAAAAATAAATAAGTTTAGCAAAGACTATTTTTTTTTGTTAGCTCACTGTGTTTGGCGGGACAACTTGCAGCTCTTCACGAACAAATGATCTTTTAGGGGCGGGCTTTTTAGACGTAGTAGCACCGCTAGAAGAGAGAGTCTCTCTTAAATAATATACGGGAGGGGCTGTTTTCATGATTCTTTCAATTTCATAAACGTCTACGCTCCATACAGGATCTGTAGCTCTAATTCTAACATCGCCTTCTGCCTCTCCAGGAGCATACAAGTATCTTACTTTTAGTCCAAATGGCAAGAGTTTTTGAGTCCCCTGCACATCTTCAGTAATGCTAATTTTTTTTTTATTTGATTGCGTTTACTGGTTTAAGGCCTGTTGCTTTAAATTCTTTCATTGTTCATGGCACGTAAGACTGCTGGCAATCTCCTAACCCATTCTGTGTTACGCGTTCTGTACTTCGTAGTGTCCATAATTTCTCTGTGATATTGATAGGTAAACAGGCGTTCAGCTAGATTCTTATTAAAGTTTTCTACTAGGGCTTGTGATCGATGGTTGCCTGGGATCCCTCTCTTAACTGTAACATGATGTTTTAAAAACAGTTGGTTTACAGAACCTTTAAACTCTTTTCCATCATCAACTTGAATCATCCTAGGATACTTTAATGGGCCTCGCATGTATATTTGTTGTAAAGCTACAGCCACAGCAGTTGAGCTTTTATCCGTTAAAGGCTCAGCGTCTTTGTATCTTGAAGCCATGTCAACAACTGTCAGAGCATACTTAAACTTTTTTCTTCTAACTTTGTCATGTGGAAGATACAGCAAGTCCATTTGGTGGGTGTCATTTGGAACTGAGTTAACAAATCTAGGCCTTATTATTCTTTTTGGGGCGGGCAGATATATTTGCCAAATTGCCTGTTTTGAAAGCCAATCTTTCGCATCTGATTCAGACACTCTAGCAGCTTTACTTAGTTTTTCAATAGCAGTCTTTCCTTTCCAATACCCCTTAGGAGAATAATATATTTTGTACTTCGTATTGTCCATAAGAAGGACTGTATTTTTAATTGTTTTTTAGATTGTTTGTGCAAGAATATAGATTGCCCCCATAGCGCCCCAATAAAACCAATTTCTGCTATTTTTGTTCTTCTGATGGTTCATAAAAGTCAGACAGTTCTGGAGGTGGTGTTGTTAGAAACTCTTTCCTGTCACCAAGTAATACTCATTCATTGCCTCATCAACGTCTGTAAATGTGTGCTCTGCATGTCCCTGTTCTCTTAACTTTTTATTAATAAAGTCTAAGTGAGCAATCCTCCTTTTCTCGTAAGCGTCTCTTGCCTTAGCTAAATCTTCTATTGCTTTGTTATAACGTTCTCTTTCTTCATCAGACCGCAATTTACTAAACATATAATTGCTTCCAGAGAAGGCCAAGGCATTAACAATAGCTCCTCCTACCATCATAACTACTCCCGCCATCTTTTTATAAATCAATATTTTCTAGATTAATCTTTCTATGCACTAATATTTTCTGGGATAATTCCTGCGTAACAAGAAAGTCTTTTGACGAATCCCTGCAGTAATTACAACTATAACCTTAACAACATCCTCAATGTCTAACCTTCCTAGGTCAGCCGGCTTCATTTTTAACATGTTTTTTGCTAACACGCTGTAGCCTATACTAAGGCCGCTAATCACAGCAGAATGGTAAATCGTATTGATAATCTTTTTTTCACTCATCTTTTTATTAACTAAAAAAAAATTAAAATAATCATAATACGAAAGGCTGTCTATGTGCTTTTTAATCAAATAATCTTTTGTTGTTAAAGCTAAAAATAAGGTTGCAACTAGTTTTGGCGAATCTTCTATCTTTCCCATGTTGGGTGGTTTTATTTCCTAACAAGCATTTTGCAAGGGTTGAATAAACTATAACACCAACGATAGGCACTGCATAATTAACCAGCATTAAACTCATGGTTTTAAAAGTATTATATATTATTTTATATTGTTTTTAAAAATGGATTGTGACGAACTATTAAAGTGTGAGGAGCAAGCAGACTACTCCGTAGGCTACTCAGCAGACAACTGTCATAAAGAAAGATTATACTCTCTAGCTGCGTGTGGAAAAACTAAACAGTATTTAGGCACTGAATTAAGTATTGAACAGATTCGCAACTGTCTACTTCAGACGTTGGGAAGTACTACGCTAGGTACGAAGCACAGCTAGGATCAAAAATGGTTAGATCAGTGGGCCAGACAATGATTAGTTTATATGCTAAGTTAGTAAGTAAGATGGCGCCAGTTGATTCAGAAGAAGAATTAAAATATGACTTATCACAAGACCCAGTTTTAAACAAGTCACTAGAAACTCTTGCATGTGACATGTATTACAGATTTGGAACTATGTTATGTCCATTCATCATGGGATTAATTACTTTTAATCATATTAATTTTGATCAAATTAAATTTAATCACAATAAAAAAAAATGAGCGATCAGGAGAAGAGGACACCGCAGGACAGTCCGCAGGATCAAGTAAATGTACCACAAGTGAATGCACCACAGGTGAATGTACCGCAAGTGAGTAGTGTTACTAAGCCTAAAAATCCTGGACGTGTTGAGGCTGGGCGTAAACTAGCTGAATGGAACAGACTGCAAAAAGCAAACCAATCAACAAAACAAAAATTATTATATAGTAATACAACATCGCCGCCGCCAACAACAGCCCAATTAACAACAACAACACAATCACAAACAAACGATAAGCTGTATTATTATGTATTGGCTGCTGTTGTTGTTGGTGGGGGAGTTTTAGCATGCAAATGTCTAACACCATACTTAGCAGCAAAGTCACAAACCCCCACAAAACCAGTAAAAGAAGAAGAACCAACTTCTGCAAAAAAGAGCAACCTCCTGTTGTAGACCCATTTTCTATGGAATAGTTTTTAAGAACTAAATAAAGTACAAGTTAAGAACTGGATAAGTACAAGTTAAGTTAGTTATAGAAAGTACTTTTAAGTTAAGTGCAAGTAAATTACAAGTTAAGTGCAAAAAAAATTAAGTACTAGTTAAGTTCTTAAGTAAGTACTAGTTAGGTTCTTAAGTTAAGTACTAGTTAGGTTCTTAAGTTAAGTTCTTGTTAGGTTCTTAAGTTAAGTACAGGCCAAGTCAGTCAAGTTAATCTTTTAAAGTTCTCCAATGCCCTACAGCATATGAAAGCTCAGGATTGACGTAAGTTCTCTTGTTATTGTTAGAGACTAGTGATTTCTTATTAACAGCAGTTGTGTTTACTTGATGGAGAGTAGAGCGCAGATTAACATTTGTGTGATAAAATACTTTGTTCTCAAAGAGAGCTTGCTTGTAGTTGTCGTGAGTTATATTTTTTTTGACAACTTCTTTACTTATGCCTTTAGCTTTTTTCATTACAGAAGTCTGGCTGGCAACGCTATACATCTTCGCCCGCAAACCAACATATTCTTTTATAACTGTCCCATTAAGTTCATCCTTCATCTTTCCAATTACTTTCTTGTTCACAGTTGAATGTAAAGGTGAATCTTTTGGATAGTCGCATGTGTCGTACCACCCATCAACTCCTTTTGCTACTTCTGTTTCTAAATCCTTATAGAAGTCTTCTGTGGGGACGTCTAGAATGAAAGAGTCAGTGTCTGTGTAAAGGACTCTTGCTTCTGGGTACAGCGGTTTAAAGTAGTCATACAGAAATTCTAACATCAATAACTTTGACAACTCTAATACAGTAAAGCCGATAAACACCGCTTGTCCAACTTAACATTCTTTTTCTTCATCATAATGCTAACCAGGCTGTCGTTAAATCTTCTAAAGTCTTGATAGTTAGGTTTAGAGGCAAACTTAATTGCTTGGTTTTCTTTTGTAACTAATTTCACATCTTTACGTTTGTGTGGATTCTCCATGGTTTTGCCAAAGCAGCTGTTGTTCATCAGTTTAAAGAAGTCTTTTTCTGAAGCATCAGTGCTTGGTTCTAAGATCAGTATTCTTCTTGATGTATGGTCTCATAAAGGGCTCTTGGTCAAAAGCAATGATTCTGTGAACAGCTGTCAGTTTCAACCCGTGTCTTAAGTAAAACTGTGGAGTCTGTAATGACAAACATACTTAGTTTTGTGTCTAAGATTGGAACAAGTTTAGGCGGTTCGATAGGACTCATCTTTAATCTTTCTGCGGCTAGGGGTAATCGTTGTGGAGATCGTGTAGTTCATAAGGATATTCTAAGTCTACTTCCAAGATTGTTCCTATTGGATTATCAGGTGGAAGCTGTGACAACATACTTAACACAGTAATTAACATCATGAGGCCCTTTTATCATTGTAAAGTTTCTCAGTGGAAGCGGTTGACTCATGGCCCACCCATACAGGTTGTTGGCGTCTAAGTACATTAGATAGTTGGATGGTTTAGTGAGATCATAGTCGTCTAAATACTTGTTATTGGCTTTGCAGTAAGGATGTGAGGCCACGCTAATACCTCCCCTTAGACCGTCTTCAATCATCTGAAGTGTGGGTAGATCAGAAATTAATTCAATCTGGATGTTTGTAGACTTTAAGAAAGCATCCCAAGAAAGGCCTGGGGCAGAGATGTAATGCGATGAGTCTAAGCTGTAATGTTTCATGCATGTAGTTCTGTAATTCTGAAAGACGTCTGCTAATAAACATACGTCGGCCAATAAAATTGATCATGATAATCGCCCATCGTTTGACAGTGTAATTTCTGTCCAGGCTTTCTGTGCGTATTCATAGTCAGCATCAGTTATGTCTTTGCCTCTAAGACTAGAAAAGAAAGCGCCTTTAGGAGGAAGTGAGTCTTCATCAAACCTATCCCACGAGCTCATGTATTCATAAGGATAAACTCCTTTGCGCACTAAAGATGGATCAAAGTATTGTTTAGTGATTGGAAAGTCCTGTAGCGATTCCGCTAACTTATCTAAACTCCCCATCAGATGTTGGGCGGAAGTCATAAAAGGATAAAGAGTCAAGAGTAAAAGTCATGTACTTTTTTTTTTTTGTGGCATCAGTTCTCGGATCAATGGAGCACCTAAGGTGGTGATTTTTTTTCCTAAGGCCAAAATCCACCTCTTCATTTTTTGGTGCTTCACACTGTCCTCTTCATCTGCCAAAAAAACAAAAAACGGAAGAAAAAAAAAACAAAAACAATTTCCACTACTACGTTGTTTGTTGTTGTTGGTTGTTTTTTTTTTTGTCTCTCTTTTTTCTTCTTCTTCTTTTCTTTCACAACCAATCTCTTACACACCATGCATAGTCTGTATGTTTTCTTACAAATGGACATATTTTTGCTGATTTTAGTGTTTTGGCAATTGATACAAAGTGTCTGGGTTGTTAATGTACTAATGTGTGGTGTACTGGCACACTCACTCTGATAATGTGTTACATTATACGGAAACGGAACCAACATAAATGAAACAGAGGACTTAATTATTATTAGTTTTTCATTTTGTTTTACACACACACACTCGCACACACACCCAAAATGCACAAACACATGGATATAATTGTAACTATGTGTATGTCTCTCTCTCTCTCTCTCTCTTCTCTCTCTCTCTCTCTCTCTCTCTCTCCCTCTCTCTCCCTCTCTCTCTCCCCCTCCCTCTCCCCCCCCCCCTCCCCCCCTCTCTGTGCGCGCGCACACGCGCTTGCGCTTGTGTGTGCGTGCGTATGTGTGCGCGTGTATGTGCGCGTGCGTGCGTGTGCACGTGTGTGTGCGTGCGTGCGTGCGTGCGTGCGCGTGTAAAAGTGAATGCATGTATGAGATCTCTTTATATTTTCCTCAGACGCATCTGATTTTCGAATATGACTGAAATTGGCAGCTTAGATTCCGTTTTTTTTAATAAATACTTATACACATCTTTGCAGTAATCACAACATGGTTTATTTTCAGTAGTATATGTCTGTCAATATTTTATTGTCTAAGAATTCCAAATAGCACAGTTTCTTCAGAAAACACAATTCTTGTGTTGTATACAGCTAATATACTCAGAGGCATAAAAAACGCGAAAAATAGAGACAGTGCACGATTGTTCACATTGTGAACAGGACGTAAGCAATGTCGTTGGCACGTGCAACAATAGCATAGTGTGTTTTGGCCGGTTGTAACCTCGTAACAGTGGGTGAATGTTGCCGGGTCAGCGTTTTTGGCACGAGGAGTGCATTTGCCATGTGGACTACCTACGCCACGTGCATCAATGTGAATTGCAACTCAATGTGGCCCCCATTGTGGGGCTATAAATTTCCAAACCCCAAAAAGTTCAAATTATCCCTTCCAGCGGCGCCAACATAATGCCAAGACTTTCTCGTCAAGATCGTTGCATAGCAATGGGGCAACAGCAGGCCGGGGTTCCAATGAGGCAGGTCGCTATCGCATTCGGAGTCCACATTTCCACCGTCTATCGCCTTCTGGGCCCCGCTTTCAGCCAGAAACACACTGATGACAGACCGATGGCGCCAGACCGTGGGTCATTCACAGCAGCACCAATGACCGCCGTCTTCTGCGACAGCCAATCGGACGGGATGCCTTACCAAACCGCTGCCAAACCCAGCCAGGAACACCGTCGGCACATGGAGGCAATCAGAGCAGCAGACTGTGCTCGCCGATTGATACACATGTGGTCATCCAAAGGTTCACACCAGATACTGACATTCTGCTGTTAACACAGGGTCAAGGTCAAGTTCATGTGTGACCTTATTTTCTACCAGAATGAACTTTGAAAGGACACTTTTGCGGTGTTCGATTGCTTTTTCTCACTTTCTATTACCAGTTCAAAGGAATCGTTGGCCAAATTACATCAAATTTCTATACAGGTTTATTTTCGCGTTTTTTATGCCTCTGATATGTATTGACTGACAAATTTCCAAAACGAATTAAACCTTATGACAGTGGGAAAAAGAAATGTTCAATGTAATCAATTTCATTGTTGCAATATGAACAGTTTCGATTATCCTTGACTTTCATTTTGCATAGCATTATGTTAGTCGGGTATTATATTTTGTAAAATTTTCCATTGCAAAACTCTCAGTCTGGTTTCTTTTGTGCACAAGCGGGTATCTTCCATACATTTTCATTTAACTCCAGTCCATATTTATTAGACCAAAAACGGGCTGCACATGGTTCTGTATATAACTTAGGAAACACAAAGTTGCACGGAAATCCTTGCAAGATATATCTTTTTGTTACAAAAAAGAGGTGGTTCTGCAAAATCGATATCATATCTATCTTGTTCACTAACCCTAGTATTAAAAGTATGTATGGCCGCTGACACTACGTTATACTCTAAGATCCTTGTAGGGGAGGCTCCTATCTTGTTAACCACGTCCTGGTATGAAAGCATCCCATTTGGACCATACATGTCACTAACATTTAGTATTTTGCCCTTTATCCAGTCAGGGAAGAAAAGGACATTTCCTCGATATTTTATGTATTGATTATTCCAGAGTAAAGAGGGAAAGGGTGAGACATCTTTATGTTTATTAAGATCTAGCCATGTTTTCAGAGTAATTTTCCAAAAATGTGAATGTACCTTGTCTAAACCTTTGAAAAGTGCGCTTTTAGTATTTGCATAAAAACACATGACATTCTCAACCAAAGGTTAGAAATATTTTTCTCGGAATTATAGTCCATCTTTCATTGTTTGTGGCCTTACAAATTTTTACAACCCATGACAGGAGAAAAGCAGATTGCATCTGTCTTAAATTTATCATTTTCAATCCTCCTTTTTCATATTCACTGCACATTATGCTTCTTTTAACTTTTTCAAATGCCTTTCGATTGCAATGTTTTTTACGCCAGAGAAATCGAAAAAGCATGCGATTTATATCTGATAAGATCTTGTCCGGAATCACAAATGTTTGCATAACAGACCATTTGTGAAATAAGAAATGTTTTAATAATATGTATTTTACCCATTACACTAAGATCTCTTTTTTCCCAGGAGTGAATAATTCTCTGAATAGTTTCTATTCTTTGCAACCAATTATCCTCAACTGAAGATGCCGATTTATCATTCTCATAATAAATACCCAGAATCTTTAGTTTATTTTTTCACGTAAAGCCATAAAAAGCTGTCTGCACTATGTTTCTACTACCTAGCCACATAGCTGCTGATTTATTTCTATTTATAACCAAACCAGAAAACAAAGAAAAGTCATTGAGTATATCTAATGCCTGCATCATGTCATGCTGACCCTGCCCAAAAAAAAAAGTAACAAAATCTCCCAAAAAGGGCGCAATTTTGTTTAATTAAAAAAGCGTTCTCTTAAACCCCCCTTTTAAACAATTTCCCAATTTTTTCTACAGTCTTTTTTCTTATTGCAACAATTCTATAGCCAAAAACAAATACTAAGGGGAAAAAGGACATCCTTGTCGGGTTTTCCCGTTTCAACCGCAAAAACTTGAGGGCCAGCCACCATACAAAACACAAATACAAGTATCAGCGATTAATACTTGAAACCATCCAATGAATTCTTCCCCAAACCATACTTTTTGAGAGCTGTTAACATGAAGTCTTTTGATATACTATCAAAAGCTTGTGTATATCAATACTTAAAAGCAAACCAGGAATATTTTCTACATTTAGATGATCAATAATATCATCAATTAGTCTCAATAGTGGTCGCTACTCGACGTCCCTTTATATACCCAACCTGATCTTCACTACTAATCTCTAAATACTTGACATAAACGATTTGCCAAACAGTTAGACAAAAGCTTATAATCGCTATTCGTTAACGAAATTGGTCTCCAGTTTTTTAAAACATTTCTAGGTAGATCTTTGCCTTTGTGAATTAACGTAATGACTGCTTTTCTCTGAGAAGGAGAAAGTGTCCCTTTTTCAAATGCAGAGTTAAGTGATGATGTTAACAAACTTTTTATATGACACCAAAATACTTTCAAAATTCTGTTGTAAGCCCATCACTTCCTGGTGAAGAACCATTTTTGAGGGCTTTAAGAGCTGTCAGCAGTTCATTCTCTGTTAAGTTGCCTTCACAACTATCCTTCTGAGAGTCAGAAAGCTGTGCACTGAAGTATCAAATATAAAGTTATCTACCATTTGTTCCATATTTTTCCCGCTCTTACCTTTTTCTTGTACAACTTTGAATAATAGTCTCGCTGCATTTTATTATTTCTGACTGTTGTGTAACTGATCTACCATTTTCATCACAAAGTTCTTCTATTATCTTTGAATTTGCTCTTGATTTTTCCAAGTTTAGAAAATATTTTGTATTCTTTTCTCCCTCTTCAATCCATTTCATTCTAGATCTTACCTGTGCTGCACGTGCTTTATAAGTTTCCAATAATTCTAATTCTTGCATTAAGTGCTGTCGCTGATTTTGATAATGAATATCATTAGGGTGTTTTGCAATCTTTATATCTATGTCATTTAACTTACCTTGTATTTCTACTAACTTATTTCTTCTGCTGATGCTCTTACCTTTAGCATAGATTATTGTAAAACTCTTAATCTTCATTTTTAGGATTTCCCAAAAGTCATGTACTTTTCTGAAGACTGTGCAATGCAGGTAACCCTCTTATATTCAGAAGTCACTGCCTGCATGATAAAATGAGAATCGTAGCCTCGTAGGTTATGAAAGAAGATAGGCAGTTTCCATTTTTGGGGATCAACCTTAAGTTGAAGATTACAATTGTTGTGTGCTGCTCCTCTGAACTTTCCAGTAATGTGATCGTGGTCTCTTACTGCAACGTCTTTACTGTTAGGCGTTAGCTCTAAGCCACAAATCCAGCAGTGTGTAGATGAGTCATAGCGTTCTTGGTCTTCAGGAGTCATAACAATGTCTGAAAGATTTAGTTGGTTGGATAACTGATTGCGAAGTTGTTTCGTCTGCTCTAAAAATCTACTAGCTGCATTGGGACCTCTGTAAATCTCTGGGCAGTGTGTGCCCCATCCGACCTAACAACAATAAACGCATAAGAACAGATCTGATGGTGGGTTAATAAGGTTGTTTTTTGTTCTTGCTGTTTGGACCATAGTACTGTGGTAGAGTGATTCAAAGTCAGCATAAACCACATATGGGCCCATTTGCATTTTGTGTACATTCTTAAAACTAACTTTAGACCCTGGTTTAGGTGTAAGGAGTTTGGTTTCACAGTCTACAAAACTTTTACAATGTTTCTTATGACTAGCAGCTGCTTCTATAGTGGGGATTCTGACCAAACACCTTCTACAAAGTCCTTGCTTAGCATGATCCTTTGATGTAAAAACCATAAGTCTGCTTATTGTCCTGATTAATACATAATGGCTCTTTGTACTATTTGCAAACAGTATCAAGTCTACATGTTTGTCAAGTGATTCGCCTAAAGTAGGGGCGTTGGGAGAAACCCTTAGAGTCACTAGATTGGCGTCTACAGACCATGTGTATACGTTTACAGTGATTGGTTTGTTTTGCTCTTCAAACTGAGATATACTGTTTATACTTACTGGAAAGGTTATGTTATCAACGTTCAGCTCTTGCTTATATGCATCATAATTAGAAACTCTGTTTGCATGATTTTTGACGGGATGTAAATGCGCTAAAACGCACCACATAAAACACATGTTGTCAGAATTATGTATGTTTAAGACTGCTCGTTTTAACTCTAACTCTTTTGGGAGAGGAAGGTAGGAATTACCGACTATAGGATAGAACTTTGTTTGTCTTAATCTGATTTCAAGGACTGTCCCTTCAGACCAGCCAGAACCCCTTAACTTTGCCTCCTCACTTGCATGATTAAACTGTGTAAGCATGTAGTCAGCCCAGTCAGAGTTAAAATCGTGATAACTGATTGCTTCTTTCTGCCTTGTTGAAACCCAGACTGACATGTTAGTATCATCGAGCGTTATATAATCAATCAGAACAGCCAACAGCACTTTTACTGGCGGTTCACGTTGAAGAGACTCTGGGAGTTTAGAGATAGCATGTGCCACGCTTTCATGAACATTTGTGGGTTAATGATGTCCATGTCTACTTCACTAAACGTATTGCTTAATTGTTTGTCACTGCTAAATATTTCTTCCATCGTATATAGTTTTCCATCCTCGAATTTACTTGTGGTCGTCATTTTTAAAGCCACAATATTTACGTAAATTGAAAAAATAAATGTATATAAAAGTAAGTAAAAACGCGCTTTTTATTCTTCACCCAAGCGTTGCAACACTTCAAGGCACGCTACCCTTACAATAACGCCTACAAATATTTTAGCTTTTTCTGAATCACTACAGTCAATGTTCATCACTTTGATTGCTTCGTCAAATAGTTCACTATGATCTTTTATTATATTGTTTACATCATTCTCAAAGCCAAATTCACTAAAATCAATGTTTAATACTTTCATTGTTTAGTCAAATAGTTCATTACAATTCTTTAGATCAGATTCACTGAGTTTGGCAGTCATTTTTAATCTAAAATAAATAAAAAATAATTGTAAATTCAACTGTTATTCATAGTCTTTTCTAATCGTAAAACCTAATCTTCATTAAAGCGAATAGTTACTACTCCTTCAGGGCTGGTAGAAACATCCACAACATCCATAAAATCAGAATCCATATAATCAATTAAAATGGCAAACAACTTTATAGCCGGTTGAGGCCAAGAATCTGGTATTTTGCTGATGAACTTCTTCACTCTTGTTTGTATTTTTATGTGATTAAAAAGATCGTAATTGATTTTCAAACCTGCCCCTTAACTCTTCTCTATGAGCCTTCCAATTCAACTTGTAAAGTATATAATTAAGCTTTCTAACTTCTTCGGGCTTCATTTTTAAACCAGAATAAATTATAAATTAAAAAACAATAAATAAAAATTAATTGTAAATTCAGTTGTTATTCATAGTCTTTTCTAATCGTAAAACCTGATCTTCATAAAAGCGAATAGCTACTCCTTCAGGGCGGTAGAAACAGTTAGATTAACATCTTCAGGAGCTATATTATCAACTAATATGGCAAATAGCTTTACAACTGGTGGGGGCCAAGAATCTGGTATTTTACTGATGGCTTGCGTCACGCTTTCTCGCATGTCTATTTGATTAAAAAGATCAGTAATTAATTCTTCAAACCTGTTCTTTAACTCTTCTATATTAGCCTCCCTCTCCCAATCCAACTCATAAAGTATATTAATAAGCTCTGTAGCTACGTTGGCCTTCATTTTTTAAACCAGAATAAACACGACAATTAAAAAAATTAAGTAATCAATTTCTCTCGTTTTACGCAAGAATCAGAAGAAGTTATATGTGTTTTCCAGTCTGGCAGCCGGCCGTGAACAAACGGGACTGCCAAACCATATAAATGTTTTGTTGATTTTATGTGCCTGGAGAGAATGTAAATATTCGGGTTCATGATCACCAAATCTTATCTTGCACGTAAGCCCCCATTTTAATGTGCTGATTACGTCGATTTTTGCAGTTTTTTGCATGTTAATTTTGTTTAAAAACAGGTGTTAATTTGGCCAAAACTGATATGAGATGGACGTGATTTGTATGTGAAAAGGGGGTTTTCGTGCAGAATAACATGGGTGGTCGTGAACGAAGATATTACATTCTCTGTATTTGTTAAGTTCTGAAAGTCGGCGAATTGAGCTTTTGCCACCTGTTCTGTCAGTGCCTGTACTCTTGCTGAATGTTTCTGGATTTACACAGCTGATGATTTTGCTTGGCATGCCACATTTCTTTGATGGGGAATTATTTCACTGGGCATCGCAAATAAGAAACTGGACGAAGAATTTTATGAAATACACATCAGGTGGACCTGTCTTCATCCTGAAGTATGCAAACTAACAGAACATGCATGCTGAGACTGAAAGAAAGAAAGAGACAGAGAAGTAAGTTAAAATGCAGACAATTACCACAGCTTCCTATTTTCATCGTGTTGCCAGCAAATCCAGAGGAGGACAAACCCTAACTTGAAATGACCACTCTGCACGCATCAGTATAAGAACAGAGAACGTGTCCTGCTGGAATTGCAGTTTCAAACTCCACCAGTTTAGATGTGTCCTGTGATTAGAGAGAGTGTTGATGATAGAGCTTAGAGAAAGGTATCCTGAACTGGAAAAACCAGACTGTGACACTGACCATTTGTCACTAAGAAGAGAGAGAGAGAGAGCTCAAATTCACCACTGGTGACACCTCTCACACGATCCCTCAGAATCCACCACTGGTGAAAAACCTCTCAAAACGGTCCCTCAAGATTTCACCACTGGTGAACCCCTCACACGATCCCTAAAAATTCACCACTGGTGACACCCCTCACACGACCCCTCAAATTCACCACTGGTGACACCCCTCACACGATCCCTCAAATTCACCACTGTGACACCCCTCACACGATCCCTCAGATCACCACTGGTGACACCTCCCAAGGACCCAAACAGAATCACCACTGGTGACATATCTCACACATCCTTTTACATTAGGGGTTTTACGGCAAAACAAGCACTAAATGACAGACGTTTTACTAATGGGGACATTTGTGTTCATATTGATTTTAATTATATAGAATAGCCCTCAAATCTAAAATTATGTGTATGAAAGCTGCTCTGAACTTTCTACCCGTTAGGCAATACAAAAAAAGAAGTTGATGGCACTATTACGTTCCACAGGATACACTTGCTGCATGCAGCACTTCATATGTCCAGCCTGAATCGGGTCATCCCATCAATATAGAACCTATCCAGTATTGTATCCCCCCGGGGGCTGTCAGCAGGATAAAGGCAACACTTGAAAGCAATCAAGGTGACAGACGTGAAGTCACTTTCTGCTGTCTGGAATCCTGGGCGGTTTGGGAGCACAGGAAGACGAGATCTGACCAGTGTCCAGAAAAGAGCACTGTTGCTGACCAACAGCAGCATGAAAGGCGCAAAACAAGATAAACCATGTCTATCCAATACCAGACCACATGATAAACCAACCGAAACATTTCTGATACAGCATCCTCACGGGCACTCCCTGCTGCCAGATTGTAATATCAAATCCATAGAGAAAGTGACAGGATAAAGAGTGATAACAACAGTCTTTTATACCAGCAGTAGCGCGTGATTTTTCCTTCGTCCACACAGCATTGACACGAAGTGGCCACAGAACAGAAGCCGCTCTTAACATGGTGAGCCCACAACACCATGGAGATAGAACTCTCGCCGTGAACCCCATCATCAGCCCCATTTACACTGCCGGGATCCGAGTGTTCTAAAAATGGCACACCGAAGTGATCAAAGAGAAAATCCATTAAGGGGATATAGTTTTAAAACAGCAGCGGGTCTGACCAGGCCAGAACTTGGAAGAAAACACAGAAGTCGATGCAGGAAGACGAAGCATGATAAGAATAATCATACAGTTTCCAAAAGTCCAAACAAACATACAGTAGGTTCGCCAATTTACCAGATCAATCTGAGGCCTTTTTCAAACGGTTCATATTGATCATACCAAATATCCTTTTTATCAAGGTCTGCGTTGTCCGTTATACTGATCTCTAGGTGCATAAGGATCTGCACGTATGATTACGCCGTGATCTCCCACTTCCCCGCCCTCCCCACTCTCTCTGTGTATGAGTTCTAGTACTTTGTGTGTGTGTGTGTGTGTGTGTTGTGTGTGTGTGGGGTGTGTTGTGTGTGTGTGTGTGTGTGTGTTGTGTGTGTGTGTGTGTGTGTGGGGGGGAGAGAGAGAGAGAGAGAGAGGGGAGAGAGAGAGAGAGAGAGAGAGAGAGAGAGGAGAGAGAGAGAGAGAGAGAGAGAGAGAGCGGAAGTTTGTGTTTAAAAGTACCTCAGGAACCACCACCGATGCTCTTGTTTATGAATCCTTCTCAGGTCGTCTGAAGCTCTCCATATTCTATCAACCTCTGAAGAATTTCAGATACAGGCGATATTAGTGGACTCATACACAAGCAGTGACGGCATGTTTTCAATCCACCATGATACTGCACTTATTACCCTATCCAAGATCTCAGGGTTATAATCGGTTAGGCAATTAAATTTTGATCGGCACCAGTATGTTTGTGGTCAAGTATTTGATATTGCTCTCCCCCTCTCCCCTCTCCCCTCTCTCTCTCTCTCTCTCTCATCTCTCTCCTCTCTCTCTCTCTCTCTCTCTTCTCTCTCTCTCTGACAGTCTGTTTTGGGCCTGCCGTCTGTCTCTTGTCTCTGTGCGTCTTC
>CM031618.1:67776818-67801869 GCA_018398815.1 Conus ventricosus
TTTAAATCAACCTTCTAGAGAGGTTTGGTATTAAGCGTTTAGAACACATGAAGCACTTTCTTTTTATTTGGAACGTGTCGACGAATGGGGAGCAGAATGGCAAACATTGAACTTCTGGCTGCAAAATTTGGATATACATATGAACAGAAAATGAAGATATACATATGAACAGAAAATGAAGATATACATATGAACAGAAAATGAAGATATACATATGAACAGAAAATGAAGATATACATATGAACAGAAAATGAAGATATACATATGAACAGAAAATGAAGATATACATATGAACAGAAAATGAAGATATACATATGAACAGAAAATGAAGATATACATATGAACAGAAAATGAAGATATACATATGAACAGAAAATGAAGATATACATATGAACAGAAAATGAAGATATACATGAACAGAAATAAGATACACATATGAACAGAAAATGAAGATATACATATGAACAGAAAATGAAGATATACATATGAACAGAAAATGAAGATACACATATGAACAGAAAATGAAGATACACATATGAACAGAAAATGAAGATATACATATGAACAGAAAATGAAGATATACATATGAACAGAAAATGAAGATATACATATGAACAGAAAATGAAGATATACATATGAACAGAAAATGAAGATATACATATGAACAGAAAATGAAGATATACATATGAACAGAAAATGAAGATATACATATGAACAGAAAATGAAGATATACATATGAACAGAAAATGAAGATATACATATGAACAGAAAATGAAGATATTACATGTGAACAGAAAATGAAGACATACATATGAACAGAAAATGAAGAAGGGCTTTGTTTTGGCACGATGTAGGTGCGATTTAGTCATGGTGACTGAGTAGAACGGCGAGGAGTGTGTGCGTGCACCGCAGCGCGCGGCGGCGCGCGCGCGCGCGTTGGTGTGTGTGTGTGTGTGTGTGTGTGTGTGTGTGTGTGTGTGTGTGTGTGTGTGTGTGTGTGTGTGTGTGGTGTGTGTGTGTGTGTGTGTGTGTGTGCGTGCGTGCGTGTGACATACGCGCGTGTTTGAATGCGTTCGTGTGTGTGTGTGTGTGTGTGTGTGTGTGTGTGTGTGTGTGTGTGTGTGTGTGTGTGTGTGTGTGTGTGTGTGTGTGTGTGAGTGTTGTGTGTGTGTGTGTGTGTGTGTGTGTGTGTGTGTGTGTGTGTGTGTGTGTGTGTGTGCGTGCGTGCGTGTGAGCATACGCGCGTGTTTGAATGCGTTCGTGTGTGTGTGTGTGTGTGTGTGTGTGGTGTGTGTGATGTGTGTGTGTGTGTGTGTGTGTGTGTGTGTGTGGTGTGTGTGTGTGTGTGTTGTGTGTGTTGTTGTTGTTGTTGTTGTTGTTGTTGTTGTTGTTAGCTGTTGTTTTGTTTTACGTCTTTCCACATTACGTGATATTAGACAAAAGAAAAAAAAGGGGGTGGGGGGTCAGGGTAAAAAAGGTTAACACAATGAGGTAAAAGAATTAACTTATCTACAGCTATAACACAAAAGTAGAAAATCCACTTAATCAAAGATTGAAAAACAAAGAAAACAAACAAAAAAAAACCGCATAAAAACCCGAAACATGTTACTCTTCTGTCTCATCTCACCACTGACTGCTATATATTACAAATATTTGCCAATTGGACTTTTAGCTAAGTTCACAAAGAAAAGATACGCTTCACTTGCTGACAGTGACAGGAAAACATTTAGACGTGGCTGTTCAAAAGTATTTGGAATGAATTTTTCATTAAGTTACACAAAAGAATGTGATCAGTTGATATGCTATGACCACATATACAATGTATATTTTTGACATACTTTGTTTTAAAACAATCCAATTTCCATCTACAGATCAAGGAACTTATCTGTCGTCTACGATAAATGTTTTGATCGTACTACTTAACATTTCATGAATACTTCCCATTTCATTGTGTAAACCCAAAACACCCATTTTTCTCTTTTCTAAAAAAAAAAAAAAAAAATAAAAAAATTTAAAAAAATTTTACTTTTTTCCCAAAAAGTATGGCCCCTTTGTGTTGACATAGAGAATTTAAAAAAAAAATGCGAATTGGTGGTTTTTTTGGCCCCTCTCTTTGCCAAAAAACATCAACTTTTCTTTAAAAGTAAAACCCGCAGTGCAGCTAGTGGGAGGGCCCCCAAAAAAATTTTATTTCAGTGTTCGACTGAGGGAAATGTGTTTAAATTTTTTTTTCGTGTTTCATCTCGGGTCGAATTTTTTAATTTTAAATTCTTTTTTTGCGGGTAAGAACTGACTTAAAATTTCACGCTTTAAAAAAAATTTTAAAATTTAATTTTGGGAGGGAAATTCACAAAAAACCCTTTTAAAGCCTTTAATTATAGCAGTTAATTTCCGCAGTAAAATTAGATTTTTTTTTTTTCCAAAAGGAAAAAAAAGACTTTTTTTTGGGTTGAGCCGGGGGTTAATGTATGCCGAAACCTGCATGTTCATTAATTAAGGCCCATCAGTGTAATTTTAAAAATGGTTGGAAAGGTTATGAAAAGGGCCCATTTTTTTTTGGATAATAAAAATTTGGTTTTTGGGCCTTTGCTAAATCTTTTTTATAAATATCAAAATGTGCTCTTTTTGGTTCTCCGGGGAAAGGGATGGGGAGAAACAATAGTTTTTTTTTGCTTTTGATGTTAGTTTGTATCTGAGGAACCCCAAAATCGGGGGAAGTTTTATTTTCTTAGAGTCGTTTGAGATGAAATTTTTTTAACCCCTTTGGGGGAAAACAGTTTTCGATTTAAATTTTTTTTCAGGGCCTATATTGTTGTTTATAGTAGAATTTCTTTTTATAAAAAAATTTGGCGCGGGGCAAAAATTCCTATATTTTTCCCGGGGGGTAATACCCCAGGGGCCTGTTCCCTTTTGGGTAAAAGGGGCATGGAGGGTTTGTCCAGGGGCTTTCTTTTTTTCCCTTTGGAATCAATATTTTTGAAGTTTTTCATTAAGTTTTTGGGGCATGAAAAAACCCACCTCTTGGCGTAAGTTAATTTTGATCAAACCAGTGCGCAGAAAGGTGCAAAGAGAAAATGTCCCCCTGACCCCAAAGTAGGGTTTACTAATAATTTTTAAAAAGTTTTAAAGTTTTTCGGTTTTTTGTTAAAATTTTACTCGATTTTGAAAATTCCATGATAACTTTGATTTTAAAAATTTACCCCAAAGAAATTTTCATTTTTGGGTTTATATTTGATGGGTTCCTTTGACTTGAAAGGGGGGCATTTTAAACTGGTTTGACCCATTTTTAAAATTTTAACTTCGTTTTGTTTTTTCATTTGTTTTCGAAAACCATTTTCAGTTTGTAAGAAGAAAATTTGGGTTCTTTTTTTTTTTTTGGGTATAACTTTTTTAATATTTTTTTGTGATTGACAGGTGTACTTTTTTTTAATGTCCTTTCATTTTATTTTTAATTTTCTTTGGCATTTTGGGTAGTTTCTATATTTTTAGAAAATTTTTGGGGGGTAGATCGCCATCGAATTTTTTAAAAATTTAAAGGGGCAATAACGCCCCCCTGAGGAATGCCCATGTGTTTTTTTTCTTCTTGTAGAAAGGTGACCTCCCTTCGTTCAAATATATCTATTTTCAAAAAAAGTCTTAAAAAAATATAAATTTTTCCTGATATCCAATCTTTTTTAAGTTTTAAAGCAAACGGGGGTTTGCCTTATTTTGTTTCAAAAGCTTTAGTTACTTCAAAAAATTTTTGCCAGTAAACATTTTCTCCTGGAAAAATGATTTTTAAATTTGGGGGGGTAAGTTTGCCAAGGGGTTTTAATAGGGTTTATTTTAAAAAAAATGCTTGGTTTTTTTTGGGATAACTTTGTTCTTTTCAAAAAAAGTATTTTGGGGTCTTTTAAAAAATATTTTTATAAAAAAAATTTTAAATAATGTTAGAAACCGCCAGAGAAACGTGGAAAAACGGTCAAAGGGAAAAAAACACAAGCGTTTAAACCTCTTGGGGCTTTGTCAGGTGATTTAAAAAACAAAAAAAAAAACCAAAAAAAAAATTCACTTAGTTTTTGCCCTTTTTTGTCGCTTAGGGTTCAGCAAAGGGAAAAAAGGCTTTTGGAATGAGAACGAGGGGTTGGGAAAGGGGAAATAGTAAAGTCAAAGCCCGTAATGTTTGATAAAAATTTTTTCGTTGGGAATAAAAAAAAGGGTTTCAAAATATTGGGGGGGGGGGGGGAAAAGGCCCGGGATAAAATTTTGGGGTTTTCAATAAGTATGGGTATGGGAGAAAGGAGAGTGGGTTGGGAGGATTTTAAAAGCAGGGGGTTGCCTTTGGAAAACAGTCCCAGAGGCGGAAGGCGATTGTTGTGGTAAATGTAGGGGTTGCATCAATAAAGAAATTTAGTTTTACTGGGTTTGCTGCTAAAAAACGTTAGTGAAGGTTAAGGTAACGAAAGCATGACCCCAGAAAACATATTTAGAAAATACATTTTTTTTTAATAACAAATAAATAAATAAGGGAAACATTAAAAAAATAATAAAAAAATAAAAAAAAAAGGGAATTTAAAAAAAAAAATAAATAAAAAAAAAAAAAAAAAAAAATTAAAAAAAAAATTAATTTAAAGATTTAAAAAATGCCCCTAAAATATGATTGCTTTAAGTTATGTGTGGGGGTGAATTTGTGGGGGATAAGGGGTTTTTTGTGTGTGTGGGTTTTGGGAGGATTTTGTGGGCTGAGATTGAAGTGGTGGGTTGGTACATGTTTCTTTAAGGTGTTGATGCTTCTTGGGGGGTGGAGGGGGAAGGGGGTGGGTTTACGTACTAACTGGGGGGGGGGAAGGGGGGGGGGGGGGAAAATTTCCCCACCTATTTCACAAATCTCTTTTCTCTCTTCCCCTCTCTCTCTCTCTTTCTCTCCTCTTCCTCTCTCTCTTCTCTCCCCTCTTTCCCCCCCTCCCCTTTTCCCCCCCCCCCCCCCCACCCCCCCCCTTTACGACCAACGATAAAGGGCTAGATTCTATTCATTATGTGTGGTGCGTGTGTGTGTAGTGTGGTTTTAGTTTGTGTGTGTGTGTGTGGTGTGTGTGTGTATGTGTGTGTTTGTGTGTGTGTGTTGTGTGTGTGTGTGTGTGTGTTGTGTGGTGTGTGTGTGTGTGTGTGTGTGTGTTCCTGTGTTTAAAATTTGCCCTTTTTTCTTTTGGGTTTTTCCCCCCCCACCCCCCAAAAACCGCCCCTTTCCCCCCAACATCCCCACACACCCTATTTCTAGAGCGGGGGGGGGGGGGGGGGGGAAAATCGATTGAAGTAGCAAATTTGGGGGAGATCGAGAGTGTAGGAAAAGGGAAAAGGATGATAGCTGCAACCGGGTGTCTGAGGTAAAAAAGAGGTAGGGTGGCGTAGGTGGGGATATTTCAGGTTGGGGCGGGAGGATGGAATGGCACCCTACTTTCTTTTGGGCGTTGATGCCAAGAGGGTGGACGGTGCCCAGTTTGGCAATGAGATGAGATTCCCGCATTAAAGCCTTTCCAAAATTGTTTACTCTTAGATTTCCAAAGTGCCAAAACTTTGACATGGTTTTGTTGTGTTTTGGGCCCTGTTGAAATTGTTTTGAGGAATGGTTTGGGGGGCCGGGTGGTGGGGAAAGTCGGAGGTGTTCGAGATGGGGATCTCAAGTGTTCGGTTTTCCACCCCATTGATCTTTCCCACTGCTGCGCGGATGGCCCTACAAAGGGTTTTTGGTCTGGCAGGAGAAAAGGGCGTTTAAAAGTGAAAAAAAGGCCCTTTTGGGGGCCCTGTTAAAGGGTTTGGGGGTTGGTTTGGTGGGAGAGCAGTTTTTTTCAGTTGGGTTTTGAGCCGGGGGAAATTAAACCCGGTGGCTTTGGTTGAAAATTTTGTTTAGCTTTGAGGCACCGTTTTTTCGTTGAGGTTTTTGTCCTTTTTTTTTTAAAAATGAAACCTTGGTTTCGTCTAAAAAACAGGTTTTTTATTTTCTTTTTAAAGTGCCAGTTAGACTTAAGGGGTCCCGCTTTATGGGCAAATTTTGAGGAGGAAAAGGGAAAGGGGGCTGTGGTCGGGCTGTTTTTTGGGAGGGGGTTTGTTTTCCAGAGTAGTTTTTTGGATTTAGTGCAGTGCGGCGGGGGCTTTATTGGGTGGACGGCACTAGGGTATCCACGGTTGGTTTAAAAAAACAGACCCTTTTGGCTGCTTGTTTTTAGTGAAATTTTTCTTCGCTAGAGGAGTTTTGCGTGGCGAAAAAAAATTTAGAATATGGGAAAGTTATTTTTTTGTGGGGCTGTTGTGGGGGGTTTTTAGTCCCCGGTAGAGTGGGGGCATCGTAGGTTTGTTTGAAATGAGGTTTGAAACAATCCATTTTTTGAGGGAAAATTTGTGATGGCCCGGAAATTAACTGACTGTGAAAAGGTTTTCGGTCAGTGGATGGATGGATGGAAGGTTTCTGCAAAGTTGAGGAAAAAACTGGAGGGGCCTGTTCTGGCATGGATTTGGCTCCCAATCCATCATCTATGTTTTTCTTTTGTAGAGCTCTGGTGTAGGGGGCCCATGTAAAAGGTTTTGTAGGGCGGTTTTTCTTTGGGTCCCATTTTTAGGGAAAGGGATGCGGTGGGCCCATCTTGGTTCCCCAAAAACCCCCATTTATTTGTGAGAATGTGTGGTTGTTAAATTCAAAAGTATTGGGGGGGTGGACTTTTTCTGCAAAATTGCCCGTGGTGTGGGAGGGTGTTGGGTTGGGTTTAAAGGGGGCCCTTTGTTAAGGGAAAAAATGCGGGGGGCCTTCAGGCCCTCAGCATGAGGGATGGAAGTGTTGAGAGAGAGACGGGCGTTTAAGTGTAAAGGGAGGCTGGGTTTGGAAAAAGGGGGTCTGTGTTGTTTTGAATTAATCTTGTTGAGGGGTGTTGTTGTGTCTCTGAGGTATTTTGGGGGGGGCCTTTTACTTTGGGGTTTGGGGAGAGAGTCTAAGTCTGTGAAAAGTGTTCTGTAGGGGAAGGGATGCAGAAAACAATGGGTCTGCCCGGGGGTATTTTGGGGGTTTTTATTTTAGGGGCAGGTAGAAGCCCGGGGTTTTTTGGTGTCTGTCCCTTATGAGGAAAATTTTGGGTGTTTCGGTAAGTTGTTATGTTTTATTTTTGTTTAACTGTGGTTTGAATGAGTTTTGGTGTTGGGGGGGGGGTTGATGCTGTGGGTGGTGTTAAGGGGGGAAAATTTTTGTCTGACATTTGTCTGTTGCTTTTTTTTTGTACAGGCTGTTTTTTTTTTTTCCCCCCGACCACCCCCTTTTTTCCCCACCCTTGTTGCTGGTTTTTATGACAATGTCTTGTGTTGTCTCAGGATTCAAGGGTTTTTTGGGGTTTATCCCGTGAGAGGTTTGGAAAAAAGGCGGACAGGTTTTGGGTTTCACTTTGGGGGGATTTCTTTTTCCCCACTTTTTTATGTAGAGTTCAACTTTTGTTTGGGTTTGTCCCAAAAGGGGGGTGGTGAAGCGCCCGGAGTTCGAAAAAAAGGTGGGTAAAAAGTTGGGGTCTCTGGTAGAGGGGGTTAGGACACCGTCAAGTGCAGGAATGAAATTTTACGGGTTCAAACCAACCATCTTATTTTGCACGAAAAAAACCCCCCCCCTTTACATACAAAATCAGTCCTTTTTCATGCTAATTTTTACCAAAATTTAAAACCCGTTTTTTAAAAAAAAAATTAACGCAAAAAACTTTCAAAAATTGACGGGAAATCGGTAAATTTAAAAAGGGGGTTACGTGCAAAAAATTTTATTTTGGGGATCGTGAACCCTATTTTTACATTCCTCCCGGGGGAAAAAATTAAAAAAAAAATTTTGGGCAAATTTTTTATGGTTGACCGTCCTACCCCAGGGCTGGCTCCAATTATTGGTTTTTATTGTTGGGCCCGCGAAAAGCTTTTGCAGCCCCCTTGTTCATCGACGTCGCGAAATCGATAAATTTTAAAGTTCTGCCAGACAAAAGGGGTGTTCCCCCCCCGCCATGCACAGGAGGCCCGCAGCAAAAACTGCATTATTAATCCTGAGTGGTGGGCTGAGCTGTCAAATTTTGCCGTTCAACCAAATTTACAGGGGGATATGACATTTTTTTTCCCCGGGGGCGCCGAGCTTCTCAAATTTTTGGCGGGCCTTCGAGTCAACGTTGTGTTTTTGCGCCCGCACTGAAAAAAAAATGGCAGAGTAAACCCGGGGAAACTGGTTTTGTCTTTAAAAAGAGCCACAATGGATGTTTGTTTCAAGAAAGCCAAAATGTGAATTTTTCTGTATTCGGATGATCCCAAAGAAATAATTTTGGAATACAAAAAGTATTATGGGAAATGATTTTGTATCTTGAAAAATTAGAACGTGGCGAGCCTTGCTCAAAACCAACCCGGTCAAAAGAGAGCCTAATCGTTTGGAAACGAAGCAAGGAACGGGAAATGACTGTAAGTGAACTGGATGGTTTTTTTTTACGTAATTGTTTTGTAGAGCAACTTGATGATGAGCCGATTGAAGAAGGTTCTTTTATGAGGCTGAAAAACATAACCGAAATTACGCCTGTTTTACTGAAAGATGGTTTTGAGATCAAAGCTGGAAATCGTAAAACTCTTCGACAATCTTTTGTTTTTAGGTCATTAGCTTGAAAGAACAAAAACTGTTTTTTTAAAAATCCAATCTAAAAGCGCTTTGGGAGAATTATTTGAAAACTGAAATTCTGACTGAACCCACGCTGTGTAGAAAACTGATGGAATTATCATTTTGCTTTTTTCTACTACTCAAAGTTTCACAAGCTTGGAGTTTCAATTTACAGCTTGAATTAGAAAAGAAAGCTCATTTTAAAATATATGCAATGTGACGCTGGCAGAGTGGTAAAACGCGGCCTTCTGGCTAGTTGCTGTGAAAAAATCAATACTGGCCGAGGAAGCATGCTCCAGCCTAAAGGCTAAAATACACCAGAACTGTGTCGCGCAGTGGTAGATTTTGCCTCGACATTTAGAAAGGCTAAAAATACACCAGAACTGTGTCGCGTGGTGGTAGATTTTGCCTCAACATTTAGAAAGGCTAAAAATATACCAGAACTGTGTCGCACGGTGGTAGATTTTGCCTTGACATTTAGAAAGGCTAAAAATATACCAGAGCTGTGTCGCGCGACAGTAGATTTTGCCTCGACATTTAGAAAGGCTAAAAATATACCAGAACTGTGTCGTGCGGCGGTAGATTTTGCCTCGACATTTAGAAAGACCCTCAAGGGAGGTAACTCCTGCCACCCCCACCATCCCCACCCACTCATGCACACACCACCCCACCCCACCCCCAACCCACGCACGCACACCCCACCCCCGCCCACGCACGCACGCACACATATAACTTCTTCTGATTCTTGCGCAAAACAAGAGAAACTGATTACTTATTTTTTTTTAATTTATGATTTCAATTGGTTTTAAAATGAAGCCCGAAGTAGCTACAGAGCTCATTAATATACTTTACGAGTTGAATTGGGAGCGGGGGCTGATAGAGAAGAGTTAAAGAGCAGGTTTGAAGAATTAATTACTGATCTTTTTGAGCGCATAGATATACGAGAAAGCGTGAAGCAGACCATCGTAAAGTACCAGATTCTTGGCCCCAACCGGTTATAAAGTTGTTTGCCATTTTAGTTGATAATATAGCTTCTGAAGATGTTAATCTGACTATTTCTACCAGCCCTGAAGGAGTAGCTATCGCTTTAATGAAGATCAGGTTTTTACGATTAGAAAAGACTATGAGTAATAGCTGAATTTACAATTATTTTTTTATTTATTTAAATTTTTAGATTTAAAAATGGCCTGCCGAACTCAGTGAATCTGATTTAAAGAATTGCAATAAACCATTTGACGAAACAATGAAAGTGTTAAACATTGATTTTAGTGAATTTGGTTTTGAGATGATGTAAACAATATAATAAAAGATCATAGTGAACTATTTAACAAAGCAATCAAAGTGATGAACATTGACTGTAGTGATTTAGAAAAATCTAAAATATTGGCGGGTGTTATTGTAAGGTTAACGTGTCTTGAAGTGTTGCAATGCTTGGGTGAAGAATAAAAGCGTGTTTTACTTACTTTTATTTACATTTATTTTTTTAATTTACATAAATATTGTGGCTTTAAAAATGACGGCCACAAGTAAATTCGAGGATGGAAAACTATATACGATGAAAGAAATATTTGATAGTGACAACAATTAAGCAATACGTTTAGTGAAGTAGACATGAATATTATTAAACCCTACAAACGTTCAGGAAAGCGTGACACATGCTATCTCTAAAATCCCAGAGTTTCTTCAGATGGAGCCGCCAGTAAAAGTGTTGTTGGCTGTTCTGATTGATTATATAACGCCTGATGATAGTAACATGGAAGTCTGGGTTTCAACTAAACAGAAAGAAGTTATTAGCTATCGCAACCTTAATTCTAACTGGGCTGACTACATGCTTACACAGTTTAACCATGCAAGTGAGGAGGCAAAGTTAAGGGGTCTGGCTGGTCTGAAGGGACAGTCCTTGAAATCAAATTGAAACAAACAAAGTTCTATCCTATAGTTGGCAATTCTTACCTTCCTCTTCCAAAAGAGTTAGAGTTAAAACGAGCAGTCTTAAACATACATAATTCTGACAACATGTGTTTTATGTGGTGTGTTTTAGCGCATTTACATCCTGTCAAAAATCATGCAAACAGAGTTTTCCAATTATGACCAATACAAAGATAGCCTGAACTTTGATAACATAACCTTTCCAGTAAGTATTGAAAGTATATCTCAGTTTGAAGAGCAAAACAAACCAATCACCGTAAACGTATACACATGGTCTGTAGTAGACAATCTAGTGCCTCTAAGGTTTTCTCCAAACGCTCCTACTTTAGGCGAACCACTTAACAAACATGTAGACTTGATACTGTTTGCAGATAGTACAAGGAGTCATTATGTATTAATCAGAACATAAGCAGACTTATGGCTTTTACATCAAAGGATAAATCTAACAAGAGCTTTGTAGAAGGTTGCCTAGTTAGAATCCCAACATAGAAGCAGCTGCCAGTCATAAGAAAATTGTAAAAGTTTTGTAGACTGTGAATCCGAACTCCCCACACCTAAACCAGGGTCTAAAGTCAGTTTTAAGAATGTACACAAAATGCAAATGAGCCCATACGTGGTGTTTATGCTGACTTTGAATCGCTCTTACCGCAGTACTATGGTCCACAACAGCAAGAACAAAAAACAACCTTATTAACCCACCATCAGATCTGTTCTTATGCGTTTATTGTTGTTAGGTCAGATGGGGCACACACAACACCTGAGATTTACAGAGACACCAACACAGCTAGTAGATTTTTAGAGCAGATGAAACAACTTCGCAATCAGTTTATCTAATGAACTGAACCTTCAGACATTGTTATGACTCCTGAAGACCAAGAACGTTATGACTCATCACACTGCTGGATTTGCGGCTTGAGCTAACACCTAACAGTAAAGACGTGACAGTGAGAGACCACGATAATATTACTGGAAAGTTCAGAGGAGCTGCACACATAGCTGTAATCTTCAACTTAAGGTTGACCCTAAGACATGGACACTGCCTATTCTTCTTTCATAACATACGAGGCTACGATTCTCATTTTATCATGCAAGCAGTGACTTCTGAATATAAGAGGGTTACCTGCATTGCACAATCTTCAGAAAAGTACATGACTTTTACTCTTGACTGTTTATCCTTTTATGACTCATCCCAACATCTGATGGCTAGTTTAGATAAGTTAGCAGGATCTCACAAGACTTTCCAATCACTAAACAATACTTTGACCTGTCTTTAGTGCGTAAAGGTGTTTACCCTTATGAATACTGAACTCATGGGACAGGTTTGATGAAGACTCACTTCCCCTAAAGGCTCTTTCTTTTCTAGTCTTAGAGGCAAAGACATAACTGACTCTGACTATGAATACGCTCAAAAGGCCTGGACAGAACTAGAGTGTCAAACAATGGGCAACTATCACGATCACTACTTGACGGCTGAAGTGTGTTTATTGGCAGACGTCTTTCAGAATTACAGATCTATATGCATGAAACATTACAGCTTAGACTCTTCACATTACATCTCTGCCCCAGGCCTTTCTTGGGATGCTTTCTTAAAGTCTACAAACATCCAGTTTGACTTAATATCTGATCTACCCACACTTCAGATGATTGAAGACGGGCTGAGGGGAGGTATTAGCATGGCCTCACATCCTTACTGCAAAGCCAACAACAAATATTTAGCGACTATGATCCTACTAAACCATCCAACTATCTAATGTACTTAGACGCCAACAATCTGTATGGATGGGCCATGAGTCAACCACTTCCACTGAGAAACTTTACAATGATAAAAGGACCTGATAATGTTAATACTGTGTTAGGTATGTTGTCACAGCTTCGCCTGATAATCCAATAGGGCTAATCTTAGAAGAAGACTTAGAATATCCTAAATAATTACACGATCTCCACAACGACTAACCCCCTAGCCGCAGAAAGATTAAAGATGAGTCCTATCGAACCGCCTAAACTTGTGCCTAATCTTAGGCATAAAACTAAATATGTGTGCCATTACAGACTCCTAAGTTTTACCTGAAGCACGGACTAAAGCTGACAGCTGTTTACAGAATAATTACCTGTGATCAAAGGCCCTTTATGAGGCCATACATCAAGAAGAATACTGTCTAGAACCCAAGCCACTGATGCTTCAGAAAAAGACTTCTTTAAACTGATGAACAACAGCTGTTTTGGCAAAACTATGGAAAATCCACACAAACGTAAAGATGTTGAAATTAGTTACAAAAGAAAACCAAGCAATTAAGTTGGCCTCTAAACCCAACTATCAAGACTTTAGAAGATTTAACGACAGCCTGGTTGGCATTATGATGAAGAAAAAGGATGTTAAGTTGGACAAACCGGTGTTTATCAGCTTAACCGTATTAGAGTTGTCAAAGTTATTGATGTTAGTAATTTCTGTACGACTACTTTAAACCACTGTACCCAGAGCAAGAGTCCTTTACACAGACACTGACTCTTTTATTCTAGACGTCCCCACAGAAGACTTTTACAAAGACTTAGAAACAGAAGTAGCTAAAGGAACTGATGGATGGTACGACACATGTGACTATCCAAAAGACAGTCCTTTACATTCAACTGTAAACAAGAAAGCAATTGGAAAGATGAAGGATGAACTTAATGGACAGTTATAAAAGAATATGTTGGTTTGCGGTTGAAGATGTATAGCGTTGCCAGCCAGACTTCTGTAATGAAGAAGGCTAAGGGCATAAGTAAAGAAGTTGTCAAAAAATATAACTCACGACAACTACAAGCAAGCTCTCTTTGAGAACAAAGTATTTTATCACACAAATGTTAATCTGCGCTCTACTCTCCATCAAGTAAACACAACTGCTGTTAACAAAAAAATCACTAGTCTCTAACAATAACAAGAGATACTTACGTCAATCCTGAGTTTTCATATGCTGTAGGGCATTGGAGAACTTTAAAGATTAACTTTACTGACTTGACTTGTACTTAATTAAGAACCTAACTAGTACTTACTTAAGAACTTAACTAGTACTTAACAAGAACTTATAATTTACGTACACTTAACATGTAATTTACTTGCACTTAACTTAAGTACTTTCTATAACTAACTTAACTTGTACTTATCTAGTTCTTAACTTGTACTTTATCAAGTTCATTAAAACCTATTCCATAGAAAATGGATCTACGCAGGAGATTGTACTTTTTTTGCAGAAGTTGGTTCTTCTTCTTTTACTGTGGGGGCTTGTGACTTTGTTGTTAGGTATGGTGTTAGGTATTTGTATGCTAAAAACCCACCAACAACAGCAGCTCCCAATACATAATAATACATCTTATCGTTTAATTGTGTTGTTGTTAATTGTGGTGTTGTTGGTGCCGGCGATGTTGTATTACTATCTAACAATTTTGTTTTGCTGATTGGTTTGCTTTTTGCAGTCTGTTCCATTCAGCTAGTTTATGCCCAGCTCAACACGTCCACGACTTTTAAACTTAGTAACATTACTCCACTTGTGGTACATTCACTTGTGGTACATTCACTTGCGGTACATTCACTTGCGGGCTCACTTGGGGGTACATTCTGCTCCTGTGGACTGTCCTGCGGCGTCTTCTCGCTCATTTTTTTTTATTGCGATTAATTTAATATGATCAAATTAATATGATTAAAAGTAATTAATCCCATGATGAATGGGCATAACAATGTCCCAAATCTGTAATGCATGTCACATGCAAGAGTTTCTAGGGACTTGTTTAAAACCGGATCTTGTGATAAGTCATATTTTAAATCTTCTTCTGAATCAACCGGCGCCATCTTACTTACTAACTAAGCATATAAACTAATCATTGTCTGACCCACCGATCGAACCATTTTTGACCCTAGCTGTGCTTCGTACCTATAGCGTAGTACTTTTCAACGTCTGAAGTAGACAGTTGCTGAATCTGTTCGACACTTAGTTCAGCGCCTAAATACTGTCTAGTTTTTCCACACGCAGCTAGAGAGTATAATCTTTCTTTATGGCAGTGGTCTGCTGAGTAGCCTACGGAGTAGTCTGCTTGCTCCTCACACTTTAAAAGTTCGTCACAATCCACTTTTAAAACAATAAAAAATAATATAATACTTTTAAAACCATGAGTTTAACGTTGGTTAATTATGCAGTTCCTATTGTTGGTGTTATAGTTTATTCAACCTTGCAAAATGTTTGTTAAGAACAAACCACCCAACATGGGGAGATAGAAGATTCGCCAAAACTAGTTGCAACCTTATTTTTAGCTTTACCAACAAAAGATTATCTGATTAAAAAGCACATAGACAGTCTTTCGTATTATGACTATTTTAATTATTTTTTTTAGTTAATAAAAAGATGAGTGAAAAAAGATTATCAATACGATTTACCATTCTGCTGTAATTAGTGGTCTTAGTATAGGTTATAGCGTGTTAGCAAAAAACATGTTAAAAATGAGACCAGCTGATCTAGGAAGGTTAGACATTGAGACGTTGTTAAGGTTGTAGTTGTAATTACAGCAGGGATTGCGTCAAAAGACTTTCTTGTTACACAGGGATTATCCCAGAAAATATTAATACATAGAAAGATTAATCTAGAAAATATTGATTTAAAAAAGATGTCTGGATTGGTTCTGATGGTTGGAGGGGCTATTGTTAATGCATTGGCTTTCTCGGCAGCAATTATATGTTTAGTAAATTGAGGTCCGATGAAGAGAGTAGAACGTCATAACAAGGCAATGGAAGATTTTAGCTAAGGCAAGAGACGCTTACGAGAGAAAGGCGAATTGCTCACTTAGACTTTATTAATAAAAAGTTAAGAGAACAGGGACATGCAGAGCACACATTTACAGACGTTGATGACGCAATGAATGAGTATTACTTAGTGACAGGAAGAAGTTTCTAACATCGCCGCCGCCAGAACTGTCTGACTTTTATGAACCATCTGAAGAACAGAGACTGCAGAGATAGTTTTTATTGCAGTTGGCATGACCTCAGTCTATCTTGTTGCTCACTTTCTTGTGTAAATAAAAGGCATTTAAAATATGGACAATACGAAGTACAAAATATATTATTCTCCTAAAGGGTATTGGAAGGAAAGACTGCTATTGAAAACTGAGTAAAGCTGCTAGAGTGTCTGAATCAGATGCGAAAGACTGGCTTTCAAAACAGGCAATTTGGCAAAGACATCTGCCTGCTCCAAAAAGAATATAAGGCCGAGATTTGTTAACTCAGTTCCAAATGACACCCACCAGATGGACTTGCTGTATCTTCCACATGACAAAGTTAGAAGAAAAAAGTTTAAGTATGCTCTGACAGTTGTTGACATGGCTTCAAGATACAAAGACGCTGAACCTTTAACGGATAAAAGCTCAACTGCTGTGGCTGTGGCTTTACAACAAATATACATGCGAGGCCCATTAAAGTATCCTCGGATGATTCAAGTTGATGATGGAAAAGAGTTTAAAGGCTCTGTAAACCAGCTGTTTTTAAAACATCATGTTACATTTAAGAGAGGGATCCCAGGCAACCATCGATCACAAGCCCTAGTAGAAAACTTAAATAAGAATCTAGCTGAACGTCTGTTTACCTATCAATATCACAGAGAAATTATGGACACTACGAAGTACAGAGAACGCAACACAGAATGGGTTAGGAGATTGCCAGCAGTCTTACGTGCCATGAACAATGAAGAATTTAAAGCAACAGGCCTTAAACCAGTAAACGTGATCAAATTAAAAAAAAATTAGCATTACTGAAGATGTACAGGGACGCAAAAACTATATAAACAATAAATGAATTATGAATAGTAAATATAGAATTGTTACAATCTGGCAATTTTTCTTTGTGTTTTACTCAGTTTGAATGAGTGGGGGAAAAAAAGAGAAACAAAGTAGTAGTTACAAGGAGGTTTGTTTTCATTTTCAGTTACAAACAGACTGACAAACACAGAACATTATAGTGACAAAACAGTAATACTAGGTACTATGAATTTGAGAAAATAACATGCACCCACACAATGTACATACACACACACACACACACACACACACACACACACACACACACACACACACACACACACCCACACACACACACACCCCACACACACCACACATACGTATGTACACATATACATACACATGTATATATGACTATTACATACACACACCTGCATACACATACACACAATACACACATACATATACATACACATATACATAATGCAAATACACATACCAATACATATACAAATGCACGACTACAACACAGAGGCGAAAGGACACACACGCACACACACACACACACACATACACACAGGTAAAGGATGCAGGAGAGAGTTTGTTAGTTGATGATCATAGATGATACAGCATATATATAAATACATAATACTCTTATCGGTAGTATCAGTTGAAGTTGATCTATACATAGTATAGTTTTTTGTGTAGTAAGTTACATGGAGTGAACAAGTTAGAGTATGATGAGACCTCTTCGGAATGCTCAAGGTAGGTATCTACAACTTCCTCTTTTCTTTTCTTTTCTTCTTTCACGGCATGCCACACACAGCTTGTATAATATTGATAGGAATCGACTAAGTACTGTAACATAGTATAAATATTGAAAACAGATTGCATGATTGATAATAACCATAACAGAGAAATACAAAAAATGTTGAAAAAGAGTAATAAAATAAAATTCTTTGACAGCAGCCATAGGGCTCTATACAGTTTTGTTAATAAAAAGAAACCGTATTTCAAAGATCAAGAAAAAAGTGTGGAATAAGGCAGCCAACGTTCTTCAAATTCTCTATATGTGTTGTTCAAAAAAGATACATATTTTTCTGATTCCAATCTGTTTCTAAGAAATGTTATAAACAACTGGACATTTGGGTGTATATTTTGCAATTTTGTCTTGTATATATAAAATTTAGCCAGAAGCAGAATAAAATCTAGAGGCTTATCTGTTGTAATATTTTGTTTTACTCCGAACAAAACTATTTCTTTATCAATTTGAAGGTAATCACAATGTGGACATTTTTCCTTAAGCAAATGTTCAAAACCGGTCCAAAATCTGTTGACAATAGCACAATCATACAACATGTGTGAAATGCATTGCTCATCCATATTACAAAAGTTGCAAATAGGGGAATCGGTAATTTTAATCCTGAACAAATATCTCTGAGTGGGGAGTAGTCTATGTAATAGTCTGGTTTGAAACCATCTGAGCTGTACATCTTTGGTAGTTTTATAATAATGTGAAAAAATATGCTTCCAGCTCAGAGTTTCAAACAAGTTGTTCCATTTTTTGACTGCTGTTGGAATAGCATCATTTCCATTTAAAATGGTCTGCACATGTTTATTGCCCTTATAAATAAAGGACCATGTCATCGAGTCTAAAGTTTTGTATCGTTGGTTAGAACTACATTTAACTTTTGACAATATGTTTGGACTGCGTCGACAATACCTTCGTAGAATATAAAATTGGTTCTAATACTTGGGTACTTAAGCAGAAATTGGTTATATGTCATAAACTGACCATTATCATTACTTATATTTTTTACATAGAAAATGTCATAGTCACACCATTCTCGCACCCAAACTACCCTTCGTCCCCGTATAATATTAATGTTGTAATGAATACATTCAGACATGAATTCATGCACAGAAGATACACAACATTTTGTACATAGTTTTTTGTAATGTTTTACAACATCCTTCCAGAATGGGTTTCCAACATTTTCAATAATAATATTAGCATATTCGGCTCCAAAATGTTTTAAATGTCCTAACCTAGGGAACATATTAAGGGTAAAATCCTTCCACTCAGAATCAGAGTTCAGTCTCCTTAACCAAGATATCTTCATAGAAGACAAAAAGTTTCCAACATTCAGCATCTTCAATCCACCTTCAAAGTGATTTTTTTCAACCACAGACCTTTTGATTTTACCTTGTTTGCCATTCCACAAAAACATGTACAGTTCTTTTTCTAAAGATTTCAAAAAATAGTCTGGTGGGTCAGGCAAATTAATTAATAATAGATAATTTTTGAAAACACTAAGGTTTTAATAACAGTTATTTTTCCATACAGAGTAATCTGTCTTTTTTCCAAGACGCTAAGACGCGTCTGATTGATAAAGTTTGTCCTCGTAGTTTAGTTGTACAATAGTGTCAGTGTTGGTGGAAAATGTAATGCCTAAAACCTTAAAGTGCCTGGGTCCCAAACAAATTCTTATCACGCATATATTGCATGCCAGAATTTTTTCTGCAACCTATCCAAACAACTTGGGTTTTGTCAAAATTTATTTTTAGACCAGAAATATGTGCAAATCTTGTAAGGGTATGTACTGCTTCAATAAATGACTTTTCTGATCCATAAAGGGCACAATGTTGTGTCATCAGCAAATTGGGATAGTAAGTTTACTTTATTTTTAATTTTATTCCTTTAATGTTCACATTACGGCGGATCATGAGAGACAATATTTCCGCACAGATTAAATACAAATAAGGTGAGGCAGGATCCCCCTGTCTGACTCCTCTTTCTATTGAAAACCAAGGAGTGTATTGGCCATTGACCGAGATACAGGTAGAAATTTGGTTATAAAAAGTCATTATCCATTTAATAATGTCTGGGCCAAATTTAAAAAAAAAATGTAAGCATTTTAGTAGAAAGAACCAAGACACACTGTCAAACGCCTTTTCAAAATCTACTAATAATAACATGCCTGGAATATTTTTATTTTCAGTGTACAACAATGTATCGTAGAGTAACCTGATATTTTCGCCAATGAAACGGCCCTTTAAAAAACCTTTTTGGCTTTCATGAATAACACTTGGAAAAACTCTCTTGAGATGGTTAGCAATACAAGCTGAAGCGATTTTGTATGTAGTATTCAAAAGGGAAATAGGGCGTCAGTTTTTAATAAATCGTTTAGGTTTCCCTTCTTTAGGGATACATATTATAGTTCCTTGCCGCTGGGTTATTGACATTTGACCTTTGTCAAAACTCTCGTTGATAGAACGCACAAGCAAAGAGCCAATATCAATAAAGAAAAACTTAAAAAATTCAACAGTAAAGCCATCAGGTCCTGGACTTTTAAAATTTTTCATATTTTCTAAGCACAAGCAGCTTCCTGAAATGTTATTAAGCCTTTGATAGATTCACTCTCCTCATTAGATAGAACTGTGCATCAGGGAGTTCATCAGTAATGTTAAGATCGTTTACCTCTCTAAAGCAATATAAATTTTCATAGAAGCATTTTGTTTCATTAAGAACATTTTTTTGATCTGAAATTATTGTTCCATTTTCCTTTTCGAGAAAGGGTATAGACTTGTCTAGGTAGTTACGGTTTTCAAGATTACAGAAATATTTACTAACCTTTTCACCCTGATGGATCCAGCGAACCATCGAACGCATTGCCATACCTTGAATCCTGTGATCCCTAATTTCCTGTAACTGTGTTTTTAAGTTTTCTAAAACTGGAATATCTTCCTCATGCAAATCACGTTCAAGATTACTTATTCTTTTTTCAAGGTTGAGTTCTTGCTGGGTTTCCTTTCTTTTTTTGTAAGTGCTATAAGATATTTTTTTCCCCTAATTTCTAATAACAGGGTTTCAAAAAAAAGTTGTTCATTGATCTCAAAGGAGATATTTTCGTTAGGAATATTTTCAATGTTGTCTAAATTGTGAGGTAATAGTGCATACTGTTTTTTCACCTCATTGATGATTCTTTTTATTTCTGAAATATATTTTTTATCTTTAAGCAAACAATTATTAAATTTCAGAAAGGCCTATCACGTTTAAGCTGCTCTTTTTTTAAAGTATAGTGACTAAAGAATGATCTGATCTGTATCCCGGGTTAGTAAAAATGTTATTTGTTTCGACCAATAATTCTTCAGTAATTAGAAAATAATCAAGTCTTCCTTGTTTAAATGAATTAAATTTACGCCAAGTATATGATCTTTTTTCAGGATACATTTCCCTAAAAACATCAAAAAGATTGAATTTTACCATCATGTCAATAATTCTTTTTCTGGTCCTAGGACGATTATTCACACTTGCATAATTTCTGACATCTATTTTCATGTCCAGGGCACAATTTCAGTTACCAGTGATAATCACATGTTCATTGGCAATGCGCTCATTTGTTCGCACACACCATCAAAAAATTCAGGTGTATCGTTATTACTTGGCCCATATAGGTTGACTAAGGTAAGTTTTTTATTTAGAATTTCCAGCTTCATTACAATATAACAACCATGAGGATCTCTAATGACATCTAACAATTTATATTCATAATTATTTCTAAAAAGAATGGCAACCCCGTTTTTATTGTCTCAGAACCACAGAGCCAGACATTATAACCCCAACTTGCTCTTATGAAGTTTTCTGATTCTGTTTTCAAATGTGTCTTTTGAAGACAATATATGTTGGCTTCTCTTTTCCTAAGGAAATCAAATACATCCTTCCTCTTATTGGAGTTGTTTAAGCCGTTACAGTTAAATGAGCATATTTTAAAGGAGTTATCACCGCCATTTGGTAAGTTTGAAAGAGAAGAAGGAGTGGTATAAACAGAGTACAAAACATATCTTATTCCCACAACATATAGTAAAATCAAATGAATTAAGCACATTTTATGTTTCTGTCTCCACATACTATAAAAAAAGAACAACAGTATCTCACTCAATCCAGAGATCCACTGAATTAAAGATAAAACCTGTCTTCTGGAAAACTAGTATCATAAGGACAATTTGAAAAATCCAACCTGACCCAATTTCAATGTTCACACTCTCATCCACATGCACACAATGTAAGTTTGCTGTATCAGCACACACAAACGACAACAAAACAAGACAGGCACACAACATGTAGAATTTACAACTAAAAAAAGGTTTCATCTGTAGGCCCATTGCCCCACTCCACATCAACTGGCTTTAACAAGCATATTCTGCTATACACAGTGCAAAAAGAATACATAAAGAAAAAGTATACAGGCCCTTTCCACAGTCGTATAGGCCTAATCCGTTAGCGGCCATCATGAACATCTATCACGTGACAAAAACAAAAACCCCACGTGCTTCCGACAGTAAGACCAAAAAGACAAGCAGATCCTCACAGCCGGGCAGTTATTTGATTGTAGAGAATGTAAATATGTTCGTTCAAGACCACCCGTCTTATTTTGCACGAAAACCCCCCTTTTCACATACAAATCACGTCCATCACATGTCAATTTTGGCTAAAATTAACACCTGTTTTCTAAAAAAATTAACACCTCAAAACTCTAAAAATTGACCTAATCGTTATTTTAAAACGGGGGTTTCCGTGCAAAATAGGATTTGGTGATCGTGAACGAACATATTTACATTCTCTCCAAACACACAAAATCAACTGACGCTTATATGGTTTGACGGTCTTGACGATTCTAATCAATAAGGCCGCAGCGAAAGTTTGCTTGCATGGTCTGTTGCACATTTAGACCTTTCCATCTGCATACTGCATTATTAATTAGTTGAGCTGTCACGTGGGCGCGTTCAACCAATCGCCAGTAGATATGACGTCAGTTTGGCCGGGACTAGCCAGACCTCAGCTGGGTCGATCTTTTGCTGCTGAGGCGTCGATGAGTGCGGACGTGTTTAACGAGAGCTTTGCTTCGTTTCAAACCGGTCAAAGAGAGAGTTTAAGTCTTTTAGGAACGAAGCAAAGGAAAAACGTGAAATGACAGTAAGTGAACTGGATGATTTTTTACGTAATTGTTTTGTAGAGAAACTTGATTATGAGCCGATCGATGAAGGTTCTTTCATGAAACTGAAAAACATAACCGAAATTACGCCTGTTTTACTGAAGGCCGGTTCTGTGATCAAAGCTGAAAATTGTAAAACTCTTCATCAATCTTTGCTTTTAGGCCATTGGCTTGAAAGAACAAAACTGTTTAAAAAAATCTAATCCAAAAGCGTCCTGGGATGATTATTTGAAAGCTGAAAACATGGCTGAAATTACGCCTGTTTTATCATTTTGTTTTTTCTATTATCCAAAGTTCCACAAGCTTGGAATTTCTATCCACAGCTTGTATGAGAAAAGAAGGCTCATTGTAAAATATATGCAAAGCGACGTTGAATTTCGCGAGGTTCTGTCAGAGGAGCGATGAAACGCTGTCTGCTGTGAAAAAAATCAATAACCTTAGGCTGGGTCGGCTTCCTCAGCTAGTAGGCTAAAAATATGCCAGAACTGGGTCACTTGCCAATCCCCGGGGAAAATGACCTAGAAAGGCCCTCAACAGGGCTAAAAATAATACTAAGGGAGGTAACTCCTGCACATCCCACCCACACACCCACCCCAACCCCACCCACCACACCCACCCCACGCACGCACGTCCCTACCCCACGCACACACGCCCCCTACCCTCCACCCCCACCCACCCCCACGCACGCACACCCCCACCCTCCCCCACCCACCCCCACCTCCACGCACGCACGCCCACTCCCGTTTTGCCCCTTTAAAGCAGTGCAGTAATCTAGGTCAAAACGACCTGGAGCTGATTGACCTAGTTAATTAAACCGCCCCTGCCCACTCACGCACACACACATATAACTTCTTCCGATTCTTACAAAAAACGAGAGAAATAACATTGGTAGGCTTGAACAAACACATTTACATTCTCTCCCTATACTATAAAAATCTAATTGTTTCCAGTACGCTCTTCTACTTCCAGCACCATTAATAAATCAGAACAAACAACTGGATTTCCGTTTTGATTAGTTATTTTTAAATTTAATGAATATATATCTATGCTAATTAATTCTTTAAAATGACTGTCTCCGCCATACTTATATAACTGATAATCGCAAAACCCTGCCTTAATTGCCGGCAGTGCTCGTAGAATTGTAGAGGGCTGCCCCATAAATAAATTGCGGTCTGTTTTTAACTCCTCTAAATAGACATACAACATTGGGTTCACAAGAAAATCAGCTGGTCTACTGCCTAAATACTTATAAATGGCCCATTCTACAAGGCCGTGTGTTTTAATATGATACGTCTCACCGCTATCATAAAAGCCCAAAATTCGAGCAAGGCCTCTAGGAAAAACATACTCCCTTTCCTCTTCTGGAAAATTCATAGTAACTATAAGATTTGCCTCATTAATTGTTAACTTAATGCCAAAACTGCTAAATGCCTCTCTTAAAGAACAAAAGTTGTAGTAACCGTCGGGTATTTTTAAACGTTTTAATAGATCACCTTGTTCATCCTTAACATCTACCCAGTTATTCTTAGCTTTTTCAGATATGTTAATCCATTTTACTTTAAAACCAATTTCTTTAAGGGCAATCCTATAATCACCACGCCTATTGTCAATTGGGTACGTTAAGAACACACGTTTTTTTTGTTGGTTTATATAGATTTGCATCTTTTTTATAACTATTTTTAAAAACTATTTAAAAAATGGAACCTTTTAAATATAACGAAAGTGCTGCTTACAATGTAGGAGCGTTTTATAACCCCAAATCTCTAGACTTCAGCAATCTAACCATTGCAGTAGACGAATCATATGGCTTCCAAGTCAGACTTGTAAACCCGCTAACTAGATATTTAAATCCGCCAATAAATAATGATATAGTGCCATCAGCATGGTCATCCCACCCTATGATGTTTTACCAGAATCAGTTAAATTTTGCCATTTACTGCGCAACTACTGGCTGTGGTGTTCATATGCAGACCATTTAAACCATCCTAATTTTTAGTAAGGTCAGTATATAACTTTCATGTTATTACCAGTACAGGCGAATACTAACTGAACTACAAGTGCCCCTACCCAGCGACAACGCGTTTAATCCATTTAACAGCCCAATGGACGATAATGCATATGAAAGAATCTGCTACGAATTTACATTTTTCCTTCAAATGATTTTAGACAAAAGTTAGACGGCAATCATGGGTTAAGCACATTGTATTTGTGGGGCATACATAGAGAATATCCTTATGATACTGGCCCGACCACATTTCTTTTCAACCAAACAAACAAGTTCGATTGAGATCTATAGAACAAAAACACCCTAATGCTTGGACAACATTTATCTTAGATGAAAGTGAAGGTTTAACAATGCCAGGAGTGGAAAGGCTCAATGACTCCATACGGACATACGTTTGGTGTCTATTAGGAGCACAAGCACAAACTAAGTCTAGCATAGTAGATCAATCTACAGGCTTTGATGCTAGAAAACAATTTCTAGCTAATTTAGAAGATGCTATTAACTCTGCTGTTGATTGCCTGTTAGCATACAAAGGTATCAAGACTTTTCTGCACATGCTAGGTCAAAGGTTGACTTTGTTGTAGGCCATGGATTATACATGTTACCCTCTGACCTTAGACTACAGATTGGCATGATACAGAATTATAACAATGAAATCCTTATAGCTGGAGACGACCAAAACTCAGGGCACAATCAAAGCTTAAACACAAGGCCCCGCTCCATCCATTTAAAAAAAAGTAC
>CM031618.1:67807869-67820369 GCA_018398815.1 Conus ventricosus
TAGTGGCGCAATGGAAACTTTTGCACCTGTTCTGTCAGTGCCTGCTTACTCTCGCTGAATAATTTGGATTTTCACAGCTGATGATTTTGCTTGGCAAGCCACTATTTCTGTGTTGGGGAACATTTGCCCTGGGCATCGCAATATGAAATGGACGAAGAATTTTATGAATACCGTCAGGTGGACTGTCTTCATCCTGAGTATGCAAACTAACAGAACATGCATGCTGAGACTGAAAGAAAGAAAGAGGACAGAGTCAGCACAGTTAAATGGCAGACAATTACACAGCTTCCTATTTTTCCTTCGTGTTGCCAGCAATTCCAGAGGAGGACAAACCTACTTGGAAATGACCACTCTGGCACGCATTCTGTGCAAGTACAGAGATCGTGTCCTGCTGGAAGTGCAGTTTGAAGCTCACCAGTTTAGATGTGTCTGTGTTTAGAGTGAGTGTTGATGATAGAGCTTAGAGGAAAGGTATCCAGAACTGGAACAGGACTGTGACACTGACATTTGTCACTAAGAGAGAGATAGAGCTCAAAATTCACCACTGGTGACATTTCTCACGATCCCTCAGAATCACCAATGGTGACCAACCCTCACACGATCCTCAGAATCACACTGGTGACACCCTCACACCGATCTCAATTCACCACTGGTGTCACCCTCAACGATCTCAAATTTCACCTGGTGACACCTCACACGATCCCTCAAGTTCCCACTGGTGAACCCCTCTCACGGATCCCTCAAATTCACCACTGGTGACACCCTCAACGATCCTCAAATTCACCACTGGTGACATGCCCGCACCTCAAATTCACACTGGTGCACCCTCACACGATCCCTCAAATTCACACTGGTGCACCTCCAGAGGGTTCCATCGAATCACACTGGTGACTATTCACACGATCCGTTACATTATGGGATTTTCCGGCAAATACGAGCACCTAATGTCTGAAAGTTTAATAATGGGGACAGTTTGTGGTTCATGTATCGATTTAAATGATATAGAATTAGCCCTCAATTAAAATTATGTTATGAAAGGCGTGCTTCTGAATTTAAGTCAGGCAATACAAGTGAAGTGAGGGCACTATTGCAGTACCACAGGATAGCACTGGCTGGGTAGAGCACTTATTATTGGCCAGTCTGAATCGGGTTCATCCCATCAATATATGAAAACTTATGAAGTATTGTATCCAATCGTAATGTCGTGCAGGCTAAAAAGGCAACTCTTGTAGCAATCAAGGTGACAGACAGTGAAGTCACTTTCTGCTGTCTGGGAATCCTGGGCTGCTTGTTGCACAGGAAGACGAGATCTGACAGTGTCCAGAGAAGAGGCTTGTTGCTGACCAACAGCAGCATGTAAAGGCGCAAAAACAAGATAGAACATGGTGTGTCAAAAGCCAGACCACACTGTGAATCCAAACTGTAATTTCTGATGCAGGCATCCTCACGGCACTTCCTGCTGCCAGATTGTTTATATATTTCATAGAGAATGGGACAGTTGATCAGAGTGATAAAACGGTCATTATACCAGCGTAGCGCGTGACTTTCCTTTCGGCCACACAGCATTGACACGAAGGGGCCACAGAACGAAGCCGCTCTTAGCATGGTGAGCGCCACAAGATCCTTGGAGATAGAACTCCCGCGTGTTCATCTCCATCATCCGCTGCAGTTTACACTGCCAGGATACGAGTGTTTTAAAATATTGGACACCGAAGTGATCGAAGAGAGATTCGGCATTAAGGGGAGTAGTATTAGAGCTGATGTCAGACCAGGCCAGAACTTGGAAGAAACTTAGAAGTCGATGCAGGAAGACGAAGCATGATGAGATTATCAACCTATTCCAAATAGTCCATAACAAAACACAACCGTAGGTTCGCCAATGCGCCAGATCAGATCGGAGGCCTTTTCAAAAACGGTTATATTGATCATACCAAAAAAATCCCTTTTGAAACGCCTGGCGTTGTCCATTTATGAATTCCAGGGCATAAGGATATGTTACGTATGATTACGCGTGATCTCTCACTTCCCGCCTCCCCACTCTCTCTGTGTATGATTTATAGTAATTGTGTGTGCGTGTGTGTGTGTGTGTGTGTGTGTGTGTGTGGTGTGTGTGTGTGTGTGTGTGTGTTTGTGTGTTGTGTGTGTGTGTGTGTGGGTGTGTGTGTGTGTGTGTGTTGATGTGTGTGTGTGTGTGTGTGTGTATGTGTGTGTGTGTGTGTGTGTGTGTGTGAGATTGTGTGTGTGTGTGTGTGTGATGAGTGAGAGAGTGAGAGAGAATGCGGAGTGAGAGAGAGGAGAGGTTATTGAGTGAGAAGAGAGAGAGGAGAGAGAGGATGGAGAGAGAAGCGTTGAGGATGGGAGGACGAAGGGAGGGATGGGATCATATGTGTGAGGGTGGTAGACGAGTTGGCGGTAGGGGAGTTAGTTTTAAAGAGAGAGAGAGAGAGAGAGCAGATGATGAGAGAGAGAGAAGAGAGAGAGAGGAGAGACAGAGAGGATGAGAGAGAGGAGAGAGGAGAGAGAGAGAGAGAGGAAGTTGTGTTAAAAGTACCTCAGGAACAAAACCGATGTACTCTTGTTTATGATCCTCGCAGGGTCGTCTGAAGCTCTCATTTCTATCAACCTCTAAGAATTTAGATACAGGCGATATTGTAGTGGACTAATACACAAGCAGTGACGGGATGTTTCCATCACCATGATACTGCACTTATCAATCCAAAGATCTCAGGACTTTATAATCGGTTTTAGGCAGGAATTAAATTTTGATCGGCACCGTATGTTTGTGGTCACGTATTATGATATTGCTCTCTCTCTCTCTCTCTCTCTCTCTCTCTCTCTTCTCTCTCTCTCTCTCTCTCGCTCTCTCCTCTCTCTTCTCTCTCTCGTATCTCTCTCTGACAGTCATCTGCCTGCCCGTCTGTATCTCTGTCTGTCTGTCTGTCTGTCGGTTCGGTCTCTCTATCTCTCTCTCTCTCTATTCTCTCTCTCTCTATTCTCTCTCTCTCTCGCTCTCTCTCTCTCTCTCTCAAAGAGGTTGCTCTTGTAACAGTGAAACTGCCCAAGCTGACAAAGATGAACGGTGACAGTGTTGCTGTAAAAAGTTGACATACAGCTGACAAAGGACGGAACGGTTGAACAATGTTGCTGTAACAAAGTGACATACAGCTGACAAAGATGAACGGTGACAATGTGTAAAAGAAGTGAAATACTGCTGGCAAAGATGAACGGTGACAATGTTGCTTTAAAAAGTGACAACAGCTGACAAACCTGTGAATGCTTGTCAAAGATTCGGGTGCAGTGCGGTCGTAATTAAGCTGGGTCTGGTTAATGAAGACAATGAAAAACGGGATGAACATTTTCCTATGTCACGGACAGGTTGTAATGAAGGTTGCATACGGACTTCATAAATACAGTCATTGTTTACTTCCCTGAGAGATAAAGACCTGTGTCACTGCACCTAAAGGCCTGTGTCCACTGCACCTAAAGGCCTGTTGTCACTGCACCTAAGGCTGGTTTCCACTGCTTCTAAAGGCATGTGATCAGGCACTAAAGGCCTGTGTCCACTGCACCTAAAGGCTGCTGTGTCACTGACCTTTCATAATTTCATCACTGGGAGCTTGAAAAATCTGACAGCTTTTGACGCAGAATACATGACTGAAGAGCCCTTCCAATACACCATTGGAGATTTACATTAAAATCAACAAACAAAGTAATTTGTTGATGCAAATGCGAGCACCAAGTCCTCAGCTTTGCTTGATTCTGCCACTGATAACCAGAGTTGAGAGAGAGTGAGGAGGTGAGGATTGAGAGAGTGAGAGAGAGAGAGGAGGAGTGAGAGAGAGATGAGTGGAGGTGAGAGGATGAGGGAGATGAGAGAGAGAGAGAGCGGAGTGAGAGAGAGTGTGAGAAAACAGACAGACAGACAGACACGTCTGAGAGATGTCAGTTTAAATTTGTGATGTGTTGCTTTTGACGTGTGTGTGTGTGTGTGTGTGTGTGTGCGTGCGTGCGTGCGTGCGTGCGTGCGTGCGTGGTGCCTGTGCGAGCGTGTGTTTGTGTGTGTGTGTGGTGGGTGTGTGTGTGTGTGTGTGTGTGTGTGTGTGTGTGTGTGTGTGTGTTGTGTGTGTTGGTGTGTTGTGTGTGGGTGTGTGTGTGTTGTGTGTGTGTGTGTGAGTGTGTTCTTTTTGAGCATAATGTGTTTGCATTACGTTAAGTCGCCATCGTTGTGGCAATTCGTTGACCAGTGATATGTTTTAGGCCTGATCATAGTATTTTACCAATGGATTTAATGGAGGGGATACATCAATCCTGGTGTAGACCTGTGTAATTCATTCACTGGTGTTCAGCCTTATAGTCTTTCATGTTGCTATACTAGGCTGTTTTTGTTGTTGTCAGATTAGCAGTCTGGAAAATCAATTTCATCAGGTTCAACATTTCTTATAGTCAGATGCGTTGGCACATGCTGATTTTGGCTGCGCGTGTACACTACTTAAAACAGTGGTTTACAAATCGGAGTGGGACAATCATACTTTCAAAACTGGAGTCAGGATTTTTTGAACACTGAGCTTGCTCTATAACGAATCCAAAAATCAAAAAAAAGGTTTTTTAAAAACACAAACAACAATAACAACCCCCCCCCCCTCCCAGCTTAACTGTAAGAAAGGATCAGCTGAGATGACGCGTTGATGCTCGTCAAATCCTGGAATCAAAACCAGCAGACAGATGCAAATACTAGAAACTTCCACCAACTAGTGAACTGGATATCAATTGAATGAAAAAAAAAAAAAAAAAAAAAAAAAACATGCAGTAGGAGATTGCTGGCTTTATAGAAAAAAGTTTGAGATGTACATAGGCTGCATAAGATCATAGGAACAAATACATGTTGAGCGTTGCGGCGTGCGGTGGTGCGTGTGTGCGTCGTGCGTGCTGCTTGCGTGTCGCGAGCGCGGCGCACTCGCGCGCACGCGCGCGTGTTGTGTAGTGCTGTGTGGGGGGTGCGTGCGAGCGTGGTGCGTGCGTGGTAGCGTGGTGCGTCTTGTGTGCGTGCGTGCGCGCGCGCCGCGCGCGCGAGTGTGTGTGTGTGTGTGTGTGTGTGTGTGTGTGTGTGTGTGTGTTGTTGTGTGTGTGTGTGAGTGTGTGTGTGTGTGTGTGTGTGGTGTGTGTGTGCATGAGTGGCGAGCATTTGAGAGAGAGAGAGTGAGAGAGAGAGAGAGTGAGAGAGAGGAGAGTGAGAGAGGTGAGAGGAGATGAGAGAGGAGAGAGAGCCAGAGAGAGTGAGAGACAGAGGTGTGTAGGAAGGAATTTGTTTTACTTCGTCACACTATAGGTGAGTGCAGACGTCTAAAATAAAATTTGGTTACTGTTTTTAAGACTGATTATCATAAAAGAAAGGATGGTGTGTGTGTGTGTGTGTGTGTGTGTGTGGTGTGTGTGTGTGTGGTGTGTGTGTGTGTGTGTGTGTGTGTGATGTGTGTGTGTGTGCGCGTGCGTGCAGTGCGTCTGCGTGCGTGCGTTGCGTGTGTGTGTGTGTGTGTGTGTGTGTGTGTTGGGGTGTGTGGTGTGTTGTGTGTGTGTGTGTGTGTGTGTGTGGTGTGTGTGTGTGTGTGTGTGAGTGTGGGTAGTGTGTGTCTGTCTGTGTGTGTGTGTCTGTCTGTCATAGTCTGTGTGTACGTAATGTATCTATACGTTGTGTAGAAGCGAGAGCGCGCGTACAAGCGTGTGTGTGCATGGTCTGGGTGTGTATTTAAATATGTATGTGTATTTGGAAATGTGTGTATGTGTACGCGCGCGCGCGGTTGTGGTGTTGTGTGTGTGTGTGTGTGTGTGTGTGTGTGTGTGTGTGTGTGTGTGTGTGTTGAGTGGTGTGTGTGGTGAGTTGGGGGGGTGGTTTGTGTGTGTGCGTGTGTGTGTGTGTGTGAATCTGTGGTGTGTTTGACTGTGTCTGTGTGTATATGTATGTGTGCCTGTGGGTATGTTTGTATTGGGTGTGCTTGTGTGAAGCTCATAGTCCACAGAATAAGGAGTACGGAACGCATCGGTCTGTGTACACTTAGCCGTTCGGTCCATCGTGGGAACACTTCCGCCCTGGCCGTTGGACCGCTTGCGCAGCTCTCTTCCGCCCACGTGGTTGGCAGTGTACACTCCACCCTCAAGAGGTTTAGCCGCCAGCTGAAACGGTTTACGGGGTTTTGTGGCGATTGAGCCAGCACATGTGAGATTTAGGTGGTAGATGACGGTCCAGTGATACCGTCCATCCTAACTAGTAGGAAGCAGCCATGCAGACATCAATGGTCCGACCTCCTATCAGGGAACCCGATACACCCTGTATTTTAGTGTATTCAAATCAGCGATTAGAAACACACCAAAAACATTATTATAGATCACAGCATTTCTTACGATTAGCACGTCGCTTTTGGCTGTGCTGTGTATAATTCATCTACTACAGTTCGGTTTACAGACATGAAGCAGATAATTCATACTTTTTAAGAATGTTGTCAGTGTTTTAGAGCCTGTTCTGCTTGTGTACAGGAGCCAGAGCCAGCTTGTTCTGGGAGTAACGGATCAGGATGTTGCTGTGACAATATACATCTGAATCTAATCATCAATACAGGTTCACATACAATACAGCATGTATCTACACGCAACAGTGAACTCGATATATAAATAGTAGGCAACAGAGGGGTTTTGTAGTAGAAGGTACGTGGACGTAATGATATGTTTCAAACAAGTATAGGCAAAAATACTGGCGCGCGCGCGCGCGCGCGCGCGCCGCCCGTATGTGTGTGCTGTGTGTGTGGTGTGTGAGTGTGCGAGTGTGTGTGTGTGGTGTGTGTGTGTGATGTGTGTGTGTGTGTGTGTGTGTGTGTCGTGTGTGTTACAAACAATGATAGGCAAAATAGATACGTAGTGTGTGTTGGTGTGTGTGTGTGTGTGTGTGTGTGTGTGTGTGTGTGTGTGTGTGTGCGTGCGTGCGTGCGTGCGAGGACGGCGTGCGTGCGTTGCGTAGCTGGCGTTGCGTGCGTTGGTGCGAGCGTGAGTGCGTGCGTGCGAGCTGTGCGTGCGTGGTGCGTGCGTGCTGTGCGTGCGTGTGTGTGTGTGTGTGGTGTGTGTGTGTGTTATGTGTGTTGTGTGTGGTGTGTGTGTGTGTGTGTGTGTGTGTGTGTGTTGTGTGCGCGCGCGCGCGCGCGCGTGTGTTGGTGTGTGACGCGCCTGGGGTGTGGAACGCGCCTGGTGTGTGTGTTGTGTGTGTGTTGTGTGTTGTGTGTGTGGTGAGTGTGTGTGTGTTTGTGGTGTGTGTGTGTGTGTGTGTGTGTGTGTGTGTGTGTGGGTGTGTTGTTGTGTGTGTGTGTGTGACGGCCTGTGTGTGTTGTATGTGTGTGTGTGTGTGTTTGTGTGTATGATGTGTTCAGTGTGTGTGTGTGTGTGTGTGTGTGTGTGTGTGTGTGTGTGTGGTGTGTTGTGTGTGATGTGTGTGTGTGTGTGAGTGTGTGTGTGTGTGTGTTGTGTGGAGTGTGTGTGACGAGCTGTTGTGTGTGTGGTGACGCGCCTGTGTGTGTGTTGTGTGTGTTGGTGTGTGTGTGTGTAGTGTGTGTGGGTGTGTGTGTGTGTGTGTGTGTGTGTGTGTGTGTGTGTCTGTGTGTGTGCGTGCGTGCGGCGTGCGTGCGCGCGTGGTGCGTGCGTGGTGCGTGCGTGCGTTGCGGTGTGTGTATGTGGTTGTGTGTGTGTGTTGTGTGTGTTGGGTGTGTGTGTGTGTGTGTTGTGTGTGTGTGTGTGTCTCTGTGTATGGTGTGTGTGGTGTGTGTGCGTGTGTGGTGTGTGTGTGTATGTGTGTGGTGTGGTGTGTGTTGTGTGTGTGTGTGTGTGTGTGTGTGTGTGTGTGTGTGTGTGTGTGTGGTGTGTGTGTGTTGTGTAAGGTTTCATTTAAAATATATAACATTGTGATAATTGACGAATGTGTGTGTGTAGTGGTGTGTGTGTGTGTGTGTGTGTGTGTGTGTGTGTGCGTGCGTGCGTGCGTGCGTGCGGCGTGCGTGCGTGCGTGCGTGCGTGCGTGCGTGAGTGCGTGCGCGTGCGTGCGTGGTGTGTGTGTGTGTGTGTGTGTGTGCGGTGTGTGTGTGTGTGTGTGTGTGTGTGTGTGTGTGTGTGTGTGTGTGTGTGTGTGTGTGTTTAGGTCTTCACTTTAACATATATACACATTGTGATATTAGGACGAATGTGTGTGTGTGTTGTGTGTGTGTTTTTGTGTGTGTGTGTGTGTGTGTGTAGTGTGTGTGTGTGTGTGTGGAGAGAGAGAGAGAGAGAGAGAGAGAGGAGATGATGAGAGAGAGAGAGAGAGAGAGTGAAGAGAGAGGAGAGAGAGAGTGAGAGACGAGAGAGAGAGATTGATGTAGAGAGAGAGATGAGAGAGAGAGCAGTCATTTTAAGACACAGTTTTTGCGTGATTTAAGGTCAAGGTATTTGATTTCTTAGTTTTTTAAGATCTCAACGCTAACAATGCACAGATTTATGGCTTTCGCGCATTTCTTTACATGTCATTGTGGTTGGCAATTTATAACGTTTGAACTTGTATAGGTGTCAACTGACGTGCATTTATCTACAAATGTACAGTATATTGATTCTTGAGAGAGAGAGAGGAGTGAGAGAGAGAGAGAGAGAGAGAGAGAGAGAGAGAGAGAACGAGAGAGAGAGATGAGAGAGAGAAGAGAGAGAGAGAGAAGAGAGGAGAGAGAGAGTTTCAGCATACTATAAATCGAACTATTTTAAACGGTAAAGTCTTCTTCATTTTGATATTCATGAGTCGTTCCTGTTGGTTTTGTGTCCACTTTGTAGACACATGCTTGATAAATTAACGGTTTGGAGTTTTAAAATGAAATCTAAAAATAACGAGAGGATGATACGGCCATGTCATTTATTTGATTACCATGGAATTTTGTAGAGCGCAGTTCTTCCGAATCTGCCGTGTGTGGCTCAGATGAAAAGTTGTATGCATGGAGGACAGGACACTCTATGTGTGAGGGGAACCTGCAAGCAATTGACCTGTTAAACTTTGCAATAAACACACACACACACACACCACACACAACACACACACCACACACCACACAACACACACACCAACACACACACTCACACACAACACACCACACACACACACGCACGCTCGCACGCACGACGCACGCCACGCACGCACGCACGCACGCACGCACGCACACACACACACACACACCACACACACACAACACCCACAACACATCTTCATTTGAGTGAGATATCTAAAAACAATACAGTCCTGTAAAAGCATGTATAAGTTACCTTCAAATTGAGTGAATTTTTTTTTTCTGCTTTGGAGTGTAGAAGGTAAGATAAGCCACAGTTTATTGACCTTACAAAAACCATTGTTCTTTAGACAATTCAATATAGAGAAGAATAAGAATCTATTTAGCTATTGATGTGTATTTGTTTTTTTTTTTTAAAGGTTGAAGCGACTAAAGGATGGAGAGTTCAACAAACTTACGAATGTGTGGAAGGGAGGTCCGTCTAGAGAATGTTTTCGCCCCTGTCCTGCCTTCAGTCACTTCATTTATAAACCAAACCTTCTAGAGAGGTTGGTATTAAGCGTTTGGAAAAACACATGAAAGCACTTTCTCTTTTTTTTATTTTGAGGTTGTCAACTGATTGGGGTTGCAGAATGGCAAACATTGGACCTTCTGGCTGGCAAAATTGGATGATATACATATGAACAGAAATGAAGATATACATATGAATCAAGTAAAATGAAGATTTTACATATGAACAGAAAATGATGATATACATATGAACAGAAAATGAAGAAGGGCTTGGTTTTGGCACGATGTAGGTGCGATTAGTCATGGTGACTGAGTAGACGGCGAGGAGTGTTGTGTGTGTGTGTGTGTGTGTGTGTGTGTGGGTGTGTGGCGTGGCGTGCGTGCGTGCGTGCGTGCGTGAGTGCGTGCGTGCCGTGGGTGCGTGCGTGCGTGCGTGCTTGGCGTGCGTGCGAGCTGGGTGTGAGCTTAAGCGCGTGGTTTGAATGCGTTCGTGTGTGTGTGTGTTGTGTGTGTGTGGTGTGTGTGTTGTGTGGTGTGTGTGTGTGTGTGTGTGTGTGGTGTGTGTGTGTGTGTGTGTGTGTGTGTGTGTGTGGTGTGTTGTTGTTGTTGTTGTTGTGGTTGTTGTTGTTGTTGTTTTGTTTACGTCTTTCCCCATTACGTGTTATTAGGCGAAAGAATAAAAAAAGGGGGGCGGGGGGAGTCAGGGTTTTAAAAAAGGTTAACACAATGAGGTTAAAAGAATTAACTTATCTACAGCTATAACACAAAAGTAGAAAATCACTTCACCTCAATCCTCCCCACAAAAAAACAAGAAAACAAAAACACAAAAAAAAAAACCCGGAAACATGTTACTCTTTGTCTATCTCACCACTGACTGCTATATATTACAAATATTTGCCAATTGGACTTGTAGCTAGTTCAAAAAGAAAAGATACGTTTCACTTGCTGACGTGACAGGTAAAACATTTTGGACCTTGGCTGGTTCAAAAGTATTTGGTATGATTTTTTTCATAAGTTACACAAAAGTTGTGATCAGTTGATATGCTATGAACCAACATATACAATGTATATTTTGACATTCTTTGTGTTAAAACCAATCCAATTTCCATTCTACAGATCAAGGAACTTATTGTCGTTCTACAATAATTTTTTGATCGTATTTACTTAACAGTTCATGAATACTTCCCATTTCATTGTGTAAACCAAAAACCAGTATCTCTTGCTATAAATGAAAATTAGAAATTTTACTTTTTCTGCCAAAAGAATAGCACTCTTGTATTGACCATAGAGAAGTTCCAAAAAATATGGAATCTGATGATTGTTTTGCTCCTCTCTTTGCCAGAACATCAACCTTTTCATTAAAGTATACGCGCAGTGGAGAGGGAACCAAAGAAAATAGAAATGTTATTTCTGTGTCTCTGACTGTGAGGAAATGTACAAAATTATTTATTTCAGTGATCATTCAGGTCAAAACTTTTTTTTAAAAATTCTTCATTGCAGTAGACTGACAGAATTCGCTAAAACAATTTTTAAATACATTTTGGGGAAATCAACAAAAAATTTTAAAAGCCATAATTATAGATTTAAACCCCGCGTGAATTGATTTGTTTTTTTCCGAGAAAAAAGTTTTTCTTTGTTGAGCCGGGGAAAATGTATGGCCCCTGCATGTTTTTAAATTAATGCCCTCGTTATATCTTAAAAGGGTTTGGGAATAGTGATCATGTAAATGCTTTTCCTATTGGATAATTTAAAAAAAGTGTTTCAGCCTTTTTTAAAATTGTATATCTTTATCAAATGTGCTGTATGTTCAGGGGGGATGGGAGAAAATAGATTTTTTTGAATGGTTAGTTTGATTTAGGGATCAAAAAACGGGGAAAGTTATGTTTTAGATCGTTTGAGATGTTTTTTTTTTGCCTTTGGGAAAATCATTTCCCGTTTTAATTTTTTTTCAGGGCTTATTGTTGTCTATGTAGAACTTCTTTAACAATTTTGGGTTTGATGAAAGTTTCCCTATATTCTTCCAGGGGTTTTAAACCCCAGCACCCTGTATGTTTTTGTACAAGAGGAGGTGGTAGTTCCCTGGCTTTCTTATGTGTTTTGGGAATCAATATTTGTATTTTTTTTTCAGTAAGTATTTGGGGTGCATGAAAACACCTCTTCGAAAAGTTAAATTTTGATCAAACCAGTGAGTAAAAAGGGGTGAAAAAGAGTACTGGCCCGAGCCCTTTTGTTTAAATAATTTTTAAAAAAGATTTAAATTTTTGGTTTTGTTAAAATATACTCGTATGAAAATCATGAAAATTTTGGTTTTAAAATTTACCCCAAGGAATTTATTTTTTGGTTTTTTGTGGGTTTGCCGTTGACTTGAAATGAAAGCTTTTCGGATGATCCAGATTGAAAACATATGTGTTTTTTTTCAGTTGAATTCGCAAAATTTTTTCAGTATGTAAAAAAAAAAGGTATCTAATTCTTTTTGGTATAACTTTTTAATATAGTTTTGTGATCTGACGGTGCATTTTTTAAATGTCATTTCTCTATGCAATTATCTGCTTTGGGGGGTAGTTTTTTTTTAGCAATTTTGTGAGTAGATCGTCATCGAAATTTTAAAAAAGTAAAGGGGCAATAACAGCCCCTGGGAAATCCCCATGTGAAATTTTCTTTTTTTGAAAGTGTTCCTACCTTCGTTCTAATATATTTATTTTTAAGAACTTTAAAAAATCAAAAAATGTTTCCTGATAAACCAATCTTTTAGTTTTTAAAACAAACGAGAGTGCCCCAATGATCTAAACTTTTGTTACATCAAAAAAAGTTGCCAGTAAAAATTTTTTTCTGGAAAAATTTGTTTAATTTGAGTGGTAAGTTTGACCCAAAGGGTTTAAAGCGTTTATCCTTTCGAAAACTTTTTGGTTTGTTGGGTTTAAAATTTTTTCTTTT
>CM031618.1:67823671-67898671 GCA_018398815.1 Conus ventricosus
TAAAAAGATGTTTTAATAAGGGATGGCTTAAGGTGCTGGAGAGAAGTAAATATGTTCTTAAAGACCCATGTGATTCTGCCCGAAAAAACCCTTTTCACTACAAATACGTATTATGTTGATTTGCCAAATTTAACACCTGTTTTCAAAAAAATTAAAACCCCTCAAAACCTCTAAATATTGACAAAATCAGCAAATTAAACGGGGGTTTCCGTGCAGAATAATATGGGTGATCGTGAACATAGATATTTACATTCTCTTCCGGGGACATAAATTAAGGTTTACAGTACGCTCTTTTACTTCTAGCACTATTAATAAATTAGAACAATCAACTGACTTTCGTCTTGATTAGTTATTTTTACATCTAATGAATTTATAGACCCCTCAATTAATTCTTTAAATTCACTGTCTCCACCAAACGTATATAACTGATAATCACAAAACCCCGCCTTAATTGACGGCAGTGCTCGTAGAACAGTAGATGGGTATCCGTTAAACAAATTAGTATCTGTTTTTAACTGTTGTAAATGGACATAAAAAATTGGTTCACGAGAAAATCAGAAGGTTTATTACCTTCAAATGATAAAACGCCTTCTCTTGTACTAAATCTATAAGATTTATCCAACTGTGAAAGCCTAAGTTTTAGCTAGCCCTTTGGGGAAAGTATACTCTCTTCTTTCTTCTAGTGGAAAATGTATAGTAATTCTAAGGTTTGCCTCTTTAAATTCTCAGCAGTATCCCAAATTTCGCAAAGTACCTCTTTTAAAGAACAAAAGTTGTAGTAACCGTCGGGTATTGTTATATGGCTTCTTGATTGCCTTGTTCGTCATTAACATTAATCCAGTTATTTTGAGCTCCTTCAGATATATTAACCCACAAAACTTTAAATCAATTTCTTTAAGGGCAATCCTACAACTCCGGGCCCCTATTGTCAATTGGGTACTTTAAAGAAACACGCTCGTTTTGCTTGTTTATATGGATGTACACCCTTTTTAAAACTATTTAAAAAAACAAATTTAAAAAAATGGAGCCTTTTAAATATAACAAAGTGCCACTTACAATGTAGGGGCGTTTTATAATCCTAAATATTTAGACTTCAGCAATCTAACTATTGCAGTAGATAAATTTCTTTACGGTTTCCCCAAGTTAGACTTGTAAACCCCACTAACTAAATATTTAAATCCGCCAAAAAAAGAAGGGAAGAGTGCCATCAGCATGGTCATCCCGCCCTATGACGTTTTACCAGAACATTTTAAATTTTGCCATTTACTGCGCAACTACTGGCTGCGGTGTTTCTATGCAAACCATTTAAACCATCCTAATCTCTTAGTAAGGTCAGTATATAACTCTCATGTTTATTACCAGTACGGGCATACTAACTGAACTACAAGTAGTCCCCCCAAGCGAAAACGCGTTTAATCCATTCAACAGCCAATGGACAATAATGCATATGAAAAAATCTGCAACGAATTTAAAACTTTAAATCCTTTAACTGACTTTAGACAAAAGTTAGCCCGCAATCTGGATTAGGCACATTGTATTTGTGGGGCGTAAAAAGAGAATATACTTATGACTACTGGCCTGGCCACACCTCTTTTCAACCAGACAAACAAGTTCGATTGGGATCCATAGAACAAAAACATCTAAAGCCTGGGCAACATTTATCTTAGATGAAAGTGAAGGTTTAAACAATGCCAGGAGTGCAAAGGCTTAATGACTCCATCGGACATACGTATGGTGTCTATTAGGAGCACAAGCACAGACCAAGTCTAGCATACTAGATCAGTCTACAGGCTTTGATGCTAGAAAACAATTTCTACCCAAATTTTAGAAGATGCTATTAACTCTGCTGTTAATTTGCCTGCCAGCATACAAAGGTCCAAGACGTTCTTGCACATGCTAGGTCAAAGGTTGACTTTGTTGTAGGTCATGGATTATACTTGCTACCTCTGACCTTAGACTAGATTGGCATGATACAGAATTATAACAATGAAATTCTTATAGCTGGAGACGATCAAAACTTAGGACACAATCAAGGTTTAAACACAAGGCCTGCTCCCATCCATTTAAAAAAAGTACCTAGCCCTGAAGAAAGCAATCCAGTTTTTAAGCCCCCCACAGCAGAAAGCAGCCCGAAAGCCCCTTCCACCTGTTGATCTACCTCACACTGACAGCCTACTAGCGAAAAGACAGCCCTTGTGTATTTTTAAACTTTCACGGATTAGCCCATACTTATTTCACTAAAATTAATCCAGCAGCTAGCACCCCTAACGTCCACAGATGGCAGCCATAAAAAACCGCAACTTTACCTATAGTAGACAAAACCCAACTAACAAACAGTGCCAATTATGCCAGGCAGAGCATCAAGCGCTTTGGCTGCTAACTTCTTTAATAGGTTTGCTAGATGATGCAATTGTTTTCTAATCCAACTTTTCCAGGCTGAGGCGTTGGAGGCGCTACTGGCCCTGTTGGGGTACCACGTTAAAGCTTTAAACGAGTGTAGGATAGCAAACCCCAACGGCTGTTAATATACTAACTATTGTAATCCCCTGTTCCCTAAACAGAGTCCTTATTTTTAAGCTAGCGTGTGTTTTCATAAAAGTATTGTGTTTATAGTTTCTTTGATTCTGCTTTTTTTGCGCTGCTAGCTGCGCTCTGTTAGTAGACAGCATTTTCAAACCTGGCTTTCCTTAGCAACCTTAATTTCTTGTATTTTTGCTGTATTCTAGCTTTTTCTTCTCGCCCTAATTGTTTCTCTGCATCGCGATTTTATTTTTTTCTTCTTTTTTCTATATCTGGCTGTCAAGTTTTCCTAGATTGTGCGCTAGTGCCTCCCTTACAGTTGTAAGAGCGTCCTTAAAGACCCTCAAGTTCGTGCCTAAGCTTATTGTTTTCACCCCTAAGGGTCTCAATTTCACGCTAGTGGGTTCAGAATCGTCAATTGTTGCTAATGTTTTTCTGACTGTTCCTCACTTAAACTCATTTCAATTTCTGCTATTAATTAAATTGCTGTTCGATTTAAATTTTGAAGAGGTATGTTTTGTATTTTAGATTGTGTTGGCAACTCTTGCCCCAGGTTCTGAAAACGACTAACGGCTTCGGCTCTAAGCTCTAAAAGGGTTTTTTAATTGTTCTGCCTTAGCAATAGGGAGGTTTCGCCTAGGGGCTTAGTTTTAAAAACCTGTTTGGGTTTTGCATTGAAGTAGCTTATACGTCCTCCTGCACCGTTTTTATATACAAATGCCCCCCATCTTCCTCAAAAATCGTTGGGATCAATCACTTCTGGCAGCTCTCGCCCTATGCTTTTTTTAGAATGATTGAATTCGCTGTCGCAATAGTTCTTGACGTTGTCCAGGGAGTAAGAACCTGCTCCTTTAAGCTCTTCCTGCAATAAAGGGGCCCCAGTTCTGTTTCATCTTCTTCTTCTCAATAGGATCAATTGCGTCAAATCTTCAGCCATATTTTTTATTTAATTCTTTTTTGTTTTATAAAAAATGAACTCATACGGTTGTGACCTCGATCCATATAGAAAAGAGAAGGAACCCCATGGCGTAAAAGGTATAAGGCAGACTGTAATTAGTGTAAATACTCCATCAACAGTTGAGCCTGGAGAAGCTTTAATAGTTAAGTTCCCCGATCTTGGGGGCTGACGATGTTATAATGCAGGCACCGCTAAACTATCATTCAAAATAAATATTACATCGGCAGACCCTAATGCTACTGTTGTTGCTATTTAGGCAGGGCTATTGTTAATCTTTAGCAATCAAACGGGGAGAGCAGAGAAGTCTTTCTACTAGGCGAGGCAGACATTTTTGCCCTCTATTCTGATCTATGGCTACCTAAAAAGAAAGAAAAGAGAAAGTTTATCAGGGAATACAAAGCCCAAACGGCCTTAAGCACAGGCTTAAAGCGGGGGATGCAAAGAATGATGTTAAAGATGAGGCAGTAGCAGAAGCATTTGGCAACAGATTCTGCATCCCTCTGATTTTGAGCTGTTAAAGACGCATATGCCATATTACCAGGTGCACTAAAAAAAAAAACTTACTTATCATCTGACATTTAATCCTAGCGATTCTTTTGTTCTGTCTGAAGATCATGAAGCTAAATACGCGGTTAGTGACATCTCTCTTGAGTTTGATGTTGTTACTAACCCCGAATGGCCAGAACAATCTTAACCAGTAAAAAGTAAACGGTTATTTATTATGAAAGATTTGTACACTCCACTACAGAAAATAGAAACAAGCGAGACACTCTCTGGAACATACATCTAAATCTTTCTCTGAAGTCTTTAAAAGAATTTTTGTTCTTGTTTACTGAGAAACATTCCTTTTCAGAGAGAATCAGAAGCGTTTTATAACCCAAAAATTGAGAAGGTTGACGGGTTTAATTTAAATGGCAAGTCTGATCAGTTGTATTCAGGGCGCGGACTTTTACCTCACCAACACTTTGAGAAATAAGAAAGTTGTTCGCTGGAGGTAGGCAAAGAGATCCTACGTTGATCGCGTATGTAAAAAACTTCGCCTTTATGATGTAAGACTCGAATACTATTTAAAAACCCCAAATTTTGGCTGTGGCTGGTTTTTTAGATCCACATTTGACAATAGATTGTTTGGAAGTGGAGAAAGGATAGGGCAAGATGGTATAAAAATAAATATTCGCAAGAAAGCAGCAGAGACGCCCCAATAAAAATGCATGTTTTTATGGTTTGTGATGCTCAGTTAAACATTAAAGAAAACAGGCTAAAAGATGCGCCCCTTTTAAAATTTGTAGAAGAAATATTCTAATAAAAACAGATGGATAGCTTGAAGTTTCTTCCTAAAGATCCGCACTGTTCTCTCATCTGCGGGATTACTGGGTGGGGAAAACTGTCTTCATACTTGATTTGTTAAAAACAATATACAGGTTTCATTACAAAGTACATTGTTATATTCTGCCCAACCATTAAGCACAACAAGTCTTACAAAAAAAGGAAGTTTATTTGGACAGACGAGAATTATATTTTTAGTTGATCTAGTGACAAACTGAGCGACTGTTTAGCATTTTACTATAGACTATTTGAAGGAACTGAAAAAACTGTTATTATTGGATGACTGTTGGGCTGACAAGACATTGTTAAAAACGAAAAGCTCTGTCAAAGCTTAGCCTTTGCCTTAGTTTCTGTGTGGCTCTTAACTCAAAAATAAAATGCGTCTTAAAAGATTTTTCGATCGCATTTAAAAATCGGTTGTATTATTTTACACTAAGGACAAAGATATTTTTGAAGAATGTTTAAGTGAAAATTATATAATAAGGGACAAAGATGAGCTAAAAAAAAAATAAAAGAGCAGTTAGAAAAATCTAAGCACGCTAAGCTATGCTTACGGACAGACCCCCCAGTTCAATACGTTTGTTTATTGTAGATTGTTTATTATTGATTGCTTATAACAATTTGTTTATTAAAATTTTTTATATTATAAAAAGAATGTCTCGGGGCCAGAATCAAAAGCGCAGCTAGCTCCTAAATGCGTTGCAGTAGAGCTAAAAAGACCTAGCAGACACAACTGAGTTTGATCTAATAGGAGTGCCGGGAAATGTTTACGGATTTGAGTACACAGATGACGGGGTTTACAAACGAACAGAAATTGAAGACAAAAAACGACAGCAGCATCCTACTCTAGAAGAGATAAGAAATTTAAGGGCAAGCGATTTTGGCAAACACGAATACAAACTTCATAAAAGAGAGAATGCTTGGGCGTGCTTCCTGAAATTGTTTGGGAAATTTTTAAAGTTTGAACTACGAAGCCCCAATGTATACTTTGATAAGAAGAAACAATTTTAGAAAAGTTTTTAATGTATGGCCTATCTTGTAGCCTGTTCCAGGAAACAACAGAAGAAACAGATTGAAATAACTATGCAGGGGTCTGAATATATGCTACAGAGAAAGAAGTCCGCTGAAGTGGGGAATGAAAACCGTCGGCTTAGAATTTACCCCGTCGTATTGTCACTACCTAGGCAAATGACAATGATGTTTCGCCTATTTATTACTCCGAGGGAGGGCGATACTAGTTTGCCAGAACATACGTTAATCAGAGGTATACAAATAAAGGCTAAAAACTTGGATGCCCCTCTTAAGCTTAGTATTGCAATTACTAAAAACGGAGACAAATAAACACCCACGTGTCATCTGACAAGGTTACTGTGATGGTTGACAAAGACAAACTAACGTACTCGACTTTATTCTCATTAAGTATGTTGATTTTATTGCGTTTTACTCTGTTAGTGAAGTGCTGCCAGAAGGATTAATAAGAAGATAGTACAAGATTAAATTTAAATTAAATAATCTTATTTAAAAAGGAGGTTCAACATTTTAGGTTAAAGCAAATAACTGAACTTCAAAAGGAAATAGAAAGTGACTTGGTAAGTATAGAGTTACTAGAAAGAATATGCAAAAGCTTTAAATCCCTTTCTTATGTAATTACTGGCTCATCGGCTGTGGCTGCGTAAGTGCGGATCTAGTGTTGCCGTTTAGCCACTGGGGTTGGGACGCCGGCCTCTTTAGCATTAGGAGGCCTTGGGTTAGGGTTAGGCGCTATCTCTATGATTGTAAGTGCTGTTTTAAAAAAATTAAACTCCTAAATTACAAAAGCACACTGCCATTGTTGCCCTAGCATCAGCAAAACTTTTTTCTTTAAAGATTAAGAATAAGCAAATCATTACAGGATGAAAACATTACAGACGAAGAATTTCAGAAGCTTATGGCCGGGACGGTGAGGACTACAGACAAACAAAAAATTGAACTTCAAAAGGAGTGGAGAAAGACTTTTACTTCACGACGGTAGACATTGAGCAATTAAACAGAACATTGAAAACAAACACATAAATCAGTTAAAACCGAATGGGGTTAAAAAAATAAACACTATTTTTTTTTTTAACTCACTGTTTTTTGGTGGGACAACTTGCAGCTCTTCGCAAACAAAGGATCTTTTAAGGGGCAGGTTTTTTTAGAAGAGAATATTATTATTTTTAAATGGATATACGGGAGGATCTGTTTTCAAAATTCGTTAAAACTTCATATAAAATCTATGCCCCCTATGGATCTGTGGCTCTAATTCAAACATCGCCTTCTGCTTCTCCAGGAGCATACAAGTATCTTACTTTTAGCCCAAACGGCAAGGTGTTTGGCCCCCTGCACATTTTCAGAAATGCTAATTTTTTTTTTTAATTTGATTGCTTTTACTGGTTTCACCCTGTTGCTTTAAATTCTTCATTGTTCATGGCACGTAAGACTGCTGGCAATCCCCTAACCCTTTCTGTGTTACGCGTTTGCCCATAATTTCTCTGTGATATTGATAGGTAAACAGGCGTTCAGCTAGATTCTTATTAAAGTTTTTACTAGGGCTTGTGATCGATGGTTGCCTGGGATCCCTCTCTTAACTGTAACATGATGTTTTAAAAACAGTGGTTTACAGAACCTTAAACTCTTTCCCATCATCAATTTTGGAATCATCCTAGGATACTTTAATGGGCCTCGCATGTATATTTGTTGTAAAGCCACAGCCACAGCAGTTGAGCTTTTATCCGTTAAAGCTCAGCGTCTTTGTATCTTGAAGCCATGTCAACAACTGTCGGCATACTTAACTTTTTTCTTCTAATTTTATCATGTGGAAGATACGCAAGTCCATCTGGTGGGTGTCATTTGGAACTGAGTTAACAAATCTAGGCCTTATTATTCTTTTTTGGGGGCAAGCAGATATATTTGCCAAATTGCCTGTTTGAAGCCAGTCTTTGCATCTGATTCAGAAACTCTAGCGGCTTTACTCAGTTTTTCAATAGCAGTCTTTCCTTTCCAATAACCTTTAGGAGAATAATATATTTTGTACTTCGTATTGTCCATAAGAAGGACTGTATTTTAATTGTATTTAATTATTTTTAGTTGTTTGTGCAAGAATATAGATTGCTCCCATAGCACCCTTAATAAAACCCAATTTCTGCTATTTTCTGTTTTTTCCTGATGGTTTATAAAGTCAGACAGTTCTGGGGGTGGTGATGTAAGAAACTTTTTTTCCTGTCACTAAGTAATACCAGAGCATACTACTTACCTGGTAATACTCATTCAATTTCCTCATCAACATCTGTAAATGTGTGCTCTGCATGCCCCTGTTCCCTTAACGTTTTATTAATAAGTCAAGTGAGCAATTCGTCTTTTCTCATAAGCGTCTCTTGCCTTAGCTAAATCTTCTATTGCCTTGTTTTGGCGTTCTCTCTCTTTATGGCCGCAATTTACTAACATATAATTCTTCCAGAGAAGGCTAAGCATTAACAATAGCTCCTCCTACCATCATAATACTCCCGCCATCTTTTTATAAAATTTTTTTCTTATGAATTAATCTTTTATGAACTAAAACTTTCTGGGATAATCCCCTGTGTAACAAGAAAGTCTTTTGACGCAATCCCTGCAGTAATTTTCAACTATAACCTTAACAACATCCTCAATGTCTAACCTTCCTAGATCCGCCGCTTCATTCTAAACATGTTTTTTGCTAACACACTATAGCCTATACTAAGGCTGCTAATTACAGCAGAGTGGTAAATCGTATTGATAATCTTTTTTTCACTCATTTTTTTTATTAACTAAAAAAATAATTAAAATAATCATAATACGAAAAGGGTGTCTATGTGCTTTTTAATCAGATAATCTTTTGTTGTTAAAGCTAAAATTAAAGTTGCAATAGTTTTGGCGATCTTTATCTTTCCCATGTTGGGCGGTTTTATTCTTAACAAACATTTTGCAAGGGTTGAATAAACTATAACGCCAACGATAGGCACTGCATAATTAACCAGCGTTAAAAATCATGGTTTTAAAAGTTTATATTATTTTTTATTGTTTTAAAAATTGGTTGTGACGAAATATTAAGTGTGAGGGGGAAGCAGACTACCCCGTAGACAACTGCCCTAAAGAAAGATTATCTCTCTGGCTGCGTGTGGGAAAAAACTAGACAGTATTTAGGTGTTGAACTACGTATTGAACAGATTCAACAACTGTCTACTTCAGACGTTGAGAAGTACTACGCTAGGTACGAAGCACAGCTGGGGTCAAAAAAAGGTTAGATCGTAGGACAGACAATGATTAGTTTATATGCTAAGTTAGTAAGTAAGATTGCGCCCGGGTTGATTCAGAAGAAGATTTAAAATACGACTTATCACAAGATCGGTTTTTAAAAAAGTCCCTAGAAACTCTTGCATGTAACATGTATTACAGAAATTTTGGGGCGATGTTATGCCCATTCGTCATGGGATAATTACTTTTAATCATATTAATTTTTATCATATTAAAAATTTGTCGCAATAAAAAAAAGAGCGATCAGGAGAAGAAGACGTCGCAGGACAGTCCGCAGGAGCAGAATGTAACACAAGTTGAATGTAACCCCGGAGCAGAATGTACCCCAATGGTAAAGTTACTAAGTCTAAAAATCCTGGACGTGTTGAGGCGGGGCGTAAACTGGCTGAATGGGAAAAGACTAAGAAAATCAAACAATCAGCAAACCAAAATTATTAGATAGTAATACAGCATCGCCACCGCCAACAAAAACACAATTAACAAAAACACAATCACAAACAAACGATAAGATGTATTATTATGTATTGGGAGCTGTTGTTGTTGGTGGGGGAGTTTTAGCATACAAATACCTAACGCCATACCTAACAACAAAGCCGCAAGCCCCCCCAGTAAAAAGAAGAAAAAACCCAAATTCTGCAAAAGAGAGCAACCTCCTGCCTGTAGACCCATTTTCTTTGTATAGTTTTTTAAGAACTAGTAAAGTACAAGTTAAAAACTAAATAAAGTACAAGTTAAGTGAGTTATAGAAAGTACTTTTTAAGTTAAGTGCAAGTAAATTACAAGTAAAGTACAAGTAAATTTATAAGTTCTTTTTTAAGTACTAGTTAGGTTCTTAAATAAGTACTAGTTAGGTTCTTAAATAAGTACTAGTTTGGTTCCTAAGTTAAGTTCTTGTTAGGTTTTAAGTTAAGTTCTTGTTAGGTTCTTAAGTCAAGTTAGTCAAGTTAATCTTTTAAAGTTCTCCCAAAGCCTTACAGCATATGAGAACTCAGGGGCTCACGTAAGTTCTCTTGTTATTGTTAGAGACTAGTGATTTCTTGTTAACAGCAGTTGTGTTTACTTGATGAAGGTAGAGCGCAGATTAACATTTGTGTGTGAATACTTTGTTTTCAAAGAGAGCTTGCTTGTGTTATCGTGGATATATATTTTTTTGACAACTTCTTTACTTATGCCTTAGCTTTTTTCATTACAGAAGTTGGCTGGCAACGCTTTTACATCTTTGACCGCCAAACCAACATATTCTTTGATAACTGTCCCCTTAAGTTCCTCCTTCATCTTTCCAATTACTTTCTTGTTCACCCGTTGAATGTAGAGGGCTGTCTTAGGATAGTGCATGTGTCGTACCACCCATCAGCCCCCTTTTGCTACTTCAGTTTCTAAATCCTTATAGAAGTCTTTGTGGGGACGTCTAGAATAAAACTATCAGTGTCTTTTGTAAAGGACTCTTGCTTCTGGGTACCGCGGGGTTTTAAAATAGTCGTACAGAAATTCTAACATCATAACTTTGACAAATCTAATACAGTAAAACCAATAAACACGGCTTGTCCAACTTAACATCTTTTTTTCTTCATCATATTTCCAACCAGGCTGTCGTTAAATCTTCTAAAGTCTTGATAGTTAGGTTTAGAGGCAAACTTAATTGCTTGGTTTTCTTTTGTAACTAATTTAACATCTTTACGATTGTGTACGTTCTCCATAGTCTTGCCAAAACAGCTGTTGTTCATCAGTTTAAAGAAGTCTTTTTCTGAAGCATCAGTGGGTTGGGTTCTAAGATCAGTATTCTTCTTGATGTATGGCCTCATAAAAGGGCTCTTGGTCAAAGCAATGATTCTATGAACAGCTGTCAGCTTTAATCCGTGTCTTAGTAAAACTGTAACAGTCTGTAATGACAAACATATTTGTTTTGTGGCGAAGATTGGGAAAAAGTTTAGGAGGTTTCGATGGGGCTCATCTTTAATCTTTCTGCGGCTAGGGGGTAAATCGTTGTGGAGATCGTGTAATTTTTTAGGATATTCTAAGTCTACTTCCAAGATTTGTCCTGCTGAATTATCAGGCGTAAGCCCGTGACAACATTCCTAACACAGTATTAACATCATGAGGCCCTTTTTTCATTTAAAGTTTCTCAGTGGAGCGGTTGACTCATGGCCCATCCATACAGATTGTTAGCGTCTAAGTACATTAGATAGTTGGATGGTTTGTTGGGTCATAGTCGTCTAAAAACTTGTTGTTGGCTTTGCAGTAAGGATGTGAGGCCATGCTAATACCTCCCTCAGCCCGTCTTCAATCATCTGGAGTGTGGTAGATCAGATATTAAGTCAATCTGAATGTTTGTAGACTTTAAGAAGGCATCCAAGATAACCCGGGGCAGAGATGTAATGTGACGAGTCTAAGTTGTAATGTTTCATGCATGTAGATCGTAATTCTGAAAGACGTCTGCCAATAAACACACGTCGCCAATAAATATTGATCATGATAGTCGCCATCGTTTCACAGTGTAATTCTGTCCAGGCTTTTGGGCGTATTTATATTTAGCATCAGTTATGTCTTTGCCTCTATAGACTAGAAAAGAAAGCGCCTTTAGGAGGAAGTGAGTCTTCATCAAAACCCATCCCACGAGTTCTTTTATTCATAAGGATAGACGCCTTTACGCACTAAAGAGCTTCAAAATATTGTTTAGTTATTGGAAAGTCTTGTAAAGATCCTGCTATTTATCTAAACTAGCCATCAGATTGGGCAGAGTCATTTAAAAAAATAAAGAGTCAAGAGTAAAAGTCATGTACTTTTCTGAAGACTGTGCAATGCAGGTAACCCTCTTATATTCAGAAGTCACTGCTTGCATGATAAAATGAGATCGTAGCCTCGTAAGTTATGAAAGAAGATAGGCAGTTTCCATGTCTTAGGGTCAACCTTAAGTTGAGTTAAAAATTGTTGTATGCTGCCCTCTAAACTTTCCAGTAATGTGATCGTGGTCTCTTACTGCATTGCCTATAATTCTTTATTGCAAATCCAACAGTGTGTAGATGAATCATAACGTTCTTGGTCTTCAGGAGTCATAACAATGTCTGAAAGGTTCAGGTTGGTTGGATAATGATGAGAAGTTCTTTCATCTGCTCTAAAAATCTGTGGCTGCGTTGGGGCCCCTGTAAATCTCAGGTGTTGTGTGTTGACCGTCTGACCTAACAACAATAAACGCATAAGAACAGATCTGATGGTGAGTTAATAACGTTTTTTTTGTTCTTGTGTTGCGGACCCTAGTACTGTGGTTAAAAGCGATTCAAGTCAGCATAAACCACGTATGGGCTCATCTGCATTTTGTGTATATTCTTAAAACTAACTTTAGACCCCGGTTTTGGTGTGAGTAGTTTGGTTTCACAGTCTACAAAACTTTTACAGTGAGTTCTATGACTGGCAGCTGCTTCTATAGTAGGGATTCTAACTAAACACCTTCTACAAAGCTCTTTTTTAGCATGATTCTTTGATGTAAACCCATAACTCTGCTTATTGTTCTGATTAATACATAATGGCTCTTTGTACTATCTGCAAACAGATTAAGTCTACATGTTTGTCAAGTGATTCGCCTAAAGTGGGAGCGTTGGGAGAAGCCCTTAGAGGCACTAGATCAGCTTCTACAGACATGTGTATACGTTTACGTGATTGGTTTGTTTTGCTCTTCAAACTGAGATATGCTGTTTATACTCACTGGGAAAAGGGTTTTGTTATCAAAGTTCAGCTCTTGTTATATTGTTCATAATTGGGAAACCTTGTTTGCATGATTTTTAACAGGATGTAGATGCGCTAAAACACACCAATAAAACACATGTTGTCAGAATTATGTATGTTTAAAACTGCTCGTTTTAACTCTAATCTTTTGGGAGAGGAAGGTAAGAATTTCCGGACTATAGGATAGAACTTTGTTTGCCTCAATTTGATTTCAAGGATGTTCCCTTTAGACCAGCCGAACCCCTTAACTTTGCCTCCTCACTTGCATGTTAAACTGGGTAAGCATGTAGTCAGCCCCGTTAGAATTAAAGTCGTGATAGCTGATTACTTCTTTCTGCCTTGTTGAAACCCCGACTGGCATGTTAGTATCATCAGGCGTTATATAATCAATCAGAACAGCCAACAACACCTTTACTGGCAGTTCCATTGAAGAGACTCTGGATTTTAGAGATGGCGTGTGGGTACGCTTTCATGAACGTTTGTAGAGTTGATGATATTCATGTCTACTTCACTAAACGTATTTCTTAATTGTTTGTCACTACCAATATTTCTTCCATCGTTTTATAGTTTTCTGCCCTCAAATTTACTTGTGGTCATCATTTTTAAAGCCACAATATTTACGTAAATCAAAAAAATAAATGTGAATAAAAGTAAGTAAAAACAGGCTTTTATTCTTCACCCAAGTGTCGCAACACTTCAAAACACGTTAACCTTACAATAACCCCCCGCCAATATTTTTTTGCTTTTTCTGAACACTACAGTCAATGTTTATCACTTTGATTGCTTCGTTAAATAGTTCACTATTATCTTTTATTATATTGTCTATATCATTCTCAAACCCAAATTCACTCAAATCAATGTTTAATAATTTCATTGTTTCGTCAAAAAGTTCATTACAGTTCTTTAAATCAGATTTACTGAGTTCTGCGGCATTTTTTTTTATATAAAATAAATAAAAAAATAATTGTAAATTCAGCTGTTATTCATAGTTTTTTTCTAATCGTAAAACCTAATCTTCTTAAAGCGATATATATTCCTTCAGAGTCAGTAGAAACATCCGATCAACATCCTTAAGATCAGAAGCCATATAATCAATTAAATACCAAACAACTTTTTAATTGGTTGGGGATAAGAATCTGGTATTTCACTGATGGGGCCTGCTTCGCGTTTTTTCGAATCTTTATGTGATTAAAAAGATTAGTAATTGATTCTTCAAACCTGTTTTGTAACTCTTCTCTTTTCAGCCTTCAACTCGTAAAGTATATAGTAAGCTTTTTTAATGTCTTCGGGCTTCATTTTTTAAACCAGAATAAAATTATAATAAAAAAATTAATTAGTTCTCTCTCCCTAATTCACTCCCACATCTCTCTCTCTCTCATTCGCTCCACATCTCTGTCTGTCTGTCTGTCTGTTTACTTCTTTGTCTGTCTGTCTGTCTCCACCTCTCTCTCATTCACACCACACACACACATACATACATTACATACATACATACATACCCTACATACATACATACATACATACTACATACATAATACATACATACACGCACGCACACACAAACAATAGATAGGGAGGTGCTTGCAGGGGAATGTGACGGGGCTTTTTGTGGTTCGCACTTGAGCGACGTAAATTCGAGACAGCCGCCAAATGCACTTATCAGAGTCTGAATCAATAATCACAAGATCTCTTCAAAGTTCTCTCAGCGGCCGTCGAATAGACAGCCTTAAAGCAGCAAAACGGCAAAGCGGATGAAGATGAAGCGGGTAGCCACAGCAGCAAAACAGCGAAGCCACCAACAACAACAAAAGTCATTTTCATTATATACAAAGTCATGGAATCAAAGTGTCAGCAGGTAACCTTTGGCCGACCATGGCTGTAGCGCTGACAGGGTTTTTTTCCCTCCCTCTCATGACCTTTGACGACCATGGCTGGTAGCGCTGGTAGAAGCGCTTGTTGGTCTTGTGAGGATTGCTATCATGACCTTTGACGACCATGGCTGGAGCGCTGGCGTCTCTTTAGCCTGTAGACACGCTTGGTTGGTCTTGTGAGGATTGCGGATCAAGATACATTGGTTGTTGTGTGGGGTAGCCCAATAGTTTCTTATCTCCTCACTACTCAAAAACATTACCTTTAATTCTTTTCTCATTGAGTAGATTTCAAAGAAAGATAGTCCAACGTAGAAAACCTTGAAAATATGGTTCAACAAAGAGGCTATCTCCCTCAGTTTGCGAGAGTATGAAGGAGAGATTCCAATATGTTCTCTCAGCCACTCATCCATTTTCCTTGCTTTCCACTTTTCTTCTCTTCTTCCAAAGATGGCAAAAGTAACATGTAAAAGATTGCCATATTGCAGATTAAAAACACATGCTAGTCGCCTCCTGCCTTTTAATTTGCCTATATCCTTCCTTCAGCTTTCTAATAGCAATGTCTGAAGTCACTATTTCTTCTGGAGCAAAATCAAAGACTTCTTTTCTCACTTTCTTACTCACATCAGCCTCTTTTGATTGTAAGTACTGGTGAAGTTCTTCTGATGACCTCGTCTTTCGTTTCTTCGCTTCAGGCACCCCATACAACGATGTCAGTTTTCTTTTTGGAAGAGTGGGAAATTTAGGTAGTTTTCCGTTCTGAGACGGTCCTTCAGCTTTCATTTGGGTTAACACTTGAACAAAATCGCTGTGGTAGCTGAGATTCTCTTATAGTTAAAGATATGTTCATCGTTCCACACAGGCATTGACCTTCCATAGTCGGAGAAGGAAGAATTAAAGTTGTGGCTGTTGTGAATAATTTAAAAGTTCTTGATGCGCAATTTGATTTTCTAAAAGTCTCTCTCTCTAATTCTGAAGAAATACTATCTTGCGACATAGATAATATTTCGTTTAAACAAAATCTTTACAGGCAAACACTTCTCTCTCACAGAAAAAGCACCACACACCCGCACAGCACAACGCCACCAAGAGAAATGGCAAGGCAGTTATTCTAGAACTGTGTTATGCGTCATACATCGAATGTTCTAGAATAACTGCCCGGTGAAAATGATGTCATACCCCCTGTCGATTGGTTGAATGTGCGCGCGCGCGATGATTAATACCGCAGGCTTGTGTTGCATTGCAACACCGCTGTCGGGACAGTAATGACAATTTATCGATTTGCGTGGAGGAGGCAGGGGGCGGGGGGATAAACGGGGTGGTGGTGGTCTGCTAATAGTGTCATTGAATGCAAGTTGTTCCTTTCAGAGATCAATACACAAGCCAGCGGGGCGGCCACTTGCGTGTGGTGGTGAGTGAACTGACTGGCATGCTTGATCAGTTCCACCATTTTTACTGAGATTGTTGCTGTTCACAGTCGGGAACAATTGACAGCGCCTTCTCTAATTTTATGTCCTGGAAGAGAATGTAAATATCTATGTTCACGATCACCCATATTATTCTGCACGGAAACCCCGTTTTAATTTGCTGATTTGGTCAATATTTAGAGGTTTTGAGGTGTTAATTTTTTGGAAAACAGCTGTTTAATTTGGCAAAAATCAACATGAGATGGACGTGATTTGTATGTGAAAAGGGGGGTTTTCGGGCAGATCACATGGGTGGTCTTGAACGAACATATTTATATTCTCTGCTGGTCATGTGTTTTGAACCTGGTATGCACACACTAGGAGGGGGGAGGAAAGAATCAGTTTTAGCCAGCAGATGGCCTAGGACTCGAACCTGTCAGGACGCTGGTCCTCACTGCTGACCTTCATTACCAGGTGAGCCATAGATAGTTGGGGAAAGCTACAGGGGAAACCTAAGAAAGAAAGAAAAAATTTTCATGTTAAATTTGGGGAAGCAGGTTACTTACACAAACCCTTATTCGTGTTTCAGCCCTTCGCCCTTCACCCCGTGAGGGGGTTTAAAAGATGGTCATGGTGTGGGGAACCACTGGTAGTTCAGCCCAGCAATTAAAGACTCCAGGGAGAGGAGTTGGAATCATATCTCTCAGTGACGGAGAATTCAGGGGGTGTACGATGTCTGAGAGAGACAGGGAATCATGATAGTATGGAGAGAGTCTTATATTTGATGCAGGCATGGCATCATTGATTATATGAGTTATTTTTCTCTGTCTGAATCTTGGGCAATGTAATGTGATGGCTGTTTTTTACAGAATCTTGAATGAATTAGTTTATCTCTCAGTGTAAAGAGAGATACATGTATAATATCTGTTTATAAATGTTTGAATGTGATTTAGTAAAGTGTTTTTTCCCTGAACGCACACGGAATCTTTCCAATCAACAAAGGCGCACTACCGAATGTTTTTTCTTCTCCCCTCTCTTCGGGGAAAAATCACTTTACTAAATCACATCAAACATTTATAAAAGATTTTATGCATGCATCCTTGTACCAATTTTCCCATTTACATTCAATACAAGTTTCTATAATGTCATGGCCTTCACATAACACTGGCTCAAGATCCAGACAGGAGAATAGGTAATTATTCAATCATTGATGCTATGCCTGCATCAGATAAAAGACTCGCTTCATACTGTCATGATTCCCGTCTCTCTCAGACAGATATCGCCCCTTGAATTCTCCCGTCACTGGAGATATGAGTTCCCACTCCTCTCCTTGAATTCTCCTGTCTCTGGAGAGGTGACGAGTTCCATCTCCTCTCCTGGAGTCTTTAGTTGCTTGGGCTGACTACCGGTGTGTTCCCCACCACATGGCCATCTTTAACCACCTCACGGTATGAAGAGTGAAAGGTGAAGGGCGAGGGTGAAGGGCTGAAACACGAATAAGGTTCGTGTAAGTAACCTGCTTCCCAATTTATAATTATGACTTCTTTCTTTCTCTTTTCTTTAGGTTTCCCCTGTAGCTTTCCCCAACTATCTATGGCTCACCTGGTAATGACTGGTCAGCAGTGAGACCAGCGTCCTGACAGGTTCGAGTCTCTAGGCCATCTGCTGGGCTAAACTGATTCTTTCCTCCCTCCTCCTAGTGAGGGCTTACTCAGTGTTCAAAAACACATGACAGCACCTTACCACCCTTATTAACTATCTCTCAGTGGTCACTTTCACCCAATGACCACGTTGTTTCTTTATATGAGTCATTCTCACAATTATTGGGCGGCCCGCTACACTAGTCAAGCACATAAATATTCTTCCTTTTTGTTGTGGCATTGGTGAAATGATTTCATATCACTAAACTACATGTGATGGAGCGTCACATGCCTTGATGTGAGACTACGTCACATGACACCCCCCATCTGGGGTGAAAAGTTTCTCCAGAAAATGTTTTTAAAGGATTACAACTTCACTTAAATCACATCTTAGCCATGAATCTCAAAATGTGTAACCATCACACATGATTCACCAATTATTAATCAAACGTTATAGAATCAATCATCATGATCCACATTAATACATATTTCAAACTTTCAGTCTTTCTATAAAAAAAATTTCATAATTGATCACCACATGTCACAAATTACAGTACAAAACAACTAGGGATATTAACAATTCAAAGTACAAATTGTGTTTATATATTGAGATGTAAAGCACATTTTTTCACTTGATCTTTGTCTCACCTCATATGCTACAAAAACCCCATGAAAATGAGAATATTTCTAAGTGTAAATGTTTCTCAATAGACATGTAAACAAATGAACATAGTTTAAACTTGGGTTTTTTTCCCCACATGTAATTGTTATAGTCCATTGAAAAGTGAAACATTTTTTCCATTGTTGAAAATGAACTAATGAAAACAATAGGTTTGTCTCACTGCACAATCAAAAACATGTGTATATGGGATTCAGCGTGAGACAGCCGCTGGTGAGCGGTTCACGCGTTCTGCGCTCTCTACAAGCGTTGAATACAGGCTGAGTGAGCTTTTTTTCTGACTTAGCGTTTTTTCTTTCGTTTTGAATCTCGTCCAGCGGTGTTCGCATTAATTTTCTATTCTCGTCAAGTTGAATGTTTTCATATTCGATTCGAATCATTTGCCATCGATTCTTTTCTTTTTCTTTTTTCTTTTCGTGGCTTGACATTTTGAAACTCGAAGATGTCCGGGAGAGGCGTTACCCCAGTGTTGGTAAAGGCGGGAATATTCCGACTCCTCCAACAATCGCCCCTCTGTGTTGGAAATCTGCCTGGCGGGCGATCGGGTTGCTGGCCAAGGGTCTGTTGTGGGAGCACAGCAGATCGGCAGCCTGTGGAGGATCTATATCCCGCCACGCAGGACGCTTAACAATAACTACTCGTTCAAGGTATTTTGTGTGGAGGACAGTTGTTCAATTGTTCTAACACTAATCCTTTTACTTTGCGAGACGACCTGGTGAGGAAAACCATACACGAAGTTTGAATCGATAACCTGCCAATTTCGTAGCTGACTCAGAGATTGAAACTCCCTCATTAAGTCGGGTGCGAATTGCGTTCGGCGATAAAGGCGGAGAGAGCCAGAGAGCGATGGAAAACTAACCCGTTTTCTTACTGGAAGGCGTTTTCTGTTCATAACACTTCACCCGTACCCTGGAAAAAACTCTGAAAGTCAGCGTGTTCACTGCAAAGGTCTTTCACCATGAACAGAAAAAGGCAGAAGGTAACAAGCTATTTGTTCCAAATGTCTGAGCACAGGTCACATGCATCAGTTTTAAGAAAGAGATTGTCTGTAGATTTTCCAGGCAGACTGGCATAAGCAGGCTGACCCGTTGTGCCGTTGGAAAAAAACTAATGATACCAGTGTGAGTGAGAGTGTGGCTGTGCAGTGTGAACGTGTAGAGAAGGAAGCAGACTGCTCCGTACTGATGAGAGCGAGACGACGAGTGAGGAGGAGAGAGGAGGAGAGCGGGCAGTCCAGGGGCCGTCCTTAAGAACGCCAGACGACTCTAACTCTACCCTCCAGGTTCAGTCTGCACGTCCCACAGGTCCGAGACGCCGAAGCGGCCCCGCTCCGGGAGAGCACCAGTCCCAGAAGGTGAAGGGAAGGACAAGCCAAAAAAGGAACACGGGCCAAGATTACCGTAAGTCACCCCTTTAAGTGCTAAATCTGACAGAAAGGCGATACAGTTTGGGTGAAACATTGCAATCCGTAGACTGAACCGGAATTTCGACCTTGCTGATGTTACGGACTATGGCCTGGAATGTTGTATATTTGGGTATGTCGGTTACTGTAAAGAAAATTTGCACTCATAAAAATTCCATATTATTCATGGATAAAATACGCATATGTTCTATTAATGTGAGAGGCTTGAAAATAAAATTTAAAAGAAATTCAGTTTTTCGCATTTAAAAGGTCAAAATTTGATATAGTATGTCTCCAAGGGCGCACATAACAAACTAGTGATTTATTGTATGGGAAAAAACAATGGGGGGGGGGGGGGGGGGGACAAATTGTTTACAACGAAGGCACAAACAGAAGTCAAGGAGAAGTTATTTTAATAGCTAAACATTTTGATGAGGAAGTTAAATTAGAAATTGCAAATACCAGAATTCTAGTAGTTTCAGTTAACTGTAATGATTATAGTTCAATGTTGGAAAACGCTTATGCGCCTAATAACTCGAGAGAAAAAATGTTGTTCATGAAAAATTTACAAGATTACGTTAATTGAATTTAGTGAAAACACTTTTCTTCTGTTGGTGATTTTAACTGTTTCTTAACAATGAGCTAGACTTGTATCAGGTCATGCCCATGCTGATCCAGAGTTAGAGCATTTAACCACACTGTTGCTACTCTGCAAGTCACAGACATGTGGAAGGCATTTACCACACTGTTGCTACTCTACAACTCACAGACATGTGGAGAGCATTTTAACCACACTGTTGCTACTCTAAACTCACAGACATGTGGAGGCATTTAACCACACTGTGCTACTTGCAACTCACAGACATGTGGAGAGCATTTAACCACACTGTTGCTACTCTACAACTCACAGATGTGGAGAGCGTTTCTAAAAGCGAAAAAGACTTTACTTGGTTCGGGCAAATCCCTTTATTGCCCGTCGCTTAGATTACTGTTTTATCTGAGGGAATGCTACAGTTCAGTGTTTTGTGTGAACACACCAACTTTCCTCACTCGGATCACAAAGCGATATCATTAGAACTTAACAGCAGCGATTTCAGTCGTGGTCCTAGTTATTGGAAATTTAATAATAGTTACTTAAAGGACCCAGTATTTGTTCAAAAGATAAATGATTTATTAGACAGAGAAATTAATAGTCTTCCAGACACAAACTCATATATGTGTACATGGGAATTATGTAAAATCAAAATTAGAGATTTTTGTAGTGAATATGGGAAAATTCTAGCCAGTAAAAGAAAAAATGATGAAAAGAAATTAGAGTTGAAATCTTGGAAGTTGAAAAACAAATGATTCATAACGTTACGAGTAAAGACAACCAAGAACAATATTTGATATTAAAACAAAAGTTAGAATTACTACAAGCCCACAAAGCAAAAGGTGCGCAGGTAAGAGCACGAATTAAGTGGATTGAAGAGGGTGAACGTAACACTAAATATTTCTGCAGTTTAGAAAAAGCAAGAGGAAAGAAGAAAGTCATCACAAGGTTGTGTAAAGACACAGGGGAAGTACTAAACAGACCAGCGACAAATTTTAGAAGAACAGGCAACATTCTATAAAAAATTGTATAGTCAGCGGTAGAAGTACACAACGTTAGTGAATCTGTTGATGTATTCTTAGAAAACGAAACCATTCCTTGTTTGGATGAAAATGACGTTGCTAGTTGCGAGGGTATGGTTAATACTGATTAAACAACAAACGCCTTAAAAAAGATGAAAATGGATCAGCGCCAGGGAGCGATGGAATAACTATTGAGTTTTTCATTTTTTTTTGAATAAATAAAAGTTTTCTTAACAAACTCGTTTGTGGAATCTTTTGATATAGAAGAACTAGCATATACCCAAAGCAAGGCATAATAACTTGTTACACAAAAGGGAAAGAACTTAAAAGAGACAAGCTGACTAAATTGGAGACCTATAACTCTGACAAACACTGACTACAAGATACTGGCCAAAGTATTAGCAGAAAGACTTGGAAGAGTCATCCACATAATTAGTTAAAAAACGACCAAGTAGGATATATCAAAGGCAGAAACATTGCTACAATTATACGATCAATAGATGATGCAATCAATTACCTTAACCAAACAAATAAAACGGGTTACTTACTGGCAGTTGATTTTTCAAAAGCCTTTGATTCAGTGTCAAAGATTTTTCTGTTGCATGCTTTTAAAGTTTTGGTTTCGGAACTGAATTTAGAAAGTGGGTTGCCATACTGACAAAGAACCTGCTAGTTCAATAAATCATGGGGGATGGATATATGAACCGTTTAATCTTTCTTGTGGAATTAGACAAGGATGCCCTTTTTCTCCATTAGCCTTTGTTTGGCAGTAGAGTTGTTAGCAATTAAAGTCAGAATAGCTCTATATCTGGCATCAGCGTCCCAACCACTGTGCAGATAATAATCCTTTAAAAATCAAACAATATGGTGGATGATACAGCCCTATTTCTTAGTGATAAAAGAGACATCGTCAAATCTCTAGAAATCTTTACAACATTCCAAGTTTCTCAGGTTTAAAATTAAATATACAGAAAACGAAAGTCTTACCCATGGCAAGGCAGATAGGAGAACCAAAACTTCCTTTCACGACAGTTGATAAAATAAAGATATTAGGAATTTATTTCCAACGTGATAGGATGGCCAGGAACATTGAAGATAATTGGAGTAATAGGATGTATCAAATGAATAAATTGATCAGAGAATGGAGTAAACGGGATATAAGTATACAGGGTAAGATTGCTGTAATAAAAACATTTTTACTTAGTCAGTTTCTTATGTCATGCAATCCATAGACTCCCAGACTATGTACTAAACAAAATTAACTTAACCCTGTACAGATTCCTGTGGAAGAAAAGATTTTAACATAGAAAAGCTTTCGAAAAAGTCAAAGAAAAGTAATGGAGCAAGCGTGGAGGAAGGAGGACTTAATATGATTAATCTGAGTAACTTTCAAAACTATTTGTACTTACATTGGGCGGGCAAACTCTTTAAATCCACTGAACAAGAAAACGGGGCATTAATACCAGATGGCATTTACAACACTCACACAGACAGATGTTTTTTTGTATAAACTGCAGAGCTAAAGACTTAAAAGAGTTAAGTTTAGTTCGTAATGAATTCTGGAAAGATGTGGTTTGCAGTTTATCTAAACCACAAAATACTAATAAAACTTAACGATATCGACAAAAACAATTTCCACAGTCAACGCTTTTTACAATAATTTAATTCGTTATAAGAATCGGGTATTATATTTCAAAAAACTGGGTAAAGAATGACATTGAGCAAATTAAAGATATAATTCATAAAAGAGAAAATAGATTACTGTCTTTAGAAGAAATGCAGGAATTGGTTGGCCAGAACAGAGCCCTTAAATTGTTTCAGTACAATGCTGTGATCAACTCCATACCAGCACAGTGGATCAGTGGATCCAGTCAGGTGAAGCAGGATCTGGGACGCTCCCTGCTTTGCCAGTATGCTAAATGCAAAGCCCAAACAAATAAGGAAACTAGTTATGGAACATATGGAAATTCAAACACCTACTGCGAATGCCTTCTGGAACAGAAAGTTTGGTAATGACTTAGACAAATCCACATGGTGTCGAGCCACAGACGTTACAAAAGAGGTAAGACTTCGAGTTCTCCACTGGAAAATACTACACATATATATATCCTACTAATATCATGCTTAGTAAAATGAAAGTAAAGAGTCAAACAAATGCTCGTACTGTCCTAACAAAACTGATTTCATTGAACACTTTTTCTGTGAGTGTCCAATCGTCAACAATTTTGGAGATTTATTGAGCAAACAATTTACTTAGAAACACATGCTCATATTAAATTATCAAACACAGATGTATTGTTTCGCATCAGTAAATCGATTGTTTCGAAGACAAATTATCAATGTATCAATTTTATCATATTATTGAGTAAAATGTGTATTAGTATTTTCAAAAGACGAACACGGGTATCCCTCTGCAACTAATTTTTTAGAAGAGTATAATGTCCGAAAGGGGGTGTGAAAGGAAAACTTCCCTGGATGGGCAAGAGAGTGTAAGTCTCAATATGCTTGGTGAGGAGGGGGGGGGGGGGGGAGGGCGGGGAGAGAGGAGAGAAGGAAAAAAAATTACATTGTTCATGCGTTTAATTATGAAAATGAGGTGTGGGAGAGGGGGGGGGGGAGGGATCTCTGCGGAGAGTTACGGAGTAGGGGAGAGGGAGGGTCCGGTTATCTAGGGGCGGGGGGGACTGGAGGGGGGGAGGGGTAGTGAAGGAATACAAATATGCCTGTTGTCTCACTTCCTGGATTTCCTCGTGTCTTCCTTGCGGACCTTTCATTTCGCTGTAAGGTTGGCTTCATCGGGGAACATCAATTGGTGAGACGACACATAACAGCTACTTAATTTCATCTCTACGACGCCGTTTCTTCTTACGTGTCTGTCTGCTCTTTGTCTGTCTGACGGTCTGTCTGTCTGTTGCTCACCACCGCCACCACCCCTCTCTCTTCTTTTTTTTTTCGGGGGATGGTGGTGGTGGTGTGTGGCGTGAGTGGCGCTCACGCACGTCGGAAGAGAGATTGAGGGGAAGGCCGGAAAATTTGGACCCAAGATATCCTTTCAGGTGTGCACACATACAGGATTGGGGGGGGGGGGGGGGGGAAGGGTGATGGACGTTTGGGGAGGGGGGGGGGCGATAGGGAGAGGGAAAGAAAAACTCCTAAGTCTTTTTCATGCTGTATAGGGTTTCCCTTGTCTTCCTTGTCTTTCTTTTCGCTATAAGGCTGGCTGTATCGTGGAATAGCCAATTGGTAAGACGATTTGGAACAATTTTGCATTTATTGCTACGATGCCGCCTCTGTCTGTCCGTCTGTCTGTCGGTCTCTCTCTCCTCCTCTCTCTCTCTCTCTCTCTCTCTCTCTCTCTCTCTCTCTCTCTGTCTCTGTCTCTCTCCTGTCTCTCTCCGTCTCTCTCTCTCTCTCTCAATTGTACATGTACGCTGACAGTAGAACAGAAAATGAAATTCATCATCCGGCTGAACGTTGCATAACGGGCAACGTAAGTCCATGGAGGAGTCTGGGTAATAGCGGAATTTATGAGTTGTAATATCTGTGATTCCAAGTCTGATTCGTATGAAGATATCCCTTAATGCCTTATTTCTGATGCACTCAAAATACGCTTCTATGAAAACTCGGATTTAAACGTTTTGTATATAGAATATCTTTCATGTTCCGGAGCCTACTGCACCATCCTTGTTTCCAACAGTCAGTTAAACGTTCCTTGAAAAGTCTTAGGAACCAAGGCACATTTTCCACACCTCCATTGAGCCACACATAACCAAAACCGTACATCGTAAGCAGCTTGCGGATATCTGATACCCAGCACGTTTTGTTATTGCTGTCTAGATTTATAAGCATATTGTAAGCTTTCTTGGGAGTCTTTCATTGTTCATTCTTGTGAGGCGGATCCAAAATCGGACAACGTTTGTTTTTGCGTCTATACTTATTGGTACTCTACCTGTTTCCCCATACACCATGTCATTTGGTGTTATGGGCGCCACATTTAATAACTTTTTCAACGCAAATGTATGAGCCTTTTCAATATGCATTTGCTCTAACATTCCCCAGATTTCTGATCCGTAGAGTAAGATAGGTTTTATCTGAGCATCAAACAATTTAAAGAAAATGTAGGGGGAAATATCTCCTAACTTCCATAACGTTTTAAGTATTTCCACAATACCTAGTTTTGCCTTTGCTGTCTGTTTTTGCATGGCGAGTGAGAATCTTAAACGAGTAGTTAGCCATACGCCTAAATATTTGTACGAGTTTACCACCTCCATTTCAGATTTACCGTTAAAACCATTTTTCATGGCGAGATATATAGCCCCCCATTTCTAAACACACAATATTAGATTTCTCCAGGTTAACCGAAAGATCAAGAGAATCTGCATTTTTTCTCAGTAAATCTAATTGGAGTTGTAGGCCCTTTACTGTGTATGAAAGCAAAGCAACATCGTCTGCAAAAAGAATAATAAATAGTTCAACGATGTCAGGGTGTAGCTGAACACCGTGTTTACCGTTGTGTATTATGTCAAGTGATAGTTCATTTATCATGATTGAGAATAACAGAGGACTTGTAATTTCACCTGTTTTAAGCCTTTCTGGCAGAAAAGAAATCAGTCAGACCTGCACCACTACCGCATCTAACACACGCTTTTACCACCTTGTACATGCTTTGAATAGCACTTAACATTTTACCCGATATTCCGTTCTTCAACATGATAGGCCATAACTTAGCATGGAAATAAGATCAAATGCCTTCCTAAAATCAATGAAAGCGACGTAAAGCTTTTTGTTACACGCTAGATGTTTTTGAATAGCAGCAAAAAGTGTAAAGACATGATCAATAGTGCAATGGTCTTTTCTAAATCCGGCTTGTTCCTCGCCAATGATTCCTTTATCTTCGATCCAGTCTGCCAGGCGTTTATTTAAAATATAGCTGTATAGTTTACTACATACATTCAAAGAGATATCCCTCTGTAATTGTTGGGATCATGAGGATTTCCACGTTTATACAGAGGTTGAATGATAGCTTCTGTCCATGAATCTGGGTACTGTCCTGAAGTAAAAATAAAGTTAAATAATTCTTCTAAATAAGGCAGTATCCATGTGTACGAATAAATGAATACCTCAGGAATTAGTCCATCTGGACCACCTGCCTTATTGCATTTTAAATGTTTGATTGAATCAAGGATTTCTTCACGGGTAATAACCGAGTTTAAGCTGTTTATTACTGGTGTTCAACATTGTTATTCTCCTCACAAACAATCGATGGTTGTGGCTGTAAAGTTGCTTCAAAAACATTCGCAAAATGATTTCGCCAGTCTTCCTTCGAAATGTCCCCCAGTGAATTCTTTTGCGTATGTCTGACATTTTTAAGAGTAGTCCAAAAAATTTAGAGTCGTTGGTAGCATTTAATAATTTGTCTCTAAGACCAGTTTTATGCATATCGGACTTAGCTTTCAGTAAATCTTCATAGCATTTCTTCTGTTCCAAGTACTCGGTTAAATTTGCCTTGGATCGCTCATGTCTGAAGATTCTTAGGGAACTTTTCACGGACACTTTTGTTGTCCTGCATTCTTTGTCAAACCATACTTGCTTTTTCGGGAAGCTACCAAATTTCAGTTGTTTTAACATACATTCTGAAGCCAATGTCAAAGTATCATTGAACACAGCAATGGACGCATTAACATCTACACTTATCATTCGTTTGGCTTCCCCCAAAGCAGTTATGGAATTGGGTCTGATTAGGCTGTCCTTAAACATATCGTAGTAGTCAGGATTCCAAACAAGTTTTTGTACACATAAACTGTCTTTTCTTTCTATCTTTCCATAACCATTACACCTCAAGGTTAAAACAATGGGCATATGTTGAGAATCAATTCTTTCATCAACGAGCATGTCTTGTATGGTATACGTAAGTGATGTGGAGATGACAAAAATAATCTATCACACTGCAACCATTATTTGAGATGAACGTGAATTTACCCGACCTATCCCTTTGGTTGTGCCATTTACAATAAATAGATTAAACTGTGCACCCAATTCAAGGAAAAGTTACCATGATAATTAAGTTCTCCGTCTTCTGAACTTCTCGTAGCGGACTCTACATAGTTGGAATCTTGATACGTTTCTAGAAAATATTGAACATCGTTTACATGGTAGGGTTGTACATTTCCAGTTCGGGCATTTAGATCACCACATATAATGAATGGAACGTCTCCAAAATTTTCCGACACATTCAACATGCATGATTCCACAGCTGAAATGCCGTTTTCAAAACGTGAAATATTATATATAGGAGACTGTGGCGGCGCTGCATAAACAGCAATCAGAAAGACATCTGTTGTTGACTTAAATAAACATTTGGACAGTTTTAACAACACATGTTTTCGGTTTCACAGTCAATTCTTGTAACTTGCTGATTTAGATCTTTCCTAACAAGTAGCGTCACACCACCTGATTTGCGGCCTGCTTTAGAAAGCCTAACTGCTGGACTGCTGTACTGAGTAAACTTGGTTAAAACATCAACTGTAAAGATTTCTGCAGTAAAGGTTTCTAGAAGACAAACAAAATCAAATCTGCTAATATACAAAATGAAGTCAGAATCATTTAGCTTGGAGGTGATGCCACAAACATTATAAGAAAGAAATGTCAGAGTTTCAGTTGTATGAAACGTTCCTGGGCTTTGGCCGAATCCCTATTGTCCAGTTTTGTTCGTCCCTTTAATTCGGGTTGAAACCGTTGTACCGTTGTTTGGGCCTTCTTTGGTCCGAAATTGCGTGGTTGCTTGGTTACCCATGGCCGAATGGTATTCACGGTGGGTTTTGGATTTTTGTTCCGTGCAGCAGAAGTGTCCCTGGTCTGTCTGGATGGCTGGAATGTAGATCTTCTGGAGTCCTCGTTTTCTTTGGGTGTTTCAGGGTGTCGAGTCGGAGTGCGTCTGGAAGCGCCTCCAAGCAGTGGACTGGAGGTTGCCACTGCCTCGCTGTACAGCAGCTCTCCTGGTGCTATCTTCTTTGGCACTGGAGTGGTGGTGGTTCTTGCAAATGACATATTGGCCCGCTGAATATGACCAGATCGGTCAGAACAATCCACGGTTCCTGTTTCAGTTAATGGTCGAGGTGCACGCTCGCGCATTGGTGTGTGAGTGTGTGTGTGCGCGCGCGCGCGTTTTGTAGTTATTCTTTTGTAAGTGTTTCTTATGTGTCTGTGTTTGCTTTCAAATTAACGTTAGAGTCTGCATTGTCCGACACGAATAATGTAAACAAATCATTGTGATATGAGCAAATGCTTACGTCAGTAAACCATCTGAATCTGAATCTGAATCTCTCTCTCTCTCTCTCTCTCTCTCTCTCCTCTCTCTTCTCTCTCTACTCTCTCTCTCTCTCTCTCTCTCTCTCTCTCGGAAAAAGTGAAAGAAAAGAAAATAATTAAGTCTACTGTTTAACTTACGTTGTTTTCTTTGTATAAACAGCACAATATCAGCGTTGAGAGTGCCAGTACACCACACATTAGAACATAAACAAACCCAGACACTTTGTATCAAACGCAAAAAAAACATTAAAATCAGCAAAAAGATGTACATTTTTAAAGAACATACAGACGATGCATGGAGTGAAAGAGACTAGTTGGAGGTTAAAAAAAAAAAAAAAGCTAGTAGTGGAAATTGTTTCTTTTTTTCCGATTTTTGTTTTTTTGGCAGATGAAGAGGACAGTGTGAAGCACCAAAAAACGAAGAGGTGGATTTTGGCATTAGGGAAAAAAAAAAGAAAAAAAAAGAAATCACCGCCTTAGGTGCTCCAGTGATCCGATAATGATGCCACAAAAAAAACATGTGTATATACATTTCTAAAGAGTTATTTGCTCATGACAGATACATATATATTCATCTTCACAAGCAAGTTAGACATAAATAGTACATGATGATTTTTTTTTTCAATGTTTACCAAAGAATAAAGCAAAGAATAAATATGTAATACATCAACATCAAGTAGTTGTTTTGCTTGTTAAAACATATAGTCACTTCAACAAGCAAATTAAGCATAAATACCACTTGATTTAAACAGTCAGTGGCATACAATGTCCTGTCAAATATGAGCACACTGTAATCATAAAAAAGACAAAAAACAGGAATAATCTTTCCCTTGAAGACAATTACATTTGTCCATGAATATTCATACACGTGACAATAAATCTGCCATGACATTTTGTGTTCCAGGCACTGGTTCAACAGTAAAATTGGAAATCCTGCGATGCCAAAGACCACCTTAATAATCTGCTGTTCTTAGTTTTTGACGATTGCAAGAACGTCAATGGCCTATGGTCAGTCTGTAACCGAAACTTTCCTCCAGTCAAGAACCTGGCGAACTTCTCACATGCCCATACAATAGCCAAGCACTCTCTCTCAATAGTGGAGTATTTCTCCTGTGTCTTTGAGAACTTTTTACTGGCGTATTGCACGGGATGTAACAAAGCACTTTTTTTTCCTGCAACAGTACCGCTCCCATTCCTTTGGAACTGGCATCGGTTCTCAAAATAAAGTCTTTTGAGAGGGAGGGTAACAAAAGAACAGGAAATGAGTTGAGTGTGTTCTGAACACACTCCAAAGCCTTCTGGCACTCATCAGACCACTCAATACTTTTGTTCTTCGTCCCTTTCGTCAGTTCAGTCAAAGGGGCCGTCAGGGACGCAAAGTGGGGTACATATCGTCTATAGTAAGACAACAATCCGATGAGTGACCTGATCTGTTTCTTTGTAGTGGGTTTGTGTAAAGATAAAATCTTTTCACTTTCTTTCCTTCTGGCATCATTTTTCCCACTGAAATAGTGTGACCCCAAAACTCGAGAGTTTGAAAACCGGCACGAATTTTGGATGGTCTCGCAGTCAGACCAAAACTTCTGAGTCTGGAAAAAAAAACAGCTCGTAAGTTAGAAAGGAGGTCACTCCATGACTTTGCAGCCAACAAAATATCGTCAAAAAAACTGACTGCACCACATTCATGGAGTTTCAGGGCTCGCATCATTCTGGCAAAAGAAGCTGGGGCATTTTGCAAACCGAATGGCATTTTCGTCCATTGGATAAGACCAAACGGTGTTTGAAATGCTGTCTTTTCCTTGTCAGCTTCAGCCATTGGAATCTGCCAGTATCCTTTAGTCAAGTCTACTTTCACAAAATAATTTCCCTCTGAGAGCTGACACAGAAGTTCTTCAATGTCTGGGATGGGCTCGGCATCGAACACAGTGATTTTATTTAATTTCCTGTAATCGACGCAGAACCGCACCGAGCCATCAGGTTTGTCCACCAATACAACTGGTGAGCTGTATGGACATGTAGAAGGTTCTATCACCTTTAAATCCAGCATTACTTTGATTTCTCTCTCGACCACCTCTTTTTTTGCAAATGGGAGGGGGTATGGTCTGGTTCGCACTGGTATTTCAGTAGTTAACTGAATACTATGGGGTTCAATACCAGTCACTGTACCTGGGGTATCTGTCAACACATCCTGATAGTCTTTCAAAATGTCTTTGAGCTGTTCTGTTTGACTTGCAGACAAATCATGTCGACAGAACCACATCACCATAGGTTTCACCTTTGATAGACAGAGTAGGAAGGGGTACAACATCATCTGCACTGGTAGATGTTAACACTCCTACATTTGCTGTTTTCACAACCTTTGATCTGTCCCTGTACGTTACATTGGGTACAAAATCATCACTGATAATATCTGTCATGTTGACATCAGTTTCTGACATAGGACATATCCATTTAACTGACTGGTTGATGGCAACATTTGTACGTTCAACATACTTCTTCAACATGGTCACATGGAATACCTTCTCAGTGTTTGCCATTTTGATCTTATAATTAACTGCAGAAAGTTTTCGACCACCTGAAAAGGACCCTTCCACATAACACGAAGCTTGTTATGTTCATCAGTAAGTAGTACAAGGACTTTATCCCCTACACTGAAGGAACGTGCCTTTGCTTTCTGTCTGCAAAGACCTTGTACACATCTGTTTTTCTATCAGCTGACTGTTGAGCAAGCTCACATGCATCCTTCAAACGATTATGCAGTTCATAAACGTATTGGTAAACAGTTTTACTGTCAGGGATGTCCGTCTTTTTCGTCCATTGTGTCATCAGTAGATCCAAAGGACCCCTTGGTGAGTGTCCGAAAAGAAGCTCGAATAGTGAGAATCCCAGCGTTTCGTTCGGCATGTCCCTGTATGCGAAAAGCAACGCCGATATGAAACGATCCCATTCATGGGGTTCCTGCCTTGCAACCTTTCTCAACATGGACTTTAACGTTCCATTGAAACGTTCAACCATACCATTCGATTGGGGATGATATGGCGTGGTTGAAATGGAAGAGATTGACAACAGTCTGTAAATTTCTCTCATGAGATCGGAAATGAATTGCGTTCCACAATCCGAGAGAATTTCGTCTGGAAGACCCACTCTGGAAAAAATCGCAAGTAAGGCTTCAGCGACAGACACTGTATCAATTTTCTTCAGTGGAATCGCTTCTGGATACCTGTAGCTGTATCCACCAAAGTTAAGATATAGCGATATCCGGAAGAAGACAGTGGTAAAGGCCCAACAAGATCAATAGCCACCTTCCGAAATGGGACGGAAATGAGAGGCATTTTGTGCAAAGGTGCACATGGGACGCGACCTTTCTGAGATGTTCTTTTGGCAGATATCACTAGGCGGCAGTATTCTGTAACTTCCTTTGTGACACCTGGCCAATAAAAAGAATCAAGAACTCTCTTTAATGTTCTTTTGATTCCACAGTGACCAGCGAACAATGCATCATGAGCCGTGTGTAGTACTGTCTCTCTAAGTGGCTTTGGAATGACAACTTGTTTGTTGTCCTGTCCAGGTACACACCTGTAGAGAATGTCAGAGTCCAGTATGTACGTTGGTTTGTCCGTTGGTATGTCAGTGACAGTCTGTTTAGCAGCAGAAAGTATTGTCGTCAGCGTCTCGTCTTTTCCCTGCATTTCTTTTAGATCATCTGGGGTAATCTGGAGTTCATCCAGTTTTGAGATTTTTAGCGGCTTTTTAGCTTTTCCTTGCTCTATGATGTCTGATCTGATACTCACAAGACAAGGAGAGGGGGAGAAGAAAAAACATTCGGTAGTGCGCCTTTTGGTTGATTGGAAAGATTGCGTGTGCGTATGGAGTAAATGCTGTCATGAATGCATGTGTGCAAAAGTGACAGTGTGACAGTGGTGACCCCGACGTAGCTGCCGTTGTTTTCCCCTGGAAGGAAAAAAGGAAGGATTTCTATTTGTGCCCTCGGTGCCTGGAAAGAAAAAAGATATTTTCAGTTGGGGAAAAAAGAGGATTTTGATTTGTATCCTCAAGGGTTTGAGGGAAGAAAAAAGAAAAGAAATTAGTTAATTATTTATTGTGTGTAAATTTGCATTTGTTTTTTTTTTCTATTTCTATATGTGTTTCGGGTGGTTGACATTTCTTTTGGTTGCTCTACTCCGTTAAGGTTTTTTTTTGGGGGGTAGGATTTCTTTTTGACCCTTCCCCACCTCAGGACCGATAGCCTCAACCTCCTCTTGCTCGTGCCTGGGCAGCAAGGGGCAGGGCGTTGAGGAGTCGCTGTCCTTCCCTTAGAGTATTAGAATTTGTTTTGTCCCCTTCCCCAGGACTGATAGCCCCAACCTCTTCCTGCTTTGATTTAGCAGGAGGGCATGGCGTTGGGGAGTCGGTAGTCCTTCCCTTCTCGTAAATATCTATTTCTTTCCCTTTCCTATTGTTTCATTTGATTTTTCCCCTTGCCCCTCAGAGTGTGGGATCGACTTCACCTCCGTCACGCAACTAGTGTAGGTGGTGGAGTTGATTACCGCTCAGCCCAAGATTACCGCTCAGCCCAAATAAACATCTTTATCTTTTGATTATTTTTTTTTCCTGTGTGTGTTGCGAGATTTTCTTTGCGTTTGGGGTGAATGTGCATTTATTGATTGATTGTTTAGTATTTTGTATTATTACTGTAGTGTAGTGTATATTGTGCATGATTGTTTTTCCCATCTCGAGTTTCACGGGAGACAGTGACCACTAGGGTGCTGTCTGAGGGCTTCTTTTGCTGTTCTTGATTTCTTCTCACTGTTTCTGATCTTGTGTATCCTTTCATTTCCTTTTCATCCCCTTTTCAAAACCTCTTAAACCTATCTCCTCAATAAGCTCCTATCTAGTTTTCTTTCTACATTTTCATCTTTTAGGTTGGATTTCCGCTAGTTTGTGTTTCTTCCCCTCTTTTTAATTGTTTGTGATTCCATTTTGTTTTGTAAATTTATATTCATTTATCGTATAAGGCGATACATTTGTTTTGTAAATTCATTTAAAATTAAGTAAGAAAGACTGACAACAAGAACATTTAAGAACTTAGACTTTATAAAGAATTTATTTCCAGAAAACTTTAGTATTGTGGGTTTTTTTTCCTTTCTTAGGAAAAAACAGATTAGCATTGAACGTCATTTTTTTTAAATTACAAATTGATACCTTGTTTTCGAAAACAAAATACTTCTGGAAAAATACATTCCTTGTGTTTCATATCTACCTTGTTTTAGTAAGCCGTTTTCTGTTTATACCAGAAATTAATTTTTTTATTTGTATATATTATAATTACGTTTTGTGAAACGTATAACATCATCATATATCACCTCATTTTTATTCCTACTTAGAAATTGTTTTGTGTTTATATTTGTTGACGGTTCATTATGGATGATTTTGATAAATATGTTCAACAAGCGGAACACTTGGGTTTTGATGGAGAAAAACTTACCAACTATGCGAAACAATGCATAGATAGGGCAGACAGGCTAAGAGAGAGGGAAGGAAATCAAAGGAAAATAGAACTAGAGTTTGAAGAAAAAAGACTACAGAGGGAAGCTAAAGCTGAAGAAAAAAGACTACAGAGGGAAGCTGGAGATAAAGAACGTAGAGAATGCAAATATGTTCGTTCAAGCTCACCCATCTTATTCTGCACGAAAACCCCCTTTTTCACATACAAATCACGTCCATCTCATATCAGTTTTGGCCAAATTTAACACCTGTTTTCCAAAAAAAATTAACCCCCCAAAACCTCTAAAAATCAACCAAATCGTTAATTTAAAACGGGGGTTTCCGTGCAGAATAATATGGGTGATTGTGAACAAACATATTTACATTCTCTAGAGACACATAAAAATTAACGTCCGCGGGAATGAGTCCTTACTAATTTTCTAATATGCTCTTCTACTTCAAGCACTATTAATAAATTAGAACTGGTTTTTCATCTTGTTTGTATGCTGTGCGCTTACACAACCATCTAGCATGACAACTATAGAGCCCAGCTATTGATCGATTCTCGGCAGCAGATGGTTGTGTGAGCGCACACACTGCGCCGTCTCTGTCAATATCTTAAAAAACTCGCTTCGGTCGTGGGGTGAGTCATGCGCGACCGAAGCCTGGACAGCAACAGCAGCAACCTAACCTATTTATAACCAGTAGATTATTATAGAACATTCGATGTATGACACATCTTCCACGTGTAAACCGCCTATCAAATCAAGTGCCGAGCTTAAATCACGTGACATTAACTGTCTCGCCATTTTACATTGTAGAGCCGTACTGTGCAGGCTTGTGAGAGTGATTGTGTCGTGCAGGCATGCTAGAGAAGTGATTTTACTAAAATTATTTATGTCTCAAGACAGCATTTCTTCAGAATTAGAGAGAGAACTTCTGGAATCGCAAGTTGCTCATCAAAATCTATTAGATTTCTCAACACAGCCATCAACTTTAATTCTACCTGACATGGATCAAGATTTTACTTTTCAACAAGCTCAAAATCTCCCGTTACCACCGCCAACACCGGCGGAATTGTGGACAGAGGAAGAAATGGTTATTTTGCAAGAGAATCAAGACTACTTTAAAAAAATGACAGAAAATAATTGAAAAGATTAAAAGGGAAGGGCCACAGGATTTGCCAAAGAAGCCTAAAAGAAAGCTTGAGCAATTGTTAAAAGAAAAAAAGGAGACAAAAAAAGGAGAACAGATCTTTCAACGCCACAAAATTACATAACTATCTTATGGCAAATCAGGCTGACATTCAATCAGCTATTTCCAGAGAAGCTTTTACTGATCAGATATTTTCCAAAACAACAAATGAAGCTGAAATTGTAGGAAGACTACAAAAAAGGGATGAGAAATTTGAGGAGGCAAGATGCACAGTCCTTGCTAATTTACGTTCAGTTCGGCAACTTCTTGATTTTGTGTAAACAATGGCATGAAAATGAAAGGAAAGAAGGGAGAGTGAAGGAAACATGGACTGTTTGGTTGTGAAAGCAAAAACCGGGTATTCTGATGTTTACGCACGAAAATTACGTGCTGTTGCGAGCGTTCTTTTTGGTTACCAGGGTTTTATGTTGTAGGACTTCCCTTTCGTTTTATTTCTGGAAAGCTGAATGAAATTAAAGCCATGCTGCAAGAGCCAGAATTTGCACAGCACTGGAGACAAGATCCACACATAGCAAGTACAAGCGAGCTCCAGCAATCCCAGTAATCGTTAACGGCGGAAGGCAACCGTTGAATCACAGCCTAAAAATAGAACCGATAACGCGTTAACGGTGACCTACTTGCTGGCATTTTTACTCCTGTTCCAGGGCTTTGCTGTTGTGGTTGGCCGCTTCAACGTTTCACCTATTCTCGCCTCAATTCACCTGCTTAAAGGCTGTCTCAGACGGCCGCTGAAAGAACTTTGAAGAGATCTTGTGATTATTGATTCAGGACTCTAATAAGTGATTTTAGCGGCTGTCTCGAGTTTACGTCACGTAAGCGTGGAAAAAAAAAAAAAAAAAAAAAAACCCTTTCACATTCCCCTGCAAACATTTCCCCATCTATTGTGTGTGTGTTTGTTTGTTGTTTGTTTGTATGTTTGTTTGTTTGTATTTGTTTGTTGTTTGTTTGTATTTGTTTGTTGTTTGTTTGTAGTGTGTGAGAGAGTGCGTTTTGGCCTACAAGCAATGCAGTAATCCAGGTTAAAAAGACCTGCTATTGATTGACATAGTTAATTAAACCGCACACGTCCCACCCCCTTGCCCACGCACGCACATATATAAAAAATCTAATGACTTACAGCACGCTCTTCTACTTCTAACACCATTAATAAATCAGAACAAACAACTGGCTCTCCATCTTGGTTAGTTATTTTTATATCTAATGAGTTTATAGGCCCATTAATTAATTCTTTAAATTGACTGTTTTTTCCAACTGAGATTAATCGATAATCGCAAAACCCTGCCCTAGTTGATGGCAAAACCTTTAGAACTGTAGACGGATAGCCATCAAACAAATTAGTTTCTGTTTTTAACTGTTGTAAATGAACATACAACATTGGGTTCACGAGAAAATCAGAAGGTTTATTTCCTTCAAATTGATAAACACCTTCTCTTGTACTAAATCTATAAGCTCTGTCACTACTGTGAAAGCCTAAGATTTTAGCCAAGCCCTTAGGGAAAGTATACTCTCTTCTTTCTTCTAGTGGAAAATGTATGGTAATTCTGAGGTTTGCTTCGTTAATTTTTAACAATATGCCAAATTCGCTAAGTACTTCTTTTAAAGAACAAAAGTTGTAGTAACCATCAGGTATTTGCACTTGAGTTATTTGATTGCCCGCCTCGTTACTAATATTGATCCAGTTATTTTGAGCCCCTTCATATATGTTAGCCCACATAACTTTAAAGCCAATTTCTTTAAGGGCAATCCTACAACTCCCGCGCCAATTGACAATTGGGTAAGTTAAGAACACACGCTCGTTTTGCTTGGTTATATAGACGAACATCCTTTTTATAACTATTTAAAAAAAATAATTTAAAAAAATGGAGCCTTTTAAATATAACGAAAGTGCTACTTACAATATAGGAGCGTTTTATAACCCCAAATCTTTAGACTTCAGCTATTTAACCATTGCAGTAGATGAATATAATGGCTTCCAAGTCAGACTTGTAAACCCACTAACTAAATATTTAAATCCGCCAATAAAGAATGATAGAGTGCCATCAGCATGGTCGTCCCGCCCTATGGCGTTTTACCAGAATCAGTTAAATTTTGCCATTTACTGCACAACTACTGGCTGCGGTGTTTCATATGCAAACCATTTAAACCATCCTAATCTTTTAGTAAGGTCAGTATATAACTTTCATGTTTATTACCAGTACAGACGAATACTAACTGAACTACAAGTAGTCCTCCCAAACGACAGCGCGTTTAACCCATTCAACAGCCCAATGGACAATAATGCATATGAAAGAATCTGCAACGAATTTAACATTAATCCTTCAACTGATATTAGACAAAAGTTAGACCGCAATCATGGGTTAGGCACATTGTATTTGTGGGGTACAAAAAGAGAATATACTTATGACTACTGGCCTGCCCACACCTCTTTTTAACCAGACAAACAAGTTCGATTAGGGTCCATAGAACAAAAACACCCTAATGCTTGGGCAACATTTATCTTAGATGAAAGTGAAGGCCTAACAATGCCGGGAGTGCAAAGACTTAATGACACCATACGAACATATGTTTGGTGTCTATTAGGAGCACAAGCACAGACTAAGTCTAGCATACTAGATCAGTCTACAGGCTTTGATGCCAGAAAACAATTTCTAGCTAATTTAGAAGATGCTATTAACTCTGCTGTTAATTTGCCTGCCAGCATACAAAGGTATCAAGAGGTTCTTGCACATGCTAGGTCAAAGGTTGACTTTGTTGTAGGCCATGGATTATATATGCTACCCTCTGACCTTAGACTACAGATTGGCATGATACAGAATTATAACAATGAAATCCTCATAGCTGGAGACGACCAAAACTTAGGGCACAATCAAGGCTTAAACACAAGACCCGCTCCATCCATTTTAAAGAAAGTACCTAGCCCTGAAGAAGGCGATCCAGTTATAAGCACCCCACATCCAGAAAGCAGCCCAGAAAGCACTCCACCTGTTAATCTACCTTGCGCTGACAGTCATACTAGCGAAAAGACCGCCCTTGTTGTGTTTTTAACTTTCACTGGATTAGCCATACTTTATTTCACTAAAAATTAATCCAGCAGCTAGCACCCCTAACGTCCACAGATGGTCAGCCATATAACCAGCTACCTTACCTATAGTAGACAAAACCCAACTAACAACACTGCCTATTATGCCAGGCAGAGCATCAAGCGCTTTAGCAGCTAACTTCTTTAATAAGTTTGCTAGATGATGTAATTGTTTTCTAATCCAACTTTTACAGGCTGAGGCGTTGGAGGAGCTACTGGCCCTGTTGGCGCACTACCTGTTAAAGCATAAACGAGTGTAGAGATAGCAAACCCTACAGAAGTGTTCACGCGCCTAGCAAGCGTTGTTGAAAGTGCTCTCCAGTGAAAGTGATTTTTCTGACTGAAAGAGGATTATTTGTGTGTAGTTTTTGGTACCTACATGTGTGTGAACATGCCGCCGTCAGTGTGGTCTAGATTTTGGTTCCTGTTTTTCTTGGATTTTATCAGAATCTTCAAGTGTGTTTCTGCTATCAGTATTTCAGCAAATCAATCAGAACTCACCTGAATTGTTTCTTAGCCAGCACCCCTGTTGTATCAACAATAGCTGCTCTTGTGAGCACTACTCAAAACAGCTCAATCCCAAACCGGCCTCCTGACCCAGTGCCACTGTTCTCTTGTGAGCACTATTTCAACAATTCATCTCCTGACCCACTTGACTTCTCACTGTGCCTAGCCTTCATAGTGCATTTGCACCTCAATACACCAAAGACAAGTTGCTTTCACTGCGTGGGAAAGCAACTCCACAGGATCCTACACTTGATGCCACCTTGTTTGAACTTGGCATCAAGCAGCGAGTGAAAGCCAGGAGATCCAAGGCAGGGGGGGAGGAGAAAGCAGAGAATGATTCCAGTGCTTGTGCTTGGTTCTGACATCCCTGTTAGGACCCCGGATACTGTACGTGCTGACTGCTGGCCGCTATCTTCTGATGAGAGGGTCGCTACTCCATTGAGCTATCAATGGTCTAGGGATGACAACGGTACAACATCTCCTGACGTCATCGACTCTGGCAGTGCATCATTACCTTCCTCGCCAGTGTTGGCGCCGGTGCCCCTCAGCCCAGTGTCCAGCGCCTTGGATGCTGAGTCTGCGCCTCTTCCTTCGCCGACGTCTCCCTCAACTCTACAGTCGCAGTGAAACGCCGGTTGTCCCCATTTCTTCCAGGGTGTCGGGCCTTGTGACGGACACTCCTCGTGGGCGCCAGCCTACCAACCTTATTGACATCAAGTCATCGTCACGTGATCGGCTGTCCGTGTGTGTCTTTAACGCACAATCGGTTGGGAAGAAGTCCAAGCGCATTGACATTGTGGAGTTTATCCGTGATGAGAATGTGGATATTATGTTTCTGACCGAGACATGGCTGAAGACTCATGGCGATGAATCCAAGCATGCGGACCTTACTCCTGCGGGTTACTGTCTCATGTCTCTTCCTCGAGCTACGAGGGCGGGAGGTGTGGCCGTACTGGTAAGAGAACACTTTCCCGTTGTGATCAGTACATCTTTCTCTTTTGCCCATAACAGTTTTGAGGTTATCCAGCTGACTTTGAACACTCCAGTTTGTGTGCATTTCTTTTGTGTGTATAGGCCACCCCCCAGCAAAACAAACAAGTTGACTGATACTATGTTCTATGCTGAATTTAGTGATATGTTAGCCACTCTTCAGGAATTGTTGTCATTGTTGGTGACTTTAATTTCCATTATGATAAGCCTGATAGTTACAGTATTGTGCGCATGATGGACATTTTGTCACTTTTGGTCTGAAGCAAGCTGTTTCAGAGCCCACCCACAGGTCTGGTCATCTCATTGACTGGGTGCTGTTTCGTTCTGATGACAATGTGTTTCGCTCATGTTATGTCTCTCAAAACTTGACTTCTGACCATTTTTGCTGTTCTGTGTGACTTCGATGTGCGGCGGCCGATGCGGCAGCCTGAGTATCGAAAGGTTAGAAATCTTCGTGCGATTGACTTGACTGTGTTCAGGCATGATGTAGCTGCTCTGGCTGCTGCGTCGCCCACGCCATCCGTGATCAGTTGTGTGGTGGGCTCCGTTCCATCCTTGACGATCATGCCCCAGCAGCGCAACGCAAGGTCCCTCAGCGTCACTCCACTCCGTGTTATAATGCTGTCGCTTCTGAACTCCGTGCTTTAAAGCATGACAAGCGACTAGCTGAGCGGCAGTGGTTGCGCTCTGGCTTGGTCATTCACAAACAAATTTTCTGTTCGTTAAAACACAAGATAAATCGTCTTGTCGACAAGGCAAAGACTGTGTATTTCATGATGCAAAGATAAATGCTTCTACCACTTGTAGGCAGTTGTTTTCAATCAACAACACGCTAATGAATAAGACCCTTGTACTGCTCTCCCTTCTTCTCCAGTCTCGTTATTACCTCAGAAGTTCTGCGACTTCTTTGTGTCCAAGGTGTCCGCCATTCGAGGCAACATTGACATGTCAGCCAGTGCAGTTGTTCCTGTTAATGACGATCGGTGTCCTTCAGTGGTACCCCCTCCTTCAGTTCAGCTCGGTTGAGGCTAGCACGGTCCTTAAGACCATCCGCAGTATGACCCCTACCTCCTGTGACCTTGTACCCTGTTCCTACACCTCTCTTACTTGAGTGCATTGATGACATTCTCCCTGTCTGACACAGATGATCAATGATTGCTTCCAGTCCGGCACCTTCCCTAGTGTTTTTAAGCAAGCTATAGTTAAGCCGCTTTGAAGAAGCAGGATCTGGACCCAAACAAGCTCAGCAATTATAGACCAGTCTCCAACCTTTCATTTCTTTCGAAATTGTTAGAGAAGTTAGCTTTGCAGCAGATGCTGGAGCACGTGTCTAGGTATGACCTTTTGGCGCGTTTTCAGTCTGCGTACCGTGCTCATCATTCCACTGAAACTGCTCTCCTCCGCGTTCTAAACGACCTTCTTGTTGCTTCAGACGATTCCAAAGTCTCCCTTCTCACGCTGTTAGATCTGAGTGCCGCGTTTGACACCATAGATCATGGAATTCTTCTCACCCGTCTCAGACACGTTTTTGGCATTGATTAAACGTAGCGCTTTCTTTCCTGCAATCATATCTCTCTGGACGTACGCAGACCGTTTCGATCCAGGCTTTTGTTTCTAAACCTACACCTCTCAAGTTTGGAGTTCCACAGGGCTCAGTTCTGGGCCCTCTGCTGTTTCTACTGTACACACACCACTTCCCAACGTAATGTATAGTCATTCAGTCTCTCACAGTGAATTTGCTGATGATACTCAGCTCTACAACTCTTCTTATCCCAATCAAATTCATAGACTTCTTTCTACCAGTGAAAACTGCATCTCTGACGTGAAACGGTGGTTGACCCAAAACAGCTCCAACTTAAATGATTCAAAGACAGAAGCTCTCCTGGTTGGCAGTAGGGGTAAATCGGACCAGGCCCTCAAAATCACTATTGGTCACAGCGAAATAGCATTCTCCACATCTGTAAGAAAACCTAGGAGTCATGTTTGATGAAGATCTGTCCATGAAACCTCATGTAAACAAAGTTTGTCAGGTAGCGTATCACGAGTTAAGAAAAATTAGCACTATTCGCCACTATCTTTCACAACAGGCCACTCAGACTCTTGTTACTTCACTTGTTCTGTCTCGTCTTGACTATGGAAATTCTCTTGTTGCCGGCATCCCTGACACTGCTAAACAAGCTCCAAAAAGTTCAAACAGTGCTGCTAGGTTAGTTTTTAAATGTCCCAAGAGAACTCACACCACTCCACTCCTTCGAGCCCTGCATTGGCTCCCCATCGCCCAGGGAATAGATTATAAACTTAGCATTATGTGTTTTAACGTCATCAACCAAACAGCACCGCACGCACTCAAAGAAATTCTCACAGTCTACACCCCCTCTAGATCTCTCCGTTCATTACTGACACTAAAACGTTCAAGGTTCCCCGACGCAACAAGAAAACTCAAGAACAGCGTGCCTTCTCTTACATCGGCCCTATAACATGGAATAGCCTGCCTCTCCATGTACGAAATTCTAATTCCCTGACACAGTTCAAAGGCTCCCTTAAGACCCACCTCTTTCGATCCGCCTTTCCCGCTCGCTAGTGAGATGCAGCTGCTTGCTTTGCATATGTACATAATGACTGATTTTGTATGAGTGTTATACATTACTGAGTTTCAGACACCTTAACCATGTACAGTTAGTTTATCCTTGTATATTTCTTATCCCTTATTTTTATTACTATTTTGTATTGTGAGTATGTAGATTGTGAGTTTTGTGAGTTTGCTACGTATGAGTATATATGCACGAAATGCCATTGTAAACGCCACGAGCTTCTTGAAAAAGAAGGTGTGTGCGTATAAATAATCCAATTATTATTATTATTACTAACTATTGTAATACCCTGTTCCCTGAACAGAGTCCTTATTCTTTCAGCTAGCGTAGTGTTTTCATAAAGTATTTTGTTTATTAGTTTCTTTAATTCTGCTTGTTTGTGATGCTGCTGCGCTCTGTTAGTTGATAGCAATTCTACCTAATTTTTCTAATCCATTAATTCTTGATTTTCATAAGCCCCCCCACACCCCAGAAAGACCCCAGAAGCCTCCCCTGTTAATTCCCTTGCGTGCGTTTTACAGCGAAAAGCCCGCCCTTGTTGTGTTTTTAACTTTCACTGGATTACCCATACTTTTTTCACTAAAATTAATCCAGCAGCTAGCACCCCTAACGTCACAGATGGTCAGCCATTATAACCAGCTACCTTACCTATAGTAGACAAAACCCAACTAACAACATGCTATTATGCCAGGCAGAGCATCAAGCGCTTTAGCAGCCTTCTTTAATAAGTTTGCTAGATGATGTTATTGTTTTCTATCCAACTTTTAAAAGGCTGAGGCGTTGGAGGATACTGGCCCTGTTGGCGCCTACCTGTTAAAGCATTAACGAGTTTTAGAGATAGCAAACCCTACAGAAGTGTTCACGCGCCTAGCAAGCGTTGTTGAAAGTGCTCTCCAGTGAAAGTGATTTTTCTGACTGAAAGAGGATTATTTGTGTTGTAGTTTTTGGTACCACATGTGTGTGAACATGCCGCCGTCAGTGTTGGTCTAGATTTTGGTTCTGTTTTTCTTGGATTTTATCAGAATCTTCAAGTGTGTTTCTGCTATCAGTATTTCAGCAAATCAATCAGAACACCCTGAATTGTTTCTTAGCCAGACCCCTGTTGTATAAAACAATAGTGCTCTTGTGAGCCTACTCAAAACAGCTCAATCCCAAAACCGGCCTCCTGACCCAGTGCCACTGTTCTCTTGTGAGCACTATTTCAACAATTCATCTCCTGCCCCAACTTGCTTCTCACTGTGCCTGCCTTCATAGTGCATTTGCACCTAAATACCCAAAGACAAGTTGCTTTAAACTGCGTGGGAAAGCAACTCCACAGGATCCACACTTGATGCCACCTTGTTTGAACTTGGCATCAAGCAGCGAGTGAAAGCCAGGAGATCCAAGGCAGGGGGGGGGAAAAAAAAGGCAGAAAATGATTATGTTGCTTGTGCTTGGTTCTGACATCCTGTTAGGCCCCCGGATACTGTACGTGCTGACTGCTGGCCGCTATCTTTGATGAGGGGTTCGCTATCCATTGAGCTTTCAATGGTCTAGGGATGACACGGTTACAACATCTCCTGACGTCATCGACTCTGGCAGGGGATCATTACCTTCCTCGCCAGTGTTGGCGCCGGTGCCCTCAGCCCAGTGTCCGCGCCTTGGTTGCTGGTCTGCGCCTCTTCCTTTCGCCGACGTCTCCCTCAACTCTACAGTCAGCAGTGGAAACGCCGGTTGTCCCCATTTCTTCCGGGGGTGTCGGGCCTTGTAAACGGACACTCCTCGTGGGCGCCACCCTTTACCAACCTTATTGACTTTCAAGTCTTTCGTCACGTGATCGGCTGTCCGTGTGTCTTTACGCACATCGGTTGGGAAAAAGTCCAAGCGCATTGACATTGTGGAGTTTATCCGTGATGAGAATGTGGATATTTGTTTCTGCCCGGGAGACAGGGCTGAAGACTCATGGCGATGGAATCCAAGCATGCGGACCTTACTCCTGCGGGTTACTGTTCATGTCTCTTCCTCGAGCTAACGAGGGCGGGGGGTGTGGCCGTACTGGTAAGAGAAACACTTTCCGTTGTGATCTTTTACCCCTTTCTTTTTTGCCCAAAAACAGTTTTGAGGTTATCCAGCTGACTTTGAACACTCCAGTTTGTGGGGCATTTCTTTTGTGTGTATAGGCCACCCCCCAGAAAAACAAACAAGTTGACTGATACTATGTTCTATGCTGTATTTAGTGATATGTTAGCCACTCTTCAGGAATTGTTGTCATTGTTGGTGACTTTAATTTCCATTATGATATAGCCAGATGTTACAGTATTGTGCGCTGATGGACATTTTGTCACTTTTGGTCTGAAGCAAGCTGTTTCAGAGCCCACCACAGGTCTGGTCACTTCATTGGGACTGGGTGCTGTTTCTTTTCTGAGGGACAATGTGTTTCGCTCTTGTTTTGTCTCTCAAAACTTGACTTCTGACCATTTTGCTGTTCTGTGTGACTTCGATGTGCGGCGGCCGTGCGGCAGCCTGAGTATCAAAAGGTTAGAAATCTTCGTGCGATTGATTTGGGACTGTGTTCAGGCATTGATGTAGCTGCTCTGGCTGCTGCGTCCCCCACGCCATCCGCTGTCAGTTGTGTGGTGGGCTCCGTTCCATCCTTGCGATCATGCCCCGCAGCGCAAACGCAAGGTCCCTAGCGTCACTCCACTCCGGGGTTATATTGCTTCGCTTCGGGAACTCCGTGCTTTAAAGCATGACAAGCGACTGCGAGCGGCAGTGGTTGCGCTCTGGCTTGGTCATTACAAAACAAATTTTCTGTTCGTTAAAAAACACAAGATAAATGTCTTGTCGCAAGGCTAAAGATGTGTATTTCATGCAAAGATAAATGTTCTACCACTTGTAGGCAGTTGTTTTAAATTTCCAAACACGCAAATTAAATTTAAGACCCTTGTACTGCTCTCCCTTCTTCCCAGTCTCGTTATTACCTCAGAAGTTCTGCGACTTCTTTGTGTCCAAGGTGTCCGCCATTCGAGGAAACTTTGGGACATGTCAGCCAGTGCAGTTGTTCCTGTTAATGACGATCGGTGTCCTTCAGTGGTACCCCCTCCTTCGTTCAGCTCGGTTGAGGCTAGCACGGTCCTTAAAGGACCATCCGCAGTATGACCCTCCCTCTGTGACCTTGCCCTGTTCCTACACCTCTCTTATTTTGAGTGCATTGATGACATTCTCCCTGTCTGATCAGAGATCAATGATTGCTTCCAGTCCGGCACCTTCCCTAGTGTTTTTAGCAAGCTATTTTTTAGCCGCTTTTGAAGAAGCAGGATCTGGACCCAAACAAGTCAGCAATTATAGACCAGTCTCCAACCTTCATTTCTTTCGAAATTGTTAGAGGGAAATTAGCTTTGCAGCGATGCTGGGCACGTGTCTAGGTATGACCTTTTGGCGGTTTTCAGTCTGCGTACCGTGCTCTTTATTCCACTGAAATGCTTCCTCCGCGTTCTAAACGACCTTCTTGTTGCTTCTGACGATTCCAAAGTCTCCCTTCTCACGCTGTTAGATCTGAGTGCGCGTTTGGACACCATGATCATGGAATTCTTCTCACCGTCTCAGACACGTTTTTGGCATTGTAACGTTGCGCTTTCTTTCCTGCATTTATATCTCTTGGACGTACGCAGACCGTTTCGATCCAGGCTTTTGTTTCTAAACTACACCTCTCAAGTTTGGAGTCCACAGGGCTCAGTTCTGGGCCCTCTGCTGTTTCTCTGTACACACAATCCATTCCCAACGTAATTTATAGTCATTCAGTCTCTCACAGTGAATTTGCTGATGATACTCAGCTCTACAATTTCTTATCCCAATCAATTCATTAGACTTCTTTCTACCAGTGAAACTGCATCTCTGACGTGAAACGGTGGGGTTGACCCAAAACAAGCTCCAACTAAATGATTCAAAGACAGAAGCTCTCCTGGTTGGCAGTAGGGGTAAATCGGCCAGGCCCTCAAAATCACTATTGGTCAAAGCGAATAGCTTTTTCCAAATTCTGTAAGAAACCCAGGAGTCATGTTTGATGAAGATCTGTCCTTGAAACCTCATGTAAACAAAGTTTGTCAGGTAGCGGTATCACGAGTTAAGAAAATTAGCACTATTCGCCACTATCTTTCACAAAGGCCCCTCAGACTCTTGTTACTTCACTTGTTCTGTCTCGTCTTGACTATGGAATTCTCTTGTTGCCGGCATCCCTGACACGCTAAACAAGCTCCAAAAAGTTCAAAACAGTGCTGCTTTGGTTAGTTTTTAAATGTCCAAGAGAACTCACACCACTCCACTCCTTCGGCCCTGCATTGGCTCCCCATCGCCCAGGGTATAGATTATAAACTTAGCATTATGTGGTTTTAACGTCATCAACCAAACAGCACCCCACCCACTCAAAGAATTCTCCTGTCTACACCCCCTCTAGATCTCTCGTTCATCTACTGACACTAAAACGTTCAAGGTTCCCCGACGCAACAAGAAAACTCAAGAAAGCGTGCCTTCTCTTACTCGGCCCTATAACATGGAAAAGCCTGCCTCTCCATGTACGAAATTCTAATTCCCTGAAACAGTTCAAGGCTCCCTTAAGACCCACCTCTTTCGTTTCCCCCTTTCCCCCTCGCTAGTGAGATGAGCTGTTGCTTTGGATATGTACATTAATGATGATTTTGTATGAGTGTTATACATTTTCTGAGTTTCAGACACCTTAACCATGTACAGTTAGTTTATCCTTGTATATTTCTTATCCCTTTTTTTATTACTATTTTGTTTTGTGAGTATGTAGATTGTGAGTTTTGTGAGTTTGTACGTATGAGTATATTTGCACGAAATGCCATTGTAAACGCCACGAGCTTCTTGAAAAAGAAGGTGTGTGGGTATAAATAATCACAATTTATTATTATTATTACTAACTATTGTAATACCCTGTTCCCTGAACAGAGTCCTTATTTTTTTCAGCTAGCGTAGTGTTTTCATAAAGTATTTTGTTTATAGTTTCTTTAAATTTTGCTTGTTTGTGATGCTTGCTGCCCCTCTGTTAGTTGATAGCATTTTTAACCTTTTTTTTCTTAATTCCATTAATTCTTGTATTTTTCCTGTTTTCTTGCCTTTTCTTCTTGCCCTAAATTGTTATCATCTGCTTTAAACCAGTTTATTTTTTTCTTCTTCTATTTGTTCATTTAGCTCGTCAAGTTTCCTATATTGTTTCGCTAGTGCCTCCCTTACAGTTGTAAGAGCTTCTTAATACCCTCAAGTTCGCGCTTTAAACTTTTGTTTTCACTCCTAAGAACCTCAATTTCACGCTCAGTGGGGCCAGAATCGTCAATTGTTGCTAATGTTTTTTGACCGTCTTTCCCCACTTAAACTCGTTTCAATTTCTGCTATTTTTTCATCTGCCGTTCGATTTAATTCTTGAAGAGGTTTGTTTTTTTATTTCAGTTGTGTTGGCAATTTTGCCTCAAGTTTTTTAAAAGACTAACCGCTTCAGACCTTAATTGTCAATAAAGTTTAATTGCCTTTGGTCAACATTTGGGAGATCTCTAAGAATTGTGGCCCTGCTTAAAATTGGGGTTTGGGTTTTGGTTTTGTAGTAAGCCGTACACTCTTTCCTTTACCGGTTCTTACATACAAATGATTATTTTCATCTGTTGAAAAATTAGAAACCCTAAGTGCTTCTGGCTGCTCTCGCCCCATATGGCCATATAATGATTCAATTCTATCTAGCAATCGTATTTGGTTTAACCCTACTCCTTGGCCCGCTGCTGCCCCTTCAAGCTCTTCCTGCAATGAAGGACCCAGTTCTGTTTCATCTTCTTCTTCAACAGGATCAATTGGGTCAAAATCTTCATCCATATTTTTTATTTATATTCTTTTTTGTTTTATAAAAAATGAACTCATACGGTTGTGACCTCGATCCATACAGAAAAGAGAAGGAGCCCACGGCATAATGGTATAAGGCAAACTGTAATTAGTGTAAATACTCCATCAACAGTTGAGCTGGAAGGCTTTATTAGTCAAGTTTCCTGATCTTGGCACTGATGATGTTATAATGCCAGGCACTGCTAAACTATCATTCAAAATAGATATTAAATCGACAGACCCTAATGCTACTGTTGTTGCTAATTTAGGCAGGGCTATTGTTAATCATATAGTAATTAAACTGGAGGGCAAAGAAGTCTTTTTACTAAGAGAGGCAGACATTTTTGCCCTCTATTCTGATCTATGGCTTCCTAAAAAAGAAAGAAAAGAGAAAGTTTATCAGGGAATACAAAGCCCAAACGGCCTCAAGCACAGGCTTAAAGCGGGGGATGCAAAGAATGATGTTAAAGATGAGGCAGTAGCAGAAGCATTTGGCAACAGATTCTGCATCCCTCTAGATTTTGAGCTGTTAAAGACGCATATGCCATATTACCAAGGCGCACTAAAAGAAAAACTTACTTATAAACTAACATTTAATCCTAGCAGTTCTGTCGTTCTATCTGAAGACCTTTAGCTAAATACACAGTTAGTGATATTTCTCTTGAGTTTGATGTTGTTACTAACCCTGAACTGGCTAGAACAATCTTAACCCAGTATAAAAGTAAAACGGTTATTTATTATGAAAACGTTATACATGCCATTACAGAAAATAGAAACAAGCGGGACACTCTCTGGAACATACATTTTAAATCAGGCTTTAAAGTCTTTAAAAGGAATTTTGCTTTGTTTACTGAAGAAACAACTCCTTTCAGAGAGAATCAGAAGCGTTTTATAATCCAAAAATTGAGAAGGTTGACTGTGCAATAAATGGCAAGTCTGATCAGTTGTATTCAGGGCGCGGACTTTTACCTCACCAACACTTTGATGAAATAAGAAAGTTGTTCGCTGGAGGTAGGCAAAGAGACCCTGCAGTTGATCATGTATGTAAAAAACTTCGCCTTTGATGTAAGACTCGAAGACTACTTAATATCCAAATATGGACTGTGGGTGGATTTAGATCCACATTTGACAACAGATTGTTTGGAAGCGGAGAAAGGAATAGGGCAGATGGCATAAAAATATATTATCACAAGAAAGCAGACGGAAACGGGCCAATAAAAATGCATATTTTTATGGTTTGTGATGCTCAGTTAAACATTGAAGAAAACAGGCTAAAAGGCTACGCCTTTTAAAATGCAGAAGAAATATCTAATAAAAACAGATGGATAGCTTGAAGTTTTTGCCAAAGATCCGCACTGCTCACTTATCTGCGGGATTACTGGGTGTGGGAAAACTGTCTTCGTACTTGATTGTTACAACAAATATACAGGTTTCATTACGAGTACATTGTTTATTTGCACAACCATTAAGCACAACAAGACTTACAAAGAAAGGAAGTTTATTTGGACAGACGATAATATATTTCCAGTTGATCCTAGTGACAAACTGAGCGACTGTTTAGAACATTACTATAGACTATTGAGGGAACTGAAACCCTGTTTATTATTGATGACTGTTCAGCTGAACAAGACATTGTTTAAAAAAGAAAAGCTCTGTCAAAGCTAGCCTTTAGTGGCCGTCACGCCTTAGTTTCTGTGTGGCTCTTAACTCAAAAATACAATGCTGTCTTAAAAGACTTTAGATCGCAAGTTTATTATTTTACACTAAGGACAAAGATAGTTTTTGAAGAATGTTAAGTGAAAATTATATAATAAGAGACAAAGATGAGTTAAAATAATAAAAGAGCAGTTAGAAAAAATCTAAAACGCTAAGCTATGCTTGAGGACTGACCCCCCAGTTCAATACATTTGTTTATTGTAGATTGTTTATTATTGATTGCTTATAACAATTTATTTATATTAAAAAAAGATGTCTCGAGGGCCAGAACCCAAAAGTGGAGCTAGCTCCTAAATGCACTGCAGTAGAGCTAAAAGACCTAGCAGACACAACTGACTTTGATCAAATTAGGAGTGCCGGGAAATGTTTATGGATTTGAGTACACAGATGACGGGGCTTACAAACGAACAGAAATTGAAGACAAAAAACGACAGCAGCATCCTACCCTAGAAGAGATAAAGAAATTTAAGGACAAACGATTTTTGGTAAATATGAATACAAAATTCATAAAGAGAGAATGCTTGGGCGTTGCTTCCTGAAATTGATGGAATTTAAAGTTTGAACTACGAAGCCCTAATGTATACTATGATAAGAACAACAATTTTAGAAAGGCTTTGAACGCAGGTCCCTTTCTTGTTAGCCTTGTCCCAGGAACACAACAGAAAAAACATATTGAAATAACTAAGCGAGGCTCTGAATATATGCTACAGAGAAAGAAGTCCGCCGAAGTGGGGAGTGACACCGTCGGCTTACAATTTACCCCAACGCTACAGTCGCTACCTAGGCAAATGACGATGATTTTTCGCTTATTTATTACTCCGAGGGAGGGAGATACTAGTTTGCCAGAACATGCGTTTATTAGAGGCATACAAATAAAGGCTGAAAACTTGGATGTCCCTTTAAAGTTTGTTATTGTTATTACTAAAAACGGAGATGAAATAAACACTTTTTCATCATCTGACAAAGTTACTATAATGGTTGACAAAGACAAACTAAACAGTACTTGACCTTTATTTTCATTAAGAAATGTTGATTTTATTGCGTTTTACTCTGTTGATGAAGTGCTGCCAGAAGGATTAATAAGAAATATGTATAAGTTAATTAATAAAATAATCTTATTTAAAAATGGAGGTTCGACAGTTTAGGCTAGAGTAAATAACTGATCTTCAAAAGGAAATAGAAAGCGACTTGGATAAGTATAGGCTTACTAGAAAGAAATATGCTAAAGCTTTAAATACTCTTTCTTATGTAATTACTGGCTCATCAGCTGTAGCTAGTGTAAGTGCTGGGTCTAGTGTTGCTGTTTTAGCCACTGGGGTTGGGGCGCCGGCCTCTTTAGCATTAGGAGGTTTCGGGTTAGGTTTAGGCGCCCTGTCTATGATTGTAAGCGCTGTTTTAAAAAAATTAACTCCTAAAATTACAAAAGCACACTGCCATTGTGGCCCTAGCATCAGCAAAACTTTGTTCATTAAGATTAAGAATAAGCAATTCATTACAGGATGAAAACATTACAGACGAAGAATTTCAGAAGCTTTGGCTGATGGTGAGGATTACAGACGGCAAAAATTGAACTTCAAAAGGAGTGGAGAAAGACTTTTACTTCACGACAGGTAGACACTAATGCAATTAAACAAAACATTGAAAAACAAACACATGATCAGTTTAAACCAAAATAGGCTAAAAAAAAAAAAAGTTTAGCAAAAATAAAACACTATTTTTTTTGTTAACTCACTGTGTTTGGTGGGACAACTTGCAGCTCTTCACGAACAAAGGATCTTTTAGGGCAGGCTTTTTAGACGAGAGAGTTTTTCTTAAATAATACACGGGAGGATCTGTTTTCATAATTCTTTCAACTTCATATACATCTACGCTCCATATAGGATCTGTAGCTCTAATTCTAACATCACCTTCTGCCTCTCCAGGAGCATACAAGTATCTTACTTTTAGTCCAAACGGCAAGAGTTTTTGAGTCCCCTGTACATCTTCAGTAATGCTATGTTTTTAATTAATTGCGTTTAACTGGTTTAAGACCAGTTGCTTTAAATTCTTCATTGTTCATGGCGCGTAAGACTGCTGGCAATCCCCTAACCCATTCTGTGTTGCGTTTCTCTGTCCATAATTTCTCTGTGATATTGATAGGTAACAGGCGTTCAGCTAGATTCTTATTAAAGTTTCTACTAGAGCTTGTGATCGATGGTTGCCTGGGATCCCTCTCTTAACTGTAAACATGATGTTTTAAAAACGTTGGGTTTACAGAACCTTTAAACTCTTTTCCATCATCAACTTGAACCATCCTAGGATACTTTAATGGACCTCGCATGTATATTTGTTGTAAAGCCACAGCCACAGCAGTTGAGCTTTTATCTGTTAAAGGTTCAGCGTCTTTATACCTCGAAGCATGTCAACAACTGTGAGAGAATACTTAAACTTTTTTCTTCTAACTTTATCATGTGGAAGATTTCAGCAAGTCCATCTGGTGGGTGACATTAGGAACTGAGTTAACAAATCTAGGCCTTATTATTCTTTTTGGGGTGGGCAAATATATTTGCCAGATTGCCCGTTTTAAAAGCCAGTCTTTCGCATCTGATTCAGACACTCTAGCAGCTTTACTCAGTTTTTCAATAGCAGTCTTTCCTTTCCAATACCCTTTAGGAGAATAATATATTTTGTACTTCGTATTGTCCATAAGAAGGATGTATTTTAATTGTATTCTAATTATTTTTTAGATTGAATATGCGAGAAGAATGATTGCTTCCCCTAGCACCCACAATAAAACCAATTTCTGCTATTTTCTGTTCCTCTGATGGTTCATAAAAGTCAGACAGTTCTGGCGGCGGTGATGTAAGAAACTTCTTTCCCGTCACTAAGTAATACTCATTCATTGCCCCATTCAACGTCTGTAAATGTTGTGCTCTGCATGTCCCTGTTCCCTTAAAGTTTTATAATAAAGTCTAAGTGAGCAATTCGCCTTTTCTCATAAGCGTCTCTTGCCCTTTAAATAAATCTTCCATTGCCTTGTTATGACGTTCTCTCTCTTCATCGGACTTTAATTTACTAAACATATAATTGCTTCCAGAGAAGGCTAAAGCTTATAACAATAGCTCCTCCTACCATCATAACTACTCCCGCCATCTTTTTATAAATCAATATTTTTCTTATTAATTAATATTTCTATGAACTAATATTTTCTGGGATAATCCCCTGTGTGACAAGAAAGTCTTTTGACGCAATCCCCGCAGTAATTACAACTATAACCTTAAACTACATCCTCAATGTCTAACCTTCCCAGGTCAGCCGGCTTCATTCTAAACATGTTTTTTTGCTAACACGCTATAGCCTATACTAAGGCCGCTAATTACAGCAGAGTGGTAAATTGTATTGATAATCTTTTTTTCACTCATCTTTTTATTAACTAAAAAAATAATTAAAATAATCATAATCCTTCTTCTTCTTCCTAAAATACTGGTTCACTCAAAACGAGTAGGTCACCAGCGTGCATGTTAAAAAGTAGAATATGTGCTTTTTAATCATATAATCTTTTGTTGTTTAAAGCTAAAAATAAAGTTGCAACTAGTTTTGGTGAATCTTCTATCTTTCCCATGTTGGGCGGTTTTATCCCTAACAAACATTTTGCAAGGTTGAATAAACTATAACACCAACGATAGGCACTGCATAATTAACCAACTTTAAACTCATGGTTTTAAAAGCATTATATTATTTTTTTATTGTTTTAAAAATGGATTGTGACGAACTATTAAAGTGTGAGGAGCAAGCAGACTACCCTGTAGACAACTGCCATAAAGAAAGATTATATTCTCTAGCTGCGTGTGGGAAAACTAAACAATATTTAGTGTTGAACTAAGTATGAACAGATTCAGCAACTGCCTACATCAGACGTTGAGAAGTACTACGCTAGGTACGAAGCACAGCTAGGATCAAAAATGGTTAGATCGGTAGGCCAGACAATGATTAGTTTGTATGCTAAGTTAGTAAGTAAGGTGGCGCCAGTTGATTCAGAAGAAGATTTAAAATACGACTTATACCAAGATCCCGTTTTAAACAAGTCCCTAGAAACTCTCGCATGTGACATGTATTACAGATTTGGAATGATGTTGTGCCCATTCATCATGGGTTAATTACGTTTAATCATATTAATTTAATCATATTAAATTTAATCGTAATAAAAAAAATGAGCGATCAGGAGAAGAAGACGCCGCAGGACAGTCAGCAGGAGCCACAAGTGAATGTACCACAAGTGAATGTACCACAAGTGAGTAATTTTACTAAGGATAAAAACCCTGGACGTGTTGAGGCTGGGCGTAAACTAGCTGAATGAACAGACTGAGAAAATCAAACCAATTAGTAAAACAAAAATTATTAGATAGTAATACAACATCGCCGTCCGCACCAACACCCCAATTAACAACAACACAATCACAAACTTAAGATGTATTATTATGTATTTGTCGCTGGTTGTTGGGTGGGGGAGTTTTAGCATACAAATGTCTACGCCATACTTAGCAGCAAAGTTACAAACCCCACAAAGCCAGTAAAAGAAAAGAACCAAAATTCTGCAAGAAAAGAGCATTCTCTGCAGTAGACCATTTTTCTATGTAATAGTTTTAAAGAACTAGATAAGTACAAGTTAGGTTCTTAAATAAGTACAGTTAAGTTAATATAGAAAGTACTTTTTAAGTTAAGTGCAAGTAAATTACAATAAAGTGTAAGTAAATTATATAGTTTTTATAAAAGTACTAGTTAGGTTCTTAAGTTAAGTTCTGTTATGTCTTAAGTAAGTACTAGTTAGGTTCTTAAATAAGTACTTGTTAGGTTCTTAAGTTAAGAACTAGTCAAGTTGATCTTTTAAAGTTCTCCAATGCCCTACAGCATTTGAGAACTCAGGATTTGGGCGTAAAGTTTCTCTTGTTATTGTTAGAGACTAGTGATTTTTGTTAACAGCAGTTGTGTTTTACTTGATGAAGAGAAGAGCGTAGATTAACATTTGTGTGATGAAATACTTGTTTTCAAAGAGGGCTTGCTTGTAGTTATCGTGAGATTATTTTTTTTGACAACTTCTTTACTTATGCCCTTAGCCTTCTTCATTACAGAAGTCTGGCTGGCAACGCTATACATCTTTGACCTCAAACCAACATATTCTTTGATAACTGTCCCATTAAGTTCATCCTTCATCTTTCCAATTACTTTCTTGTTTACAGTTGAATGTAAAGGACTGTCTTTAGGATAGTCGCATGTGTCGTACACCCATCAACTCCTTTAGCTACTTCTGTTTCTAAATCCTTATAGAAGTCTTCTGTGGGGACGTCTAGAATAAAAGAGTCAGTGTCTGTGTAAAGGACTCTTGCTTCTGGGTTTCAGCGGTTTTAAAGTAGTCGTACAAAAATTCTAACATCAATAACTTTGACAACTCTAATACGGTAAAGCCGATAAAAACCGGCTTGTCCAACTTAACATCTTTTTTCTTCATCATAATGCCAACCAAGCTGTCGTTAAATCTTCTAAAGTCTTGATTGTTGGGTTTTAGAGGCAAACTTAATTGCTTGGTTTTCTTTTGTAACTAATTTAACATCTTTACGGTTGTGTACGTTTTCCATGGTTTTGCCAAAACAGCTGTTGTTCATTAGTTTAAGAAGTCTTTTCTGAAGCATCGGTGGCTTGGGTTCTAAGATCTGTGTTCTTCTTGATGTATGGTCTCATAAAGGGCTCTTGATCAAAAGCAATGATTCTTTTGAACAGCAGTCAGTTTCAGTCCATGTCTTAGGTAAAACTGTAACAATCTGTAATGACACACTTACTTAGTTTTGTGGCGAAGATTGGGAACGAGTTTAGGCGGTTCGATAGGACTCATCTTTAATCTTTCTGCGGCTAGGGGGTAATCGTTGTGGAGGTCATGCAGTTCATAAGGATATTCTAAGTCTACTTCTAGAATAAACCCATACTGTTGATCTGAGGTCAAACTGTCCAACCACTTTAATGCCCCTTGAATATTATTTGTACCATGCCTGTGTACATCCTGAAGTTACGTAATGGAAGCTGTTGACTCATTGCCCATCCATACAGATTGTTGGCGTCTAAGTACATAGATAGTTGGATGGTTTAGTAGGGTCATAGTCGTCTAAAATATTGTTGTTGGCTTTGCAGTAAGGATGTGACGCCATGCTAATGCCTCCCCTCAGCCCGTCTTCAATCATCTGGAGTGTGGGTAGATCAGATATTAAGTCAATATGGATGTTTGTAGACTTTAAGAAAGCATCCCAAGAAAGTCCTGGGCAGAGATGTAATGTGATGAGTCTAAGTTGTAATGTTTCATGCATGTAGATCTGTAATTCTGAAAGACGTCTGCCAATAAACACACGTCAGCCAATAAATATTGATCATGAAATCGCCCATTGTTTCACAGTGTAATTCTGTCCAGGCTTTCTGAGCGTATTCATATTCAGAGTCAGTTATGTCTTTGCCTCTAAGACTAGAAAAGAAAGCGCCTTTAGGAGGAAGCGAGTCTTCATCAAACCTATCCCACGAGTTCATGTATTCATAAGGATAAACTCCTTTGCGCACTAAAGATGGATCGAAGTATTGTTTAGTGATTGGAAAGTCTTGTAGAGATCCCGCTAACTTATCTAAACTTGCCATCAGATGTTGGGCAGAGTCATAAAAGGATAAAGAGTCAAGAGTAAAAGTCATGTACTTTTCTGAAGACTGTGCAATGCAGGTAACCCTCTTATATTCAGATGTCACTGCTTGCATGATAAAATGAGAATCGTTAGCCTCGTAGGTTATGAAAGAAGATAGGTAGTTTCCATGTCTTAGGGTCAACCTTAAGTTGAAGATTACAATTGTTGTGCGCGGCCCCTCTAAACTTTCCAGTAATGTGATCGTGGTCTCTTACTGCATTACCTAATAATTCTTTATTGCAAATCCAGCAGTGTGTAGATGAGTCATAGCGTTCTTGGTCTTCAGAAGTCATAACAATGTCTGAAAGATTTGTTGGTTGGATAACTGATTGCGAAGTTGTTTCATTTGATCTAAGAATCTACTGGCTGCGTTGGGGCCTCTGTAAATCTCAGGTGTTGTGTGTTGGCTGTCTGACCTAAGAACAATAAACGCATAAGAACAAATCTGATGGTGGGTTAATAAGGTTGTTTTCTGTTCTTGCTGTTGTGGGCCATAGTACTGTGGTAAGATTGATTCAAAGTCAGCATAAACCACGTATGGACTCATCTGCATTTTGTGTATATTCTTAAAACTAACTTTAGACCCTGGTTTAGGTGTAAGGAGTTTGGTTTCACAGTCTACAAAACTTTTACAATGAGTTCTATGACTGGCTGCTGCTTCTATAGTTGGAATTCTAACTAAACACCTTCTACAAAGCTTTTTTTTAGCATGATTCTTTGATGTAAACCCCATAAGCCTGCTTATTGTTCTGATTAATACATAATGACTCTTTGTACTATCTGCAAACAGGATCAAGTCTACATGTTTGTTAAGCGGTTCGCCTAAAGTAGGAGCATTGGGAGAAACCCTTAGAGGCACTATATCAGCTTCTACAGACCATGTGTATACGTTTACAGTGATGGGTTTGTTTTGCTCTTCAAACTGAAATATACTTTCTATACTTACTGGAAAGGTTATGTTATCAAAGTTCAGCTCTTGCTTATATTGTTCATAATTAGATACTCTTTCTGCGTTCTTATAACAGGGTGTAAATGCGCTAAAACGCACCACATAAAACACATGTTGTCAGGATTTTTTATGTTTAAGACTGCTCGTTTTAAAACAAACTCTTTTGGGAGAGAAATGTAAGAATTGCCATCTATAGGATAAAACTTTGTTTGTCTTAATTTGATTTCAAGGACTGTCCCTTCAGACCAGCCAGAGCCCCTTAACTTTGCTTCTTCACTTGCATGGTTAAACTGTGTAAGCATGTAGTCAGCCCAGTTAGAGTTAAAGCCGTGATAGCTGATTACTTCTTTCTGCCTTGTTGAAACCCAGACTTCCATGTTACTATCATCAGGCGTTATATAATCAATCAGAACGGCCAATAGCACTTTTACTGGCGGCTCCATCTGAAGAGACTCTGGGATTTTAGAGATAGCATGTGCCACGCTTTCATGAATGTTTGTAGGGTTAATGATGCCCATGTCTACTTCACTAACGTATTGCTTAATTGTTTTTTTTCAATATCAAATATTTCTTCCATTGTATTAGTTTTCCATCCTCGAATTTACTTGTGAGGCTCATTTTTAACTCAAATATTTACGTAAATCAAAAAAAAAAAAAATGTATATAAAGTAAGTAACGGGCTTTTATTCTTCACCCAAGCCTCACAACACTTCAAGACACGTTAACCTTACAATAACACCAGCTAATATTTTAGCTTTTTCTAATCGCTACAGTCAATGTTTATCACTTTGATTGCTTCGTTAAACAGTTCACTATGATCTTTTATTATCTTGTCTATGTCATTCTCAAACCCAAATTCACTAAAATCAATGTTTAATAATTTCATTGTTTCGTCAAATAGTTCATTACAATTCTTTAAATCAGATTCACTGAGTTCGACAGCCATTTTTTAAATCTAAATAAATAAAAAAATAATTTTAAATTCAACTGTTATTCATATTCTTTTCTAATCATAAAACCTGATCTTCATTGAAGCGAATAGCTACTCCTTCAGGGGTGGTAGAAACAGTCAGATTAACATCTTCAGGAGCCATATTATCAACTAATATGGCAAACAACTTTACAACTGGTTGGGGCCAAGAATCTGGTATTTTACTGATAGCCTGCTTCACGCTTTCTCGCATATCTATGCGATTAAAAGATCAGTAATTAATTCTTCAAACCTGCTCTTTAACTGATCTTTATCGCCCTCCACTCACAATCCATCTTTATCTCCAACTCCATAATATATTACTAAGCTCTCTATATACTTCGGGCTTCATTTTTTAAAGCAGAATAAAAATGGCATTTAAAAATTAATTAATTCTGTAAACCCTTAATTTATATACCCTGGCAGAGAATGCAAATATGTTTGTTCACGATCACCAAATACTATTTTGCACGGAAACCCCGTTTTAAATTAACGATTTGGTTGATTTTTAGAGGTTTTGGGGGGTTAATTTATTTTGGAAAACAGGTGTTAAATTTGGCCAAAACTGATATGAGATGGACGTGATTTGTATGTGAAAAAGGGGGTTTTCGTGCAGAATAAGATGGGTGAGCTTGAACGAACATATTTGCATTCTCTAACGTCAATTTAAGTTGAGGCAGTTAGAACTAGAGACTGATGCTGAAATTAAAAGATTACGGGCATCGAGAGAACCTCCACCAGCTCCACCAGTCGGTTCTGCAAGTGCGCCTCAACCAAAATCGCATATATTCCAAAGTTACCGCCTTTCGAGGAAAAAACGGATGACATCGATAGTTTTCTTTCCAATTTGAAAGTCACGCAACGTCTTGTGGTTGGCCAAAGGAAAAGTGGACAATTGTATATTGCGTCGTTGTTTAAGGATAGCGCTTTGGCACTCTACCACACACTTGCGGCGAAACAAAATTTAACTTGGGATCAGTTGAAGGAAGAACTCCTCAAGAAATTTCAATGTTCTGCCGATCGTTTTCGCGAACGTTTTCATTCTGTGCGCCCTGACAAAGGAGAATCGTTTCCGTCGTTTCTAATTCGCATGAGTCACTGTTTGATTGATGGATCGATTTATCAAAAACGAACAAAACTTTTCAATCACTGCGAGATCTCCTTCTTAGAGAACAACTTTTCCAGAGCGTGAGCAAAGATCTGGCCACTTTCCTTAAAGAAAGGCAATTTGAAAGCGTTGAGGAAATGTGTCAGATGGCTGATCAGTATTGTATCGCTCACCCAGATAAGGGCTAGGAAAGGAGAATTTTCAATCTTTGAGTCTCATGCGTCATGTACTATCCCATCGGGACAGGGAAATTACAGAAAGGAAATCGTGGGTCATTTCTGGGTCCTCAAGGATATACCTATCCTAGGAATGGACAGGGATCTTTCCGCGGTTCGAGTGACGTTCGTCAGTACCAGTACTCACCGCCGGAAAAACCCGTTGCTCCTCAGCAAACGTTCCGAGGTCGTGGACAATGACCACCGCATAGACCTTTTGGGCCAGTTCGTGGACAGAACTGAAGTTCACAAAATCAGTCAGCTGCCGATCAGACAATGCGATGTTTCTTTTGTGATGGCAAGTTCCATTTGAAAAAGAATTGCCCTTTCAAACCAAATGATTCAAAATCCGCATTAGTCTCCACTGATTGTGAAGAAGGCCTTGTTTTGGCACCACATCAATCGGTTGATGGACTGATGTTAGAAAACGGAGCCATCAACGGATTGCAGGCTTCGGTTTTGCGAGACACTGGGTGCACCACCGCTGGTGTAAGAAAATCTTTCGTGCTTCAAAACCAGTATCTCAACACTGTCCAAAAGTGTAGGTCGTTTGGAGGCAAGATCGAAACGTTTCCGCTGGCGAAAATTTCGGTCGATACACCGTACTACTCCGGATTTCTTACCGCCTGTGTTATCGATAACCCAGTCTGTGACTTGATCTTGGGCAATTTGCCAGGTGTCTTTACGGTACATGGTGGTGCTGGAGGATCCTTAATTTCTTGTCTTGTGACTACCAGGTCAGACATCATAGAGCAGGGAAAGGCTACAAAGCCGCTAAAAATCTCAAAACTGGATGAACTCCAGATTACCCCAGATGATCTAAAAGAAATGCAGGGAAAAGACGAGACGCTGACGACAATACTTTCTGCTGCTAAACAGACTGTCACTGACATACCAACAGATAAACCAACGTACATACTGGACACTGACATTCTCTACAGGTGTGTACCTGGACAGGACAACAAACAAGTTGTCGTTCCAAAGCCACTTAGAGAGACAGTACTACACACAGCTCATGATGTATTGTTCGCTGGTCACTGCGGAATCAAAAGGACATTAAGAGAGTTCTGATTCTTTTTATTGGCCAGGTGTCACAAAGGAAGTTACAGAATACTGCCGATCATGTGACATCTGCCAAAAGACATCTCAGAAAGGTCGCGTCCTATGTGCACCTTTGCACAAAATGCCTCTCATTTCCGTCCCATTTCGGAAGGTGGCTATTGATCTTGTTTGGCCTTTACCACTGTCTTCTTCCGGATATCGCTATATCTTAACTTTGGTGGATACAGCGACAAGGTATCCAGAAGCGATTCCACTGAAGAAAATTGATACAGTGTCTGTCGCTGAAGCCTTACTTGCGATTTTTTCCAGAGTGGGTCTTCCAGACGAAATTCTCTCGGATTGTGGAACGCAATTCATTTCCGATCTCATGAGAGAAATTTACAGACTGTTGTCAATCTCTTCCATTTCAACCACGCCATATCATCCCCAATCGAATGGCATGGTTGAGCGCTTCAATGGAACGTTAAATTCCATGTTGAGAAAGGTTGCAAGGCAGGAACCCCATGAATGGGATCGTTTCATACCGGCTTTGCTTTTCGCATACAGGGAAATGCCGAACGAAACGCTGGGATTCTCACCATTCGAGCTTCTTTTCGGACACTCACCAAGGGGTCCTTTGGATCTACTGATAACACAATGGACGAAAAAGACGGACATACCTGACAGTAAAACTGTTTACTTGTCACGATACAGGGTTAGATTTGCTCCTCCGACTGTGTACCTTAGGAACGTGTGTGTATAGCTAGGCTTAAAAGAAAACATTGTGTTTGGAAGTTGTGTGCCTGTGCATGTTATTTTTAGTTGCATGCAAGCGTGCGTGTGTCTTCCTTAGATACTTCGTTCCCAGAGTCCAACAAACCGGTTTGAATTTTGACGTGGCCTGAACTGAGTTCAGGTAGACAGGGGAGGTCACTTGTGTGTGACGAGTCAGTCGAGACTAGAAGTTTCACTCACACGACGTATGCTGTGCTTGGCTTGGAACTCCTGTTCCCCACCGTGGTGGAGTTGTGGCGTGGACATTATTGCCCCCCAATTTCGTGGGCGTTTCAACAGTTTTTCTGTGCGCCTGGTCGTGGGTCCGTCTCGGGTTTCAGGTTTGGAACTTTTGCCGTTGTTTCGTCTCTGGATTCGGAAGTCTTTGTTTGTGCGTTTGTGTCTGTGTGCGCATGGTTCAATGTATTCAGTTATAATTTTCCTCTTTTGTTTCATGCTTTCTGGCATTTATGGTTTTATGCATGTGTATTTTAACGTGAGTGCGAGAAAATGTGTGGGTAGAAAGCGTGTGTATTTGTGAACGTGTGAGATTTGGGAGAGTTTTACTTTGCGGTGATGAGACGGAGTAACTTCCCTTCGCCCGATTTTAATTTTGTTATGTATTTTAGTAGAAATAAAGAAGGGAACAGTGTTCTTTTCCGTGAAGCTGGGAAAGCAAGTGGATTGTTATATTGAACTAGTCTGTATGTTTTGCATTGAGGGTTGTTTGTTTTTGAGAAAAAAAAAACACATTTAATTTGTAGTTAAGTGTTGGAAGTCAGTAGTATTGTATAATTTTTTGCTTTATATAAATTTCGGTTGTTATTAGAAAGGCGTGTTCTGACATTTTGACAGTTAGTTCTCTTCGCTGTTGGGAACTTGTTATAATTGGTCAAGGTCATGATGACCGGCGGAAGTTGACCTTCAAGGTCAATGTCATACATATAAACACTTGCTGAATTATTTCCCTTTGAATAACATTGTCAAAATTGTTTAAGTTAATTCTATATTAATGTTATTGTCTTTCTTTCTTGAGGAATTAAAAGGGTGTTTTGCATTTTCTTGTTTGGGAAAGAAAGATGGTGTTTTAATTAAATTTTACCTATGTTTTTTCAAGTAGTTGGGACTTAGGTTTTCCTTGGGGAGACTCGGGTTAGTATTACCTGTCAGTTTAATGTCATCCCCAGAACCTGATTAGTTGCTGTGCCGTGGTCCCTTCCGCACCTGAGCTGGTGAGAGTGGCCGTTGTCTCGCTGGTGGCCGACTGACGGTTGGGTGACGTCTGTTGTCTGAAGGACAGGAGCGGCGTGGAAGGAGTGACTCCATTGACTCCTCGTTTTAGCAACGGACTTCTGGTCTTGGGCTTCCGGACTAGGGAGCGGGTGAATGGACCGATGTAAGTAGTGGAGAGTGGATGAATGTGGAGAATAGAATGTGTCATCAGGTGGAAAGCGGAGAGGACTGTAGAGAACGAGGAATCAACGTGACAAAGAATATGAATGAAGTTCTTTGTTGAAGGCTCAACTATATTCGTCTCCGCCAACATCCCTGTGGATACTCGTGTTAGTTTTTGTTCATCTGCTCAGTTTTGGATGTGCTCTATCGTCTTGGTGTTGTGACCCCCATGAATCTTTGAACAGAAGAACACGTCAAAAAGCTTTCATCGCTTTGGACTTTTGGTTTCACCTTCGTTGAAGGAACTGCATTAGTAATGAACTATAGTTGGTGATAGTTTTGTTATCTCAAATTCTGAATTATTGTGATTCGTGCTTTGCTGCATGTTGGAATGATTTTGAATACTCTGTTGTTGTCGGGTGCATACATTTTTGAAATCTTTTGGCTGATATTGATTGTTGTGTGCATTCACAGGTTTTTGTACACAGAGAAGGAAGCAGAGCAGTCGGCAGTGTGTGTGTGTGTCTATAGCGTACGCGTGGCCTGTTTATGTAATTTTGTGCGCTGTTTGGTTTTAGCAAATTATTGGTTGTTGTTCTTCTTGTGGAGCGCATGTTGTGATGTGATTAATAAATTTAGTTAGCTTGTGTTACATTTGGTGTGGTGTGGTTAGGGGTGAATCATAGCTGAGTGTTTGGGCTTGTGGATGAAGGTTGAATGCAGGGCTGATCGTTGGTGTGCGAACGCGGAGTGAAGCCCCTGACTTAGTGTTTGCCGTCGCCCTCGGCGACGTGACAATTTGGTGGCAGCGGTGGGATGATGGATGAAACAGTAGGTTCGGGAGTTTCATTTCGTGTGTATGACTGGTGTGTGATAGGGTTTAGGACATCCTTGTTTTGGTTTGCATCTTTGTGTTCTGTCGTGTGTTTGTTTGAACGTGGGAGGTTGGAGGGGCCTGGGGCTCTGAGCCGCGGGAGTCCGGATTCAGAGCTCGACTGAGTTCAGGCCGAGTCCAGACCTGATAGCTTGAGGGAGGATCCACCTCAGGCGCTCAGTTAGGTCCGATTCATCTTAGCGTTCAGAGTTTTATTTAGTTCAAAATTTGTAGGTCAGTAGTTAGGGTTTTGTATGAGTGTGTGTGTGAAAGGCGTTAGGTAGAGTAAAAAAAAAAAAATTTTTGACGCTGTTCGTGAACTGAGTTTTCGCGATAGTCGACTGTGTGTGGTATGTCCATCGAGGACAAGAGACGTTACGTTCAGGCCGTTTGGTTCCAGACTCAGAGGCTTCAGAGGAAGAAGAGATGGATGCTGGCAAGTTAACTGTCGAGGAGAAACCTCGCTTGTTGAGCAAGAACGTTCTCCGATGGGTACCAACACCGAGGTTAAGGTGGACCCAGAGGTGTTACGGTTGCGCAAGAACGGGATAGCTCTTGGACTGACAGGCACCGAGTTAGTGGCTTTTGTTCAGGCGGAGCTGAAGGAAATAAGGAAGATGCGCTTGCGACAAGAGGAACTCGATTTGCGGAAGGGGGAAATGGGACGACAAGAGAGCTTGCGGCAAGAGGAACTCGATTTGAGGAAGGAAGAGCTTAATCAACAAGAGAGGCTTAGGAAGGAAGAGTGGGATCGCCAAGAGAAATTGAGGAAGGAAGAAATGGAGCTTCAGGAGCAGATTAGAAGGGAGGACCTGAAGTTGAGACAAGATGAGATCCAGTTGCGCCAAGCAGAGTTGGAGAGCTCGGAAAGGAAAAGGGCTGAAGACGCTGAGATCTTTCAAAGGAGTTAGCGAAGTTGGCCAAACCAAAGACGCCTGATTCGTCCCGTGTGCGGTTGCCCGAATTCGACGATGGAGATGATATTGAGGCATTTTTGCGACATTTTGAAAGTATAGCCGTTGCGCATGAGTGGCCAGAGGGCGTTTGGGCTGCGAGATTGTCTCCGTTGTTGCATGGGAAGGCGAGGAAAGCGTTTCTGCTTATTGATCGCGGCGAAACACCACTCAGCTATCACGACATCAAGACCGCTCTTCTAAGAGAATTTCGTAGGACTCCAGAGTTTTACCGGAGGAAGTTTAGGGAAATGCGGAAAGAAGTTGACGAGGATTTCACCCAGTTTTTGAAGCGACTGAAAGAGAACTTCAATCTGTGGTTGAAGCTGGCAGAGGTGGACTTAGAAGATCCAAAAGCATTGTGTGATTTGTTCTTGAGAGAACAGTTTTTGTCAACTCTCAGTGCCGACCTAGCTTACTACGTCCGCGAGAAGAAACCGCGAAATGTGGAGGAAGCCGCACAGCTTGCTTTTGACTATGTCGAAGTTAGGCGAGAGGGCAAGAGTGCACAATCCTACCATTGGCGCGCCGAGTCAGTTTAGGAAAACCGACCAGAGGGTCAGTCAGCAAATAGAGGAAGGGCATTGGAAACTGGGTTAACAAAGCCAACTGCTGCAACTGCAGGGAACTCGGTCAAACCAGGAGACAACCGTGTGACTCCCAAGGTTCCCTCGTCGTCCTCGTCTAACACTCCAGGGAAGTTTGCGGATTTTCGGTGCTACAGGGTGGGAAACCAGGTCATACTGCCAGGCAGTGCCGATCTTCTGTGAGATTTATACGCTCGTAACGGCGGCTAAAGAGAAGGGTTTGCCGGGACACATCGCTAAACTCACCGCTAACAGAAACTCCAGGCACGTTACCCACAATGAGATCTGTGACAGGGCTATCAAAGACACAACAAGTTAGTTAGTTAGTTAGTTAGTGTTTATAGGGTCCAGTGGACTACTAGGAGCCAAATCAGGACCTCAGCTATCATATCTAAATCTCTAGATACAAATACCCACACTAGTATTAAACAATCGCTTAAAATTTATGAGGACAAAAGCACAATTATCTGTTCAACTCCGACGACACTGAATACCATTATTAAACACTATATTTTATAAAATAAGTTTACCTCTTTCAAAAAAGAAAAAAATAAGATCTACTGAAATCTCACGAAAAAGAACCGATAAATCACTGGTGGAAAAGAACTTCTCTCTGATACACATCAAATCAGCACATTCTCTCAAAAAATGATTAACACTGAACAAGCTGTCACACGCAACACACCATGGGGGGTCTTCCCTTCTGAATATCCAACTGTGCGTTATATACCTGTGCCCAATATGTAACCGTGACAAAACCGATTCCTCTTTACGGTTACGTCCCACCAATGGAAAAGGATTGGTTAAATCTGGGCAAATTTTAAACAATTTATTATGAATTTGATTACACCATTCACTCTGCCACAGTTCACGACAATACAAACTAGATTTCTGACGTAGATCAGAGTGAGGAACAAACTGCATAGGCCTCCTGGAAAGACTTGCACCGACAGCTTGTTTGGCTGTTTTGTCCACCACTGAGTTACCATAGATTCCCATGTGGCTGGGACCCACAAAGAAACTATATGCTTTCCCGAAGAGACAAGCTGAGTATGAAGATCATGAATATCAGCCAAAACTGGATGTGACACTTCTCTTGTCGATAAAGCCGACAATGCCGACAATGAATCCGATAAAATAAGGAAATCATTCTGATCTGACCTGGACACCGCACTGAGGGCCAGATTTAAAGCCTTCAGTTCAGCATTTATAAACAGACGACCAATCCCGCAATCTTAACAAAGTAGGCTCCTGAAAATTGTTATCACACACAATGGCAGCTGCAGCCCTCTCACCTTTTTCAGAACCATCAGTAAAAATCTTGATAAAATCTTTATAAAGTTCACATTGCCCAAGATATAGTTGTTTATATGCAGCACTCGAGGTGACCTCCTTTCGAAATTGAGTTAAATATAAATTAATCTCTGGATTGGCGACTTTCCCAAGGAGGTAAATCAGTCTGTAATGGACGTCATCAACAGCATCAAGGTCAATGCCAGCTGCCCCGATGTGGGGCAAAATACGAATACCTAGTGGAAGAATCTCATTTGGCTTTAAGTCATATTTGGCTCTAAAAGGCGGGTTCATGACAATATCATAGGCAGGGTTTTCTGGATTAGCCCTCAGTTTCATATAGTAATTCATGGAAAGACACAACCTCCTTAGCTCCAGAGGGGGTTCACCCGATTCAACATACAAACTCTCTTTTTGGGGATTGTGCGAAGTGCTCCCAGAGCAATCCGCAGTCCTTGATGATGAATTGGATCAAGAGCTTTGAGGTAAGACTTTCGTGCAGAGCCATATACCACACACCCATAATCTAGCTTTGGTCTCACCCAAAGCCCGATACAATCGCAACAAAGTTCGCTTGTCTGCACCCCAATCAGTGTGACCAATAACCTTCAAAACATTCAAACCTGACTGGCAAGATTGTTTAATGTACTGAATGTGAGGCAAAAAAAGAAAACTTATTATCAAAATAACCCCCAAAATTTCACTTGTTTGGACACTTTAATTACCTGACCATTGAGACTGATAGCTGGTTCTAAGACCTGAGATCTTTTCCTATGGAAATGAATACACTCTGTCTTAGTAGCTGAAAACTTAAATCCATGTTCAGTAACCCATGCTGAACACGATTAACACACAACTGAAGTTGACGTTCAGCTGCAGCCAAAGTTTTCCCCTTGGCAGAGATGGAGAAGTCATCAACAAATAATGACTAATCAATTCCAGACTTTACTGACTGGACGATGTTATTAATCTTCAGATTGAACAGAAGTGGAGAAAGGATGCTACCCTGAGGGACACCCATCTCCTGCTCAAAAGGATCCGAAAAGGTTGAATGAAGTCTAACACTGAAATGCCGGTTAGACAAAAATTAGCAATAAGCATTGGTAAATTACCTTTGAAATCAAGTGCCTTCAAGTCCTGAAGAATTCCATGCCTCCATGTTGTGTCATAAGCTTTTTCTAATCAAAGAATAGCAACTACATGTTCTCCATTAATCAAAGTATTCCTGATAAAAGACTCATATTGAACCAGGTGATCAGTAGTACTGCGGTTGTTCCGAAATCCACACTGGGAAACATCTAAGGCCCCCAGATATTCTAACTGCAATAACAAACGAGAATATACCATTCTCTCCATAGTTTTACATAGCAACTAGTGAGAGCTATAGGACGATAGTTGTTAGGATCCGAATGATCTTTCCTGGTTTAGGAATAGGGATAACAACCACCTCTCTCCAAGAAGGTGGAAAATACCCTGAACACCAAACATGATTAAACAGAGACAACAACACATTTAAACCCTCAGCTGGCAAATGTTGAATAAATTGATAATTAATGTCATCTGGTCCAGGAGCTGAGTTGTTAGCTTTCAAAATGGCGTCCTTTAACTCATCCATGCTGAAAACGCAGTTGTAATCCTCAGAACTATTTGGCTCGAAGGAACAAGATTTTGACTCCCTGATCTTTTGATACGCTTGGAATTCCTTGCAATAATGATCAGCTGACGAATTTTGATGGATAGTAACAGCTAACAAGTTAGCAACCTCCTTTTTATTAGTAATAATCGATCCATTTACTTGCAAACATTTTATAACTGATGTAGCCGACTTTCCCTTAATCTTATGGATTAGTTTCCAGACTTTCCTTGAATTGACCTTAAAGGACAGATTTGAACAAAAAATTTTCCAAGATTTTTCTTCTTACTTTTAAAAGTATACCGACACTTAGCCCTACACGCCTGATGTTTAACTTTGTTCCCCACCATAGGAAACCTAGCAAAAAGTCTTTGAGCACCTTTTCTCTTACCCTTCAAAGTTTTGCACTCTTTATCATACCAAGGGGTGTTAACATCATTTGGTTTATCACGGGACTTAGGAATAGCTTCCTTAGCACTCTCTACTATCACTTTAGTGAATGCAAAACAGGATCATCATAACTCCGCAACAGATTCATAGGCAGTCTACTTAAAATCTGTTGCTGATAAAGACTCCAATCTGCAGAGCGAAATTTCCAAGTTTTCCGAGGGGACTCCTGAATTTGCTTCGTAAAATAAATAAAAATCGGAAAGTGATCACTCCCGCTTAGGTCCGTATGAACCTGCCATTCTAAGTCCAAAAATAAGGAAGGGTCACAAATGGACAAATCCAAGTGAGTCAAAGAACCAGAAGGAGAACAAAAGGTCGGTGAGCCCGAATTCAGAAGACAGAGATCATGATCCGATATAAAATCTTCAAGAACTTTCCCTTGAGAATTGGTGCAGTTACTTCCCCACTGTGGAGAATGGCCATTCAAGTCACCCAATAAAAGAAATGGGGTAGGGAGCTGAGAAATTAAACCATCCAACTTACTCTTCGAAATCACAGAAGATGGAGATAGATACAAACAACATATCGTAACGACCTTGTTTAACGAGATACGAGCTGCCACTGCCTCCAGATCCGTCTGAAGTGGAATTTCTGTATGTAGTACCGAATTATGAATATAAAGAGAAACGCGTCTCCTTGAAAAGTCTGCAGAAGCTGGCTTGAGTAAACAGGAGAAACCAGGAATCTCATGCTTCTTACTTGCAGTTAAAAGGGTTTCCTGAAGAGCAATTACCGAAGATCTATACTCTGTCAATAATAGCTCAAGGTCCCGACAATTTGCTTTAACTCCCCTTATGTTCCACTGGAGTATGTTCATGTTAGGTTGTTAAAAGAATATCTATTTATCCCTCTTCTCCAGAAACTTCACTGTCCACCAAAGAACTAAAACGATTCTTCAAGACAAGATCAGAAGCCGATGCTCCTGATAAATTTCTAAGTTGGAATTTGCCCTTACTGGACTGAAACCAGCTGCACCAAATACCTGACTTCGAGATTTTCCCCTAGGAGGGTCTGGAGTCCGAAAAGGACGCTCCTCACTGCGTGCCTGTCTCGTACTGCTGTTATTGGCCTGTGAGCGAGGGGACATCTCTTTCCTCCGATCCTTCACCCCTGACCTCTGATCCACAGCACTTTGTACAACTGAAACACTTTTTCCCTCACCAGCAGGGATGAAGCTTGTTGTACACTGCTGGACGGAACACTATTGCATTTCTGAGACAAAACCTCAACTGACTGTTCAAGTATGGTAAGCCGATTTCCCAAAAACCCATGACAAACAATTCTGTCAATTTCTTCTCTAGAGCAGTGAATGAGCTGCTCCCAGATCATCACCCGATGACCGGTTCGCAGAATCGTTAACCACCTTTGTGGATAAGTAGCAGCCGAAGGAGTCCTGACCCCCACTAACCTTCTAGCCTCAAGAAAGGAACATTTCCTCTCAATCTTTACTTTCTGGATCTCACATTCCTATTTCCACACTGGACAACTTTTTGAATTTGCTGAATGATCACCCTTACAACTGACACAGTATACAGCATTTGTACAAGATTCATCATGCTTCTTTTGTCAAAAGTCAAGAATAGCGTGTTAGTTTCAATTAAGTCACTTCCTTTAGAGATTTTAACTCTATGGACCTGCAGAACACTCTGACTTTTCATCTCAGTCCGAATTTCTGATTCAGCAACTCCAGCCAAGTCAGCACATCTGATTACCCCTTTCGAGTAGTTGAGAAAGGGGTGAATGGAAACCTTAACTGTGATCTGCATGAGTTGAGAACCATCCCTTTTCAGCAGCAACCGAGACGCCGCTTCCGTAGCACAGTTAACAAGGTAACTACCAGATCGGAGTTTTTTTTAATCATTTTAAATCCTGTGGATGAAACTCCCTCGAACCACTTGCAAACAGCAAACGGAGAGAAATCCGAGCAATGGATTCTTTCGGATCTTTTGCTTCCACTACAAGGAAGCTTGGCCATGTGTTTTGGATACCCTTTCTCTTTGCCACTTCTCTTATCCTCTTCATCTGAATCTGAATCTCTACTCACAGTCTCGTCCATAAACGTGCCATGTCCATCATCGTTTCTTCTCTTTTTGTTAGGGGGTATTTGTTTAGATGTCATAATGAAAAAGAAAAAACTTCACCTCCCCTACTCCCCACCCGCCATCGAGTGCCCACAAGGACGATGCCCCTAAGCGGTTCTCCAGCAAAGGGAAACACCAGGGTTATAGTGCAGGTATACACCGCGTGACACGCACTCCACCCCATCCACCAGGCTCATGACCAACTGCCGGGAACGAACAGGAGGCCACTCACCTGGCTTCCAGGGCATGCAACGTGGCACACGGTTTGACCCATGCCATGCCCACACTGTGGAGGCGACCGGTTGACAGCATTGGGCCCCATGCTGCCCCCGTCTAGGGGAAGTCCGGGCCAAAGTGGCGTGTTGAGGGATGCGGATCCTACTCCGAATCCCTCTCAACACCAGGACACCATTCTCCCCGACACGGGTCGCACCGCACGGTCAACACGGTGGACCAAGAGGCCACAGAGAAAATAGAAAGTGCTACAGAAGACTTGTGAAAAAAGGAAAAAATAGGATAAAGATCCGTAAAGGCAGAAGATAGAAACAGGAAACCTCGGATTAATAAGGAGAATGTTAAAGAGAAATGCAGGTGAAAGAACCATGGGTAGGCAGAAAAAACACACAAAAAAAACAGAGAAAAAGAATGCCCACTTAAAACAAAGTCCCACCTCAAGGGGCACAAGAGGGTGACCCTGAGAACTAAAAATAAGACACCCCACCTAGGCCCCCAGGGCAGACCCTGGTGGGGACCACAACAAGTTAAATCACTCACAAAATAAGGACAACTGACTGACACTGTAGCCAATTGAAACTCATCCATACGACCACCAAAAGAAACACACTTCACTGTGGTTCCTAACATCTGACTGTCGAAACTAACCCTTGCGAACGCCACAAACGGTAGCACTAATATTACGTAGAACAGAACTGAAAGTGCTATTCACCGAACAGACTCCAATGTAACTTGCCTGTGAACTCTCCAGCAGCTAGACAAGCAAAAGGAGTGTCAAGAACAGAGTAACAAGCACTGGACTGTTTGCTGTCAGCTGAGTTCTCGACAACAGTAAAGTTACCAACCACTAAAGGACACCTATCTGGATGGCTAAGTTTACAAACTCTACAAGGGTTTCTACCAGACTTCCATGGACACTTAACAGCTATATGTCCTGTCTTCTTGCGCAGAAAACACACTACGCTGGCAGACTGATCAGAAGCACTTCCTGAGGAACTCTTACTACCAAAGGTATGACGGGCACCACAACCACGGTAACGGTTACCAGCAAAGTTATTCCCACGACCAGCTGAGGAACTCGGATTCTCAACACTACACTGGAAAGAAGAGTACCTGTGTCCTCTATCAGACTGACCACTGTACGGAGTTCTCTCAGACCGCCCAGAAGTTACATAAGCAACAGAAGCAAAAATGTTTACATCAGCTTTTCTATAAAGCACTATATTGGGCCATGGGATGAACACGTCTGTACGACTCAGCAGACTTGATCATGTCACCAAAAAGTTTTCTCATCCTTTTCGCACAGAAAAGTAGCCAAGTCCTTAGAGACACACTCCAAAAACTGCTCTCACAAGATAAAATCCACCAGACCTTCAAAAGACTTTTCAATCTTTGATAAAGAAACCCAACGATCAAAAGAAACGCCTAAGCTCAACCAAAAAGGTTTCGAAAGGTTCACCTGAGCTAGGCTTAGCATCACGAAACGCTTACGAAAACCATCTGGAGTTCATTGAAACGTTTTCAACAAGCACTCTTTCAGAAGCTCGTATGACACATTATTTTCTGTGAGACTGTGATAGACAGTTAAAGCGGAACCCTCAGCAGTGCGGAGAGGTATGTAACCCACAAATTCTACTGACCACTCGGTCAGCCTCTCCATACCCCATGGGGTCGAAACGGCGGCTGGGCATGGGCTGCACCCACACCGGATGGCAATGCACATGCGATGTCTATGATCCCACGGTCAGCTCTCCATACCCCATGGGGGTCGAGACGGCGGCTGGGCATGGGCTGCACTCCACACCCGGATGGCAATGCACATGCGATGTCTACTGACCACTTCGTCAGCCTCTCCATACCCCCATGGGGTCGAGACGGCGGCTGGGCAGGGGCTGCACTCCACACCGATGGCAATGCACATGCGATATCTACTGACCACTCGGTCAGCCTCTCCATACCCCCCACGGGGCAGAGACAGTGGCTGGCATGGGCTGCACTCCACACCGGATGGCAATGCACATGCGATGTCTACTGACCACTCGTTCAGCCTCTCCATACCCCCACGGGGCAGAGACAGGGGCTGGGCACGGGCTGCACCCCACACCCAGACGGCAGTCGTTCCAGGTCGGACACGGGGGCTTCACCGACACTGGGGAACTGATAGCTACCTTGATAACCTAGCCCATTTCCTACATATTTATCGTTCTTGTTTTGAACCAGCAGTCACTCTTCCCATAATACATTTCACTGGAACATGGGGGGGAAAATACCCTTTAATAAAAGTACAAATTTAAATTTACAGTAACGTGCATTACAGTAGAAAATTTCTTTGATTAAACACCATGATTTTACATTGAAGGAAAGATCTCAACATGGTACCTCTTTCCAAAATACCAACATACAACTAGTAAAAAATAAAGGAACGATTTCATTCGTCCTTTTTTCTTCGACATCAGGAACTAATACATTTCCAATAATTCAGCACATAATTTCCATTGCTCACTTCCAAGCTCACCAATACATCTAATAAAAGAGCTTTGGGGGAAAAAAAAGATAACACTTTTTTTATACTATAGTGGTTAACTACATTACTTTTTTTCCAATTTTCTTTCTACTCCTCCATTCTTCTCATCCACCTCTCGACTCACATTCACTAACTACACCTCCTACTGTCCCCCATGTCTGTCAAATCCACAAGATATATCAGGGAACAATAAAGTTTAGGCCTGCACTAAGAACGGGAAAAATTACAATTACTGTAGGGAAAAACTTCATTAAGCCAAACCCTTACTTCAATTCCACTATCAACACATCCCTGGTGCCAGCGAGGCCCTGCCTCAATTTTCCTTGGCTCTCTGTGAAGTTGCTCGGCCGAAAATTGCGGAGACGAAGGAAATCCTCGATCACCACTAATACAAAACAAGGTGATTTAGCTGTCAGGTACACAGGTTCAACCGTTTTCGGTTTACCGGGTCTACGTGTACCCAACTTTGGGGACCGGACGAAATATGTCCCGTCACAGTTTGTTAATGACGCCAGTATGAGGCTTCCTTAAATAAAAAGAAGAAAAAAAAGAAAACGAAAGAAGTGTCCGTTTGTCGCACTTTCAGTTTTAGTGTTTCAGAATTCACCGCGATTCTTTTTGTTTTTTAACGCAATGAGGTTTTTCTCGTGACAGGGCACGCAAATCACTTAAAGTCATGGAGACGACGTGGCTATTGATTTGAAGTTTTTGAAGAGGGCAACAACTTCAGACACACTTGTCAATGGTAGGAAGAAAAGACGGCTTTCATGCTTCTTTTTGATATGCTGGAGCTTATTGTCTTAAAGCGGATTGAAAATGTTGTCTCTCTCTCTCACTCTCTCTCTCTCTCCTCTCTCTCTCTCTCTCTCTCTCTCTCTCTCTCTCTCTTTTCTCCTCTCTCTCTCTCTGCATTAGTACAATTTCCCCACCCCCACCCCCACCCCCACCCCCCCCCCCGCCATGCAGAAATGGAAAGAAATGCTTCGACTAAACCCAAAAAACAATACATTGCTAACCTTTGCACTGGGGACTGGCTATCGGTGCTATGAAAA
>CM031618.1:67903671-67910588 GCA_018398815.1 Conus ventricosus
CTTATGTCACGCGTTAATTGTATGACCTGTCCTTTTTCAGTTCTAACTGACCTGTTCCATTATGTGCAATAGTTTTGAAATTTAGGCTGGGAACATTCCGTTTCTGTTATTTTCTATTATTTTTCTATCTTTTATGAGGCACTGAACCATCGATTATGATATCATGCAAATGCTTGTATTCATGTTTCAGCGATGCTACGTTGCTTCGTGCTTGAATCCTTGTTTAATTGATTTAGGTCGTGTATTTGTGTGACCTGTATCAGTGTGAACGAATGATAAGATACTTTGACGAAAAAATAAAAGGCAGTCCCACCCTTTCTGAGAATTCTGTGCTAGTTTATTTCCCTTTTCCTGTCACTCTCTTTCACTGCTGGCCTATTCTTCTTTTCTTCTTCCTTATGTAGAGCGGTGTTACGGAGAATATTGACTCCGTAGAAAATTGACTCCCCGGTTCTTTTTTCTCCGGAGAAAAATGAACCGTTCGTTTTCAACATGTTTTGGAGTCAATATTCTACGGAGAATATTGACTCCTTCTGTAGAATATTGACTCCCATGGTTACGGAGAATATTGGCTCCCGTAGAAAAATGACTCCTGTGTCAATTTTAGTTGCTACTATGTTTGATTTGTAAGTATATATACGTATCTTGATAATTTTCATCCATCCCAATATTCTTATAAAACACACTGGTTAATTAATTTGTAGATTGTTTCAATCGATGAATTTCAAAATTATCTATTATTATTAACATTAGTAGTAGTAGTAGTAGTGATGTCATTATGATTGTCTGTTAGTGTGAATGCACATGTTGACGTGAGCGAGCGTGTTGGGTTAACACACGGCACTTTGGGCTAAATTAATTTGGAACTGTGCCTGTCAACATCATCATCATCATCATCATCATCATCATCATCACTTTTGTTTGTTGGTGGTGGATTTTTGTTTGTTTGTTTGTTTTATTGCTGACGCTGCTGCTTTTATGCAGATTGTTATTATGATATTGAGTAGAAACGAATAGATCATGACTACTATTGCGGTCTCTGGTCAAAGTCCTGTCATTGCGGCAAGTTGACCACTATTGCGGTCTCTGGTCAAAGTCCTTTCATTGCGGCAAGTTTGACCACTATTGCGGTCTCTGGTCAAAGTCCTGTCATTGCGGCAAGTTTGACCACTATTGCGGTCTCTGGTCAAAGTCCTGTCATTGCGGCAAGTTTGACCACTATTGCGGTCTCTGGTCAAAGTCCTGTCATTGCGGCAAGTTGCAAGGAGCACAGCTTCGTTTGTCGGCTAAACGACATCCGTTTCAGACTGTGAAGTTACGTTAAAAGCGCATAAAGACTGGAACATGTCGCAGGACTTCTAACAAGCCGACACGGCCAAGGCATTAGCTCAGTCAGTCTATGCTCAAGCCAAAAGTTCAGTAACTGAGCTCTGAAAACAAGGAATCAAAGAATTTTTATGTAGTAATCAATAAGATTTCTCAGACTATGTTTACACGAAATGATAGTCATTAAATGTTACAAGGGGTGTTTTTGAGGAAAAGTGGATGTGTTTTGAAAAATTGGATGTGTTTTGAAAAATATGCCAATCTGAAATAAACTAGCAAACTATCTGGCTCTGGTAGCATGCAGGATGGGTACAGTCATGTTGGTTGATCTCCGCATCAACAGGTCTCCCGCATAATTATTTTGACAGTTTCGCAACATGCAGGATGATGCAGGTCGATAGATCTCCACTATAAAATATGCTTGAAAGGATCATGGGTCGATGATTGACTATGGTCTGAACTTTTGTCCATTTTTTGAGAACCATCAAGTCACGTCAAGTCAAGTCAAGTAAACTTTATTATCTCAGTTCGAGAAATTAGTTTGTGGTCACACAATTCACAGCAATAAACAATGATTTTGTCACATCACCCATTTTGTCACATTATGGCATACATTCATATAAAAGAATTTGGATTTCAAGGTGACTGTATAATATAAGAATAATACTATAAAAATGACATTCCTACAACGCACTTGACAGTAAATTCTAAGATGAGATTTTAAACCAAAATAACACATTTAGATAGTCCATAGACTCTAGCCATGAAGATATTCTGCATCTCATTTTTCAAAGTTTTTGTTTTATCTTCAGCGCCGCCACTCTTCCACCATTCCAGACTTATGAGGGGTGGCTTACCCGACAAGTCTTGATCAAGGTCAGGGAAAGAAAGAATGGTGGAAGAGTGGCGCGGCTGAAGATAAAACAAAAACTTTGAAAAATGAGAGACAAAATACAACTATTTGTTATCTAAATGCAACAGTATGCTCAATCTGAGCTTATATTATGTATCTTTATAAAACAAAATGTAACAATAATCCATAGCTAAAAAGCAATTAAACATCACCTCTGTTAAGAAAATCAATGGACAGGGGAATGAAACTTTGTTTAAATCTGACACTTGTGCATTTAACCGATCGATGTCTTCGTCCTGACTGAAGAAGGTCATACTGATTTGCAAGAACGTGGGTCTGGTCACACCCAATCTTCTTCGCTTTACAAACAACACGGCACCTGTACAACTCACTCAGACTTTTCGTCTCCCACCAACAATTTTGCCTCCCACGTTCACCACTTTCTCAAGCACATTCCTACTTTTCACAGTCAGCCCACAATACCAACACATAAATGAGAAAGTAAAAACAGATTCCAAGAAGCATGAATAAAATGTCTGAAGAATGTCAGTATTCACATGAAATGATCGCAGCTTGCGAAGACAATATAATCTGGTTTGACATTTTTTGTGGACATAATCAACATGGGATTTAAAATTCAGCTTATTATCTATAAAAGTTCCTAAATATTTGTATGATTCAACACGTTCTACTTCAGCACCTTTGAAAAAGCGGTGGTACAACTTTTGGATTTTTTCTAAAATCAATCAACATTTCTTTCGTTTTTGTTACATTCAGATCAGATAGTTGTGATCGCACCAGTCAACAAATCTTTGAACCTCTTGAAGTAAACAGAGTCAGAGTTGGAAAGATCCTCAAGTGCTGAGTCATCAGAATATTTAATGTACAAAGTTGAATCACATGTCAGCATCCCTACTCACACACAAAGACATGCAAGCATACATACCTTAAATACACAAGAACAAGCAAGCCAAAACGTGAAATAAAGTTTAAAAAAGTAAAAATCAATCAAACCAGACAAACCCTGCAGAAACTGTGCATTTACAAACTCAGTAATAAAGTAAGTTATACATAGATCTATCGACCTTGAGACCTATATTGCTGTGCAGATCTACTAATGCGTGGATCTACCAAAAATCCAGTCAGTGTGCTACGCAAATGCAACGAGGGGTTCATTATAATCTGGCTTGAGTATAAATTGAACACCAGGGTTGATGATAATTTAATATACCCAAGCAAACAAGTTAGGATCTTCCACTATAAACTTTTTTGGAGTAAACATATTAATTACCTTGTAGAAAAGGCTAAGACAAAATTGGTTTATTACGTATTCTTTCTGCTATACCTCTGATTAAATGGGGATCTAATCTCGTCTATGTCGCCTCAGGGCTAGTTCGTTCAATTCTGTTGTATGGCCAAGAAGGTTTTTTTGTTTGTTTGTTTGTTTTTTTTGTTGTTGTTTTTTTTTAACAGCTGGAAAGACAGATGCACACAAGCTAACCAGTATTGACTCGTTATCCTTTAAAACTGCATTAGGACTTCCCTGAAGGGCTTCAATTGATTTGACGTACAAGGAGGCTGGTGTGTTACCCTTAAATGAACGCAGGCTACGCTGCGCCTGTAATTTTACAGTGAGAGCTAGAACCATCCCAAATTCAGTAATGACTTAACTGGATGGAAGTACGTATAATTTCAAGAGAGATCCGAAACAAATCGTATACATATCCCTAGGTGATTGTTTCCCCATTGCTTCAGAACTGTAACCTGTCTCTTGATGGTATTGCCGAGGTTCCATGTTGTTCATACCCTTCTTGGTTGTCTGGGCAGGCTGAAATCATCGACACTTACGGAGATCTTAATAAAAAAGATAATCCTCTGTTACTATCATCCTATGCCAAAGACCTGATAGATAGGAAGTACGATTCCTATCTATACATTTTTACGGATGGTTCTGTTTTAGATTCTTCCGATGTTGGGCTTCCTTTGTAATACCAGTGCTTAGCATTTGAAAGAATTTCCAAATTACAAAAAGGATGTTCTATATTTACAGTAGAGTTATTTGCCATTTTGAAAGCACTAGATTTTATACTTGACATGCCTGTTATACATAGACAAATACTTATACTCTCCGACTCAAAATCAGCGCTTACGGCTCTACATTGTCAATCAAAATCTAGTCCTTCAGACTTGGTATGTGAGATCTTATTTCTCATTCATCAGTTAATAACCGGGGTATCAATGTAACTTTGTTATGGGTTCCAGGACACTCCAATTTACGTGGCAATGACTTAGCTGACTTTTATGCAAAGGAAGCTGCAAGAAAGAAATCTGATGTTTTGAATTGTGATATCCTTCTTTCTTCACCTGAAGCTATCCACATTCTGACAAGTTCAATCTGGAACGTAAGACAGAACAATACCTTGAAGATTCAGCTCGGAAGCGCAGATGGGATATGACTAAACCAACAAGCAAATGTTGTAATCCTCCAGGTCAATCCCAAATCGTAACCCTGTATATATGTTGCGGGTTAATGGTTGGTTAGGCAGGTATTTAAAACCGGCAACTGTTTGTGCATGTGGTCAGACTCTCAATATCCCTCATTTTTTATTTGACTGTACTAGTACAAGAATTCACTTTCAGCCTCTTCATGATAAGATGAAGTTCTTCAAGCTTTCGCTGAATATGTCTAGTGTTTTCAATCCCAGTTATGAGAACGGTTGGAGTCTTGCATTGTTGGCTTGTTTATCTTATTAAATCTCATCCACTTGGAAGATATTTTAACTCTTCCACCGCCCCACCCCCTCCTCACTGCCTCCCCCCCCCTAACAGATTTTTTTTAACCAATTCGCGAATTTTTAAATGTTCAAATCTTAGTCTAGGCATATACCATATCAGTATGGTTTGGCGTCTAATTTGCACGTAGAGCAAGGCTTTTTCATTCCCCCCACCCACTCTCTTCCTCCCTCTTCTCCCCTTCCCCAATCCATATACACCCATAAGCTGTTCGACTCTTACAAGTAATATGTCAGCCAGTTCCATACTTTGATGATCCTTGACTCCATGTATTGATATACATGTGGTCACACAGAACTGATCTCCGCCTAATATCACTATGTGGGTAGACGTTAAATTGAAGACAACAACAACAGAATTATGCTTCTGGATACCGGTATATATGGGCTCTTAGTGTGTGTGTGTGTGTGTGTGTGTGTGTGTGTGTGTGTGTGTGTGTGTGTGTGTGTGTGTGTGTGTGTGTGTGTGTGTAGATTATTTCGTCCATAGGCTTATTGCTTTGATGTTTGGACGAACGAACGAACGAACGAAGTTTAATGCTACTAGGCTGTAAAGCCCATTAAGCAAATCGGCGCGATGTACAACAACAAAACGCGACTCGATTTCGGTTCATTAACATGGAAACCACAGCAATGTCCTTTTCTTTCACTTTACATGACGAAATCGAGAAAGAGAAAATGTCACTCGTGTTCACTGTCAGTTCTGTAGACGACGGTCACCCCAGGTAAAACTGGATCAGTCCGTGGACAGCATGCAGCCGCCATAGAGCACATGCTTGGGTCTCTGCATGCTTCGTGTTGCCGATGCATCTTCCTTTCCGAAGGCAGGCCAATTTAACACATTCCTCCGATGACATGTGTCTTTCTTCCTGCTGTCAAACCAGAATAAGCAATCGTCTTCCAAACACGGACCGCAGGAATATTCTAGAACGACGTCGTCTGATTCACACAGCAGCACACCCACATCATCCGCTTCATGGAACACGACCTTCCGACATGCTTGATTTCTGTGCGGATCTCGGAATCGTCTCTGCACCTGTCGTTCTGTCAGAGTAGCATCATAATCCTTAACCATTCCCGTGTCAAAACCAGCGATAATTTTGTCTATAGCTTGCTCCAGACTTGTGTCGATGTACGACGGGTGGATTTCTGGGCCCCTGCTGTTACACTTCGACAGATCGGAATGCAAACAAAGAAGCGTATCCTGAATACGCGACGTGTCATCATCATCTCGAGTCGGCTTGATGTGTTCCTCCTGTGCTGTGCACTGTGTTCATCCAATTCTGTGTCAGGTGTCACGTCGCCGAGGGAGACGGCAAACACCAAGTCAGGGGCTTCACCCCGCGTTCACACACCAACGATCAGTCCCGCATTCAACCTTCATCCACAAGCCCAAACACTCAGCTATGATTCACCCCTAACCACACTCACACCAAATGTAACACAAACTAACTAAATTTATTAATCACATCACAACATGCGCTCCACAAGAAGAACAACAACCAATAATTTGCTAAAACTAAACAGCACACAATATCACATTAACAGGGCCACTCGTACGCTATAGACACGCACACACACTGCCGACTGCTCTGCTTCCTTCTCTGTGTACCAAAACCTGTGAATGCACACAACAATCAATATCGGCCAAATGATTTCAAAATGTATGCACCCCACAACAACAGAGTATTCAAATCATTCCAACATGCAGCAAAGCACGAATCACAGTAACTCAGAATTTCAGATAAGCAAAACTATCACTAACTATAGTTCATTACTAATGTAGTTCCTTCCACGAAGGTGAAACCAAAAGTCCAAAACGATGAAAGCTTTCCGACGTGTTCTTCCGTTCAAAAGTTCATGGAGCTCACAACGCAACGATAGGCACATCCACAAAGCAGATGAACAAAATAACATGATGTCACCGTATGTGACGGAGATGACCT
>CM031618.1:67911588-67961588 GCA_018398815.1 Conus ventricosus
CAAAAATCCCAAATTTCGAACCCCCCTTTTTTTTTCCCAAACCTTCCCAAAAAAGGACTATACCCCCCCCATATTTTTTCACTCCCCCAAATTTCATACAAACCCTAGCCCAGGCCCAAAAACTATACAAAACACCAATAATGTTTAAAAAGATTTACGTCCCCTGCAAGCAAATCTGTACCCGGGCTTTACTGTACATTTTTTTCTACTCATTAATTGTAATTCCTTTGGGTACCGGGTTTCCCCGCCATTATTGCTGTATTCTACACATAAAAAAACAGGTGGGGGAAATTGGGCCCCCTTGTCTAAAACCCTTGTTCAGCTGGGGTTTTTTTGGTGTACATTTGTTAAAAAAAAAAATTCTATAAGCTAAAGAGTTTTTCAAAAAAGGTTTATATGAAGAAAATTTTTGAAACTAATTCGGGACCATTTTGTTAAAATTTGGGAAAAACTTGGGGAAAATTTTAGAAGTAAAATATTTTTCATTTAGGCCGTTTTTTCAGCCCTGGAACCCCGGAAAATTTAAGGATGTGACGAATTTTCTTAAGTGGGAAGGCCCAAATATCCCTTTTTTTAACATTTTTGGAGCTATTTCCGACCGATTTTGCGGGGGGTTTTTGTTGTTGTTTGTTGTTTTTTTTTTTTTTATTCCAGACAAATTGATAACTTACCTTTTGATAAGTTTGAAAAAAACATCAGGAGGTTTGGCAGAAGTAACCACAGATGAGTCATTTTGACAGAAAATGGTTTTTAAAAGATTGCAACTCTGCCAAAAGCTTTTTTGGGGTTTTAAAAACCCAATAAAAAATAAGAATTAACATCAGCTAGTCTTTCTGAATAATTAAATTTAAAAAAATCTTTAAATCATTGTAAACCCATCCCCAAGTTTTCGAATTTAGAGGATTTCAATAAAAGCCTAAATGCTCTAAATATGGGACTTCCCCGTTTTTTTTTATTTTCCCAGCCATTTTTCACTTCACTCACCCCAAAATTCTCAAGACCTGAGCCCAGGCCAAATCTATACAGAACCCCAAATACTTTTCAAAAGATTTACGATCCCCTGAAGCAGGAAACTCTGTATCACGGCGTACTGTGAAGTTTGTGTTTACATCTTAATTGTTTCCCTTTGGGATTCCAGATTTTTCCCTGACCTTTGCTAGTATTTCTAAAAAACACAAACAGGTGGGGAAAAAAATTGGGCCCCCTTGTCTAAAACCTCATTCAGGGGCGCTTTAGAAATCTGGCTGGGGTCGTCTGGGGTTTTTTGTGTACTTTTGTTAAAAAAAAAAAAATTCAAAAAGCATCAAAGATTTTTCAAAAAAAAAGGTTATGAAGTAAATTTTGAAACAAATTTGGCCATATTTGTTCAAAGTTGGAATTGGGGAAATTAAAAGGGAAAATATTTTTCCTTTTATAGGCCGATTTTTCGCCCTGCGTCCAGGATAAAAGAGTTGTGCATGTTCTTTCGGGAAGGCCAATATCACCATTTTTAACACTTTTGTGAGCTATTTTCCGACCGTTTTGTCGGGGTTTTTTTTGTTGGGGTTTTGTTTGTTTTTTTTTTTATTCAGAAAAATTATAACTTACCTTTGTAAGTTTAAAAAAGACACAGGGGTTTGGCAGAAGTACCACAGATGAGCAGTTTGCCCAGAAATAGGATTTTAAGATTGCAACTCTGCCAAGAAGCGTTATCTGGCGTTTTTCCCCCATTCTTAAAAAGAACTTTAACATCAGAGCTTTTGAATAAAATTTTAAAAAACCAATCTTTTTTTCATTCGAAACCCCCATACCCAAGATTCAAAATTTGATGGTTTCAATCAAACCAAATGCCTAAATATCGGACTTTCCCCTTTTTTTTCTACTTCCCAGCCTTTCACTTCACTCCCCCAAATTCATACGAAGACCTGGACCAGCCAAACTTACAGAACACCAAAACAGTTTCAAAAGATTTACGATCTCCTGCAAGCGGAACTCTGTATCATGGGCGTCTGTGACGTTTGTTTTTCTACATCATTAATTGTAATTCCCTTGATATCCAGATTTTTCCCTGCCCATTATTGCTAGTTTTCACACATAACAAAACGGTAGGGGAAAAAAAAAATTGGGTCCCCTTGTCTAAAACCTCTATTAGGGGGCGCTTCTCGTAATCGGGCGGTGGCGCTAAAAACATGTAAATGTTTTGCTCCAAATCATCGCCTTTTTTATTCGGTAGCCGTGGCAAAAAAATTTTGAGCTTGGGTGTGCTTTTCGTTATTTTTTTTCTTCCAGAAGTCAACATAAACGTTTCCACCTCGCATTGATATAAACTTCTGGGGTCACACTAAGTTACCGATTTTCCCAAGGGTTTGTAATCCTTTTGTTGAAAAGGTTTGTCGTATGAACTTCGTCCATTTGCTTTTTTGGGTGCCTGAATTTTTTGGGACTGATAAATATGTTGGGGTTAGAGTCTGGTTACTGTTTTATGTGCATCCAGAAGCGTAACCTGGGTTATCATTTTTAAAGTAATGGGGGAATTTGCCGTTTCCCCCAAAGTGGTATGTTATGGGTTTCTGTGACAATGATAATGTCTGAGAAGTTAATGTGATAGTTTCATGGGGGAATTTGTTTGCAAACGGGTTTGGAAAAAAAAGCTGCTTTTTCTTTTCTTAAAACATTCATCTTGTTTTGGGGTAAGAGGATGGAACCCACACCTCCGATCCTATTAAGATGGAGAAATAAGGGAACACAAAGGGTTGAAAAGTTCTCAAATTTTACATTTGACCTAACACGTTTTTTCAAGGTATGTGCACTCAATTTCCCCTTGCTTGCTAATGTTCTTGGGGTTCTGTAAAAGTTTTTGTTTTTAAAAAATGACTCAAGTTTTTTATATTGGTCTACTTTTTTCAATGATTTTTCACCGCGTTTAAAAGAATGGGGTATCTTTGTATCGCATTTGGTGAATACGACCCCTTTGGGTTTCTGTGTTAATTTTCATTCGCAGTCTAAACATTTTTTGGGTAAGGTTTTAAAATTTAAACTTAAGTCCGGCCCTGTTTTAAAGTCAAAGGGATAGCTAAATCGCTGCAATAAAAGACAGGGTTTCGCTTGTTTGGGACAAATCTGGGAATCATGGTCTTTGACTATCCGCAATGTATTATGAATATTTTAAAAAAAGGGTGGGGCTAAAGGTATTCCCTTTGGGGGACACCTTTTCTTTTTTAAATTTCTTTTAGTGAGCCAGCTGACTTCTTGTGCAAACCGTACCCGTTTGTCTGTCCTTTCTTTTGGGTACTTTTACCATTTATTTCCCCCTTGCATCATTTTCATCAAGAGTTTCCTGCCTTATTATCAAATGCTTTGCTGAAGTCAAAAAACCCCTTAAAGCCTTTTTTTCGGCTTTTAAATACCTGATCAACTATTTTGACAGTCTTTTGGAAGTTGAACAAAATTGTGCTTTTGTCCTAAAAATTTTTAAGGATGTTTTTAATACTAGTGTGGGTTTTGTTTCTAGGACTTAGATATGATAGCTAGGTCATGATGTGGCCCTATAGTCCCCGGGGACCCTATAAACACAAACTAACGAAGTTTTGACAATATGAATATTTTGATCACAGGGCCCACGACCCCTTTCAAACCCCCGGTTGCTCCTTTGCCAACGGTGGTTTCCCTCAAGAAAAATTTCATTACCTTTCATATATAATGTTGCAATCGCTTTTCCAAGCGAACTATTAAAAGTTTGCTCTGTAATTGATGGGTTGGATTGGCTGCCTCATTTATGGGATGGGACTGTGATTCCTGTTTTCCAAGTCCGGTTTTTTTTTGTTCTAAAATTAATTAAACACTTTTCTTTCAGAAAGGGAGCAATTATGTAACAGCTTAGGCTTTTCTTTTCTAGCCTCTTTGCCTGGGGTTTTTCTTTATTTTTCAGCTTTCTGACCGCGAGGGTTTTACCTTTTCGCCTGTTGACCCCATTTCACAGAAGGAAACTTCCTGAAAGTTTTACTCCTGAGGGAAGTTAACGTCGCCCTTTCCAAAAATTGCCCCCCAAACGATAAAAAAAGTTCACAACTTTTCGTTTTTCAGACCAAAGCATACCTAAAACATTTGGAGCAATGATCAATACTGCAGAATTGGAGGGACCGTCTGGCCACGTCGGAAGCAGTTTAAAACACTTGTTCGGGAAAAATTTGGGCATTTGTTCAAAAGATCAAAACTGGGAAAGTGTTTTAAATAACCAAGGCAACAGAAAAAAACCCATAGTCACAACGACACTGAAACCCAAGGGGAAAAACACCCCAAGCCAAAGTGAGCAACCTAAACCTGATGACTAGAAGCTTGGTAAGTCAAAAGCTTTTCCCTTGAGATGATGTTGGACAGAAAAGGTTCAAGCCCTTGCACCGGGAAAAGGAAATCCTGCAAGGGATGTTAGGAATTAGACGAAAAAACCAAAGAACAGGGTAAAGAGCACTGTGACGTTCAAACTGCTAGTCAGAGAGACAGTTATATTGTTTCGACGCGTCCTGATTCCCCAGGGAGAAAAGCAATTTTCGTTCTGAATACAGAATCCTGAAAGGAGTATGAATAACCTCTTTTGCGGGAAATGAGTTGTGCCAACTTTTTGAAAAGCGAGTTTGCCAAAAAGGGAAAGGATGTAGCTAACAAGAAAAGTTTAGGAGACACCCGTGGAATGGGGGGTCGTTTCCCGAAGCAGGGACTGGTTGGGTTTAAAACAGGTGCACTGGGGGGATGTTCTTTCTTCACTGGATGGCTTGGGGGAAGAAAATCCCCGCCCCCTTAACTTATAAAACGCCCGCTTTTTATCTAAAGAGACTGAAGCCCCTTTTCCACTAGTGCCCTTTTAGGCCAATTTTGTGTGGAAATTTTATGTTTCCCTTCCACACTCTGTTCAGTCTGGCATCTTACGATGCGCAGTTTATCCTGTTTCGGGTTTCTGCTGTGCAGGTGCCTCTTTGGAGGGTTGTCCAATTACCCAAGTTGGCACTTTTTCCAGGGGCTCCCCTTCATGGTTTGTTGGCAGCTGTTTTCGGCTGTTGACCTGACCTTTGACTTCTCTGTGCTGACCTCCATGCGCAGGCACTTGCTCTTGTGACAAGTTGTTTTTAAGATCCTGGGCTTGGTGTTGCTGCCCCCCCCCCCCCCCCCCCCCCCCCCCCCCCCCCCCCCCCCCCCCCCCCCCCCCCCCCCCCCCCCCCCCCCCCCCCCCCCCCCCCCCCCCCCCCCCCCCCCCCCCCCCCGGGCCAACCCCCCCCCCCCCCCCCCCCCCCCCCCCCCCCCCCCCCCCCCCCAAAAACCCCCCCCCCCCCCCCCCCCCCGTTTTAAAAAACTTCCATTTTAAAAACAGTCCTTTGAACGGTCTGCTTTTCAACAGTTTTTTTTATACACAAAATCTTGGGGGAAAAAATTTTTCTGAAAATTTTTCGACAACAAGGTCCTGCGGTTTTTATTTCTATTTTCATGCAAAAGATTGGGAAAAATAATTACCCACAACAATATAAAACCCCCGCAATCTTCGTCTTTTTTACCGGTTTTAAAATTAAAAACTTAAGGTAAAAAAGGAAGTTTTTAACGCAAAACCAGTACAAACTAACACATTTTCCCAATTAAAATTTTTTTTCACCCAAAGGCGGTGCTGGGGAATTTTCCAATACTAATTTAAAACTTTGCCCCTTTTTGCCCCCTTTTCAGGTTCCCTTTGGGGAGAAAGCCCTTTTTCTTCATCTTTAATTCCGCGGGTGACTGCCATTTTCTTCATGTTTTCACACCCGCTGAGGGGAATAGCCATTAAAATTTTCAGGGTTCACATTCCCGAGTAGAACTTATTGCGTTTTCATTCTCTTTCATAGCCCTAAAACTCCATGTTTTTAACAGTGTTCCCCCTTCCCATTCCTAAAAACCCCTGGGCCCCTGCCTGCACCGTGGCGTGGCCAGGCACGACATTTTGTCCCAGTTGTTGTTGTTTTTGGCGTTCTTTTCAAAGGCCGTCCCCTGACTTTCAATGGCCCGTGAATGGAGACGTTTTCCCCTGGGGTTTTTATCACTGGGCCCCTAGAAGACGTAGACACCGGGGACAGGAGCTTGAAACTCAGGTGGCGGGTTTTGCTCCGCCGTGTGGACAAAGGCGTCGAACTTGATGGGCGGTCCCGGCCAAGGGTCAGGGGGGGGGACGTCTGTGGCCCTGAAGAAGACTGCAACGACGACAAAAATGAGATTCAGACCAGGCCCCACCTGTCATGATGCGGTGTAAGGGAAGGAAATGGGCCGTCATGATGTTGTGTGTAAGGAAGGAAATGGTCCTGTCATGATGCTGGAGTAAGGAAAGGAAGGGGTCCGTCATCATGCTGTGTGAAGGAAAGGAAGTGGGTCGGTCAGATGCTTGGTTTAAGGAAAGGAAGGAACTCAGACTGGCCTCATCCTGTCATGATGCTGTGTGTAAGGAATGGAAGTGGCATCGGGGTGGCCTCATCCGCATGATGCTGTGTGTAAGGAAAGGAAATGGGGGCCCGTCTGAGTGTGTGTAAGGGGAAAGGGTGAACTCTGAGGTGATGGATTGATTTCTCTTTCAGGTGCGACAAATTTCTCATTTATCGTAAAGCACTGCCTTTTTTCTTTTCGTTGTCTGGGAACTAATACCCCCTGTTTTGCAAGTATAAATTGGATGGCTAAGTTACGACAGTTGTGATGATGGGTGAGATGATGGGTGATGATGAGGATGATGATAAGAGGTGATTTTGGGTTTTGTGCCGGGCGGTGGGGTGCGCGCGCGTGTGTGAGTGTTGGGGGTGTGTGGTGTGTTGGTGTGTGGGTTTTGGGGTGTGTGTGTTGTGTGTTGTGGTGTGTGTTGTGTTGTGTGTGCGCGCGGTGTTTGGGCGCGTGGTGCATGTTGTGTGTGTGTTGTGGGTGTGGTGTGTGTGTGTGTTGTGGTGTTGGGGTGGTGTGGTCTGTCTGTCTGTTGTCTGTGAAAAATACAGACTAGAATGACAATATTGATCTAAAAAGAGAGTGAAAAAATTTAAAGGGCCACTTGCTCTTTTTTTAAACCCCTCTCTTGCCCACCCGTCTGTCTGTCTATCGTCTGTTGTCGTCTGGGTCTTCTCTTCCTCTCCTCTCTCTCTGTTATTTTTCGATTACTTCCAAATAGCGTTTCGTCTAGAATTGATCATTTACGAAGCAAACCGTTGGGGAATGATTCTAAAACGTCTCTTTTTTCCTCATTAGTCCCCTCATCATTTGCCCTTCGCCCCTTTCCCTTTTGGGATGCATTCTAATTGAGTGAAAACGGCTGCCCTTTTGTTTTCAAGTAACATCGAATGGAGAATGTGTTCGCCTTAAGGAGAGAGAGAGAGAAGAGAAGAGAGGGGAAGAAGAGAAAAAGAGAGAGAAAAGGAGGAGAGAAGGTTTGTTGTCCCCTGCTTTCAGCCCTTTTTGACAAAATGGGGCCCTATAATTTAATTTTTGATTAAAAAGATGTCATGAAAGACCAAAAACACCATATAAAAAAAGGTCACCTACACACATGCATGAACGAATTAGCACAAGCCCCTGCAAATGCACTCGCGTGGGCGTGCGCGCACCACACACATACAGGGCAGAGAGAGAGAGTAAAAAGGAGGGGCCCCGGCGCGTACAAGACAGTGGATCACCCTGGGTTTTTGCTGACTTTGTTCATTAACACTTTTTTCTTTTTATTGCTCTGAAGAATCTAGCCAGCGACTTGTTACACTTTCAGATCTTGGGAAAGAATTCCCACCCACACCCCCCAAATCATAACAACCCCCCGCTCGAAGAGAGAAAAGAGAGAGAGAGAAAAGGAAAAGGGGAGAGGAAAAGAGAGAGAGAGAGAGAGGAGAGAGAGAGATAGGAGAGAGAGAGAGAGGGGAGAAAAAACTTTGAGTGAGACAAACGCAGTGAAAATCAAACACACGGGAATTTGACGGTCACCTGGCGACAAAAAACCCCCTTTCTTTCCACTCTGACCGACTCACCTTGTTTCTGACGGCTCTCAGAGCGCTGACTGCGGGCGGGCCCGTCTGCTGCGGGCAGAGACCCTGCTTCTGCAAAAGGTGAAGGGTGGCCTCCGCTTTGCAAGTTTCGCCCCTGCTGCAGCAACTCATCAAGACTAAAGCTCGCGTCATCGTACGGGCTGACGCCGCCGAGCAATGCTGGACGTCATTCTGCCCGCGTCGAAACGATGATGTGATGACGCGACATGCACCCCCTCGCTCTTTGAGTTTGACGTGAAAGGGTGAAGGAGTGAAGTGGTGCAACAAACACCAAGGTGCCGCTGTCGCCGGTTGTAACAAAACAAAAGCCCTTGTTTTGGTGACGGGACGTGAGGGAGGTGTGAGTCCACGCTAAGGCCTTTTCCACCACACGTTCTCCGGGGGCCCACCAGGGTTAGTCCCCATGAAATGTTTGCATTGGATTAAGGGGGGAAAAAGAAATGGGTTTCACTGTGGTCTGCTCGTGTAAGTGCGGTTTTGGGGATGTTTGGGTGGTCAAGGGGTTGGAAAAACAAAATCATTTACTTGGGGTTTTTTGATAAAGTTTGTTGATTGTGGGGGCAAAGTGGGGAGCAACCCAAACTAGTGACATTTGATTCTACCGAAAGGGTTTCTAGTTTTAATTATTTTCACCATTTTTAAAAATTTTTGATTTGACAGTTTTTGAAAAGATCATTGCAAATTTTAGAGCTGGTTTACCCAAAAAAGGGACTCATTCTTAAGATACAGACAAAAAAATTGACTTCGTATTCCTTGGCTGAAAGGGTAGGAAAATAAAATCTTTCATTTTTTTTTCCCCAGTTTTAGAAGATATGCCCAAACATTTATCACGCAGAAATTTTACAGGACCCTTGATTTTCGTTTACAAATGCTACTAGCTCTAACATTTAATGATGAATTTAGGGATTTTTTTTTTAAGGGCGCTAAACAAAAAAGGGCCTTTTTGAATAAAGATCTGAAGTCTGAACTCCCCTTCCCCTCTCTCTCTCTCTCTCTCTCTCTCTCTCCATTTTCTCCTCTCTCTCTCTCTTTTCTGGCTAATGTTTTTCTTTCTTACATATATGTAATGATGGGGCTTTCCCCTTTCAAAATAACCAAGGGGCCTTACGAAAAAAAATTGAAGTCTAAAGTCTGAACCCCGGCCGCTAAGCCTAAAAAGTCGGCGTCACTGTCTAAGCAATGACTGTTTTCAAGGGGGGTTTGCGCGGAAGGTGTGAAATTTATGCTTGCAGCAATCTGCCCAATTCGCGCGTTTACAACAGATAAATTGCGATTTCATCGGGGCCCACCGGGAAACTTTTTTTTCCAGAATTTGGCAAATACAGGTCGGTGCAAACTATATGCAAACAAAGGGAAACAAAATGACAACGAGGAAAATGTAGAAACAACAAAAATAAAGTCTTTGATTAAACTTTTTCGTTAAAATCCAATTTTCTCGGGATTTGAACAAAAAACAATGCTTCTTAAGACGGGGGGTAAAAGGGGATCGCATTTGCTCCCATTACCTTTTTATCCCATAAAGATGCATCATGGGTTCGGGAAAAAATGGTCGGTTTTCTCATTCACTTCCCTCAGCTCTAAAAAATTTTACACTAGTGGGGGCAGACCCCCTAAACCAGGACACGGGGGGGTTTGTCGGGTTTTGTTTGTCCCCTGGCTGATAAAAGCACAAGTGGAACCTACTACCCTATCTCGGGGTTTACTAATTTTGGGTGTTGCGATCAGGAAAGAGAAAGAAAGAGAGAGAGAGAGAGAAGGAGAAGAGAGCGTGTGTTTTTGTAGCGTGTGGTGGGGTGTGCTACGTGCGGCGGCGTGCGGCGTGCGTGCGTGCGTGCGTGGGGTGTGTGTTTTGTGGGGGTGTGCGCGCGCGCCGTGGGGTTGTATGCGGTGTGTGATGCGTGTGGGTGTAGCGCGCGCGTGTGTGTGGTGTGTTTTGGGTGCGCGTGCGCGTACGTGTGTGTGTGGGGTTGTGTGTGTGTGTGTGTTGTGTTGTGTGTGTGTGGTGTTGGTGCATGCGGGGCATGCGGCGTGTGTGTGGTTTTTGGTGTGGGTGTGTGTGGGGGGGGTGTGAAGAGAAGGAGAGAGAGAGAGAGAGAGGAGAAGAGAGAGAGAGAGAGTCAAACCTGAAAAGGGCAATCAATGGGAAAAAAACATTTCACCACCCCCACGTAGTTGTCACTGAATGGGAAAGGCATTTAATCTGAATTAATTTCAAAAATTTTCCCACAACTCCAAGGGGTTTTTTTTTGACTCGTAGTGTGTAAGCAAACGAGTCTTTGCAGTCCGTGGTGCCGTTTCCATTGTCTAATGGCGAGCGTTCTCGACATGTTTTTGGTGTCTGGATAACTTTCACTTGGGGCATTGTCTCATCAATATAACTTAGGTTACAACTTGACGAATGATAAAAAAAAAAAGCAACGATCTTTCACCCTTTTCACGTTCTTGAAGAGTCAAGAACTTTATGGCAGCATGCCCGAATTTAACCTTTCCCTTAATTAAACCCTTTTCCCCGTAATTAAACCTTTCAAAAATTTTTTCAAGACTAAAAAAATTTGCCATTTCTGATAAATTTTTGATCACTTACAAAAATTGCATAGACATTGACTTCGAGTCAAACAAGAAAGGGCCATATTACGACTTTTAAACAGCCTTACTTTTTCAACGATCAGAAACACCCCTTCACGACAAAAACACCCATAACACTGTGCAAAAGAAATCGCAAAAAAATGATACAGAAAACGATCAACCCAGCATACCATCAACTAAACACTGCGGAGCCGAAAAATCAAAAGGCATCCTGACAAACTGAATAACCCATGTGTTTTTGTAAAAGCCGTCTTTGGACTCCTCGGCTTAACCACGACTCCAGTACCCTTTTTGGGAAAATTTAATCTTTGGTGAAAAACGAGCATCACTAACCTTGCAAAAGGCCTCAACTCGGGGAATTTTCAGCATAAAACACAAAATCCTTTTAAAATGATCGAAATCAAGAAAAATTGACACTACCCTTCTTCCTGACGAACACCACTAGAGATGCTAATAGGACTTTTGAGGGCTAAAGATACCTGATCCAACATAATACAAATTCTCTCCAACATCCTTTTTCCCAAAAGGGGGGATGTCGTAACACTTCTTTTCAACGGGAACATCGTTGTAAGAGGCTCTCAAGATACATCAGCGAGGAAGCCCCTGTTTTAGGAGTCAAAATTCCTAAAAACATCAACGACTGCACCCAACCCCGGAACCTGTCAACAAAGCAAAATCAACTGCACCGAACACATCTTCTTTCGGAACTGCGTCAGACAAAGCACAATCACACGCCAAAGGGACTTCACTCATAGAAGACCCATGGGAACAGCAAAAGGGGAATGGGAAAGCCATCACTGTCCGGGACAACACCCCGCTCGGGGTAAACGTCATCACGCCCTGGACGACACCCACTGACTCGGGGTATAGCTCCACTGTCTTGGACAACCCCCACTGCTCTGGGTAAAGCGTCTCACTGCCGGACACACCCACTGACTCGGGGTATACGTCACACGTCCTGGACACACCCACTACTCGGGGTAAAGCGTCACACGTCCGGGGGGGCGAACCCCTGACTCGGTAAAAGCGTCATCACTGTCTTGGCAACACCCCGATCGGGAGAGGGACCTGTGTAATCCGAAAAGCCCATCTCCTGAGAATACCCAAAGAAACCTTTCTTTGTCACAAATAAAAGGTGCTATCTCTGACCAAGCCTTTTAATCCCCGTAAAAGAAAAACGTGGGTGCAAATGGGAATAGACACTAACACGACAATATACTTTTGGGGAATCCCATGGAAACTTTTCCGGCCCTTTGACAAGAACTTAGAATCGGGATGCAAGATTTTGATCACGGGGAAAGGGCCGGCCAACGGCAACAACTTTTTAGAGCATCGGCAACAAATAAGACTTCATCATAAACTTGGAAAGGGCTTTCCCCCGGGCCCTTTCCTGCAAAAAATTTTTTTAACCCTTGAAAGCAAAATCAGCAAATTTTTCCAGGGCTAACTTACAATCACAATGACATTTTGAGTTGGGGAAAGTACAAAAAAGGGGTTTGACCTCAACACCGAGCGCTGACGAGTCCACGACCCCTTTAACAAGGCGAAAAGCCCACAAACCTCCGACCAAACATAACGAAAGGGAGAAACCGTACTATAAGAGGGAAAAACGCTCGCACCAAAAAACGGGCAGGCAAAATCGATGCCACCCCTTTGGGTGAGTGCGGACAATTTTTTTTCAACAGGACTTCAAACCCCCATAAATCTCTCAAATCCCCATTTGCCTGCGGTGATAGGGCGTGTACTTTGTTTTTTGCCCACACAAAGCATGAAACTGCTTCATGAGATCAATTTGAACTGGTACCCGATCAACAAATCTCCGGGGGGAAACCTAAACGAAAAAGATTCCCAAACATGTTTTCTGCCACAGAAACAGGGGAACACCCTTTCATGGGGAACAGCCCCCGGGAAAAGGGGAAAATTAAATTATGGTCAAAATGAACGATACCTTGCTCCAAGAAGTACAGGGACCAAAAGCAACACCACACATAAAAATGGAGTACTGACGAGTGGAACAGACCAAGGGAACAGACAAACTCAAACCCTTGATACCGTCCGAACACACACGGGAAGAAAACTTATATCGCTAATCAACTCACTCCAGGCCAAAAGAACTTGCCGAGATCTCTAGACAGAGACGCAGAAACCACTTGACGACAAATCAAGTCATGCCCCATACCAAAACATGGGTCGAAGTTCAACGGGAAAAAACAACCGACAAAAGAAATAAACTTTTGAAAAAACCTTGCAAACACCAGACTAGTAGTAAAAAAGGCCTGAAGCTAACCTCTTCACCTCACCAAAGACGCTAAACGAAGCCATTTCAAGACCTCACCCTTTTCTGTTTCGAACAAGGTAATTGGGGAAAAATGTCGATCATAAGGATTTTACACAAAGGCTTTTTGTCCACAACATGCTTAGCTCTACCCTCGAACGGGGGGCAAAAGAAAGGGTTTGCTAGACACATCGCTAAACTCCCGCTAACGTAACCAGGCACGTTACCCAAAATGAAAATCTGCGACGGGGCTATCAAAGCCCAAAAACAATTAAATCCCACAAAAAAAGGAAAACTGACGACACTGAGCCAATTAAACCATCCATACGACCACCAAAAAAAACCCCTTTCACGTGGTTTCCTAACATCTGCTTCGAAACTAACCGCTTGCGAACCCCAAAAAGGGTACACCAATATTCCAGAACAGAACTGAAATGCTATTCCCGAACAGACTCCAAATGTAACTTGCCGTGAACTCTCCAGCAGCTAGACAAGCAAAAGGATCAAGAAAAGAAACAAGACGGGACTGTTTGCGTCAGCTGAGTTCTCGACAACATAAAGTTCCCAAACCACAAAAGGGACACCATCGGATGCTAATTTAAAAAACTCTAAAAGGGGTTTCTACCAGACTTTCCAGACACTTAACACTATATGTCCTGTCTTCTTGCGCAGAAAAAAACCTAGCGGCAGACGGATCAAAACACTTCCTGGGAACCTTACACCAAAGGATGAGGGGCACCACGACCAGGGTAACGGTTACCAGAAAAGTTATTCCCACACCACGAGAACTCGGTTTCTCATCACACACGGGAAAGAAAGAGTACCTGTCCTCTATAAACTGACCCTGTAGGGGGTTCTCCAGACCGCCCAAAGTTCCATAACAACGAAGCAAAAATTTTACATCACTTTTCTATAAAGCACTATATTGTGATAAACACGCCCCTGACGACTCGCAGCTTGATCATGTCCCCAAAATTTTTTCTCAAACCTTTTGGGGCACAGAAAAAGAAAACCAATTTTCCCAGAAACATTTTTCCAAAAATGCTCCGCAAGATAAAATCCCCAACCTTCAAAAGAATTTTCAACTTTGATAAAGACACCCAACGATCCCAAACAAACCCTAAGGCTCAACCCAAAGGTTTTCGAAAAGTAAACCTACTAGCTTAATCACAAAACCCTTTACAAAAACCCTCTGGAGTACATTAAATTTTAAAAAAAAGCCTTTCAAAACCAACACTTATTTTCGCAAGGGGAAAGGTTAACCCCCAAAAAGAGATATTAAAAATTTTCCTTAAAAAAAAAAATTAAAAAAAGAAAAATTATTTTATTCTTTTTTTTTAAAAAAAATTTAAAAAAAGGGGGTTTAAAGAAAAATATTATTTTTAAATATTAAATATTTTTAGATTTTTCTTTTTTTTTTTAAAGTTTATTCTTTATTTTTGATTTTTGTTTATTTAGAAATATATTTATCCAATTGGGATAAATTTAAAAATATTATATGAAAAAATTTTTAGGAAAATTTTGTTTTTATTTAAAGTTTTTAAATATAAAATATAAAATTTTTAAGAAAAAATATATAATAAAACCAAAAATTTTAAATTTAAAAATTATTTTAATATATTAAATATATAAAATTTATAAATATATATAAATATTATTATAATAAAATTTTAATATAATATTAATATAAAATTAAATATGGGGGAAAAACAATTTTCGGTCAACAATTCTTCATCGTTTTAAAATGATTTGGGCAAAAATTCGAACTTTAAAAAAAACAAAAAAAAAAAATTGAAGATGAAGACAAGGGGGGGGGGGGGGGGGCATATTAAAAATAAAAAAGCTTTTCACTTGCTGCCTAGGGAACCTGTAATCCCTCCGAAGGCACATTATTTGTACGCCTGCTCCTACCCTTTTTCGTCCCTAAATCGACTCACAGGAGACAGGGCTGACTGGTCGTGCTCTTGGGGTAAAATAAGACACCCCACAGTCCAAATTGTGTGGTGTTCTCACCCCCAAAGGGGTCCAAAAAAAAACCAACAGCACCTCAAAGCAGCCACGAAGGTAGTAAAAATGGAACAAAATAAAATGTGGGAAAGGGAAAAATTGCTGAAAAACTAAAAGCATTATTTAAACAGAAAAAGTAGGGACAAACTTGGCCTATGCTTTAGGATCCCCTTCAAGATACAAGGGGGGGTCAAAAGATATGGAACATCTGATGGGCACTCCTGTTCGTAACCCAAGCTCGTGAGGGGTAAAATGTACGAACACCTTTTACTTGGACTCCAAAAAAAATCAAACCCACGATTGACCAAAAAATTTAAACTGCACAATTAAATATGGGGGGAAAACAATGAGGTTAACAATTCTTTAGTCTTATTTAATGACTTGGCAAAGATTCGAAATTAAAATTATAAAAAAATATATATATATTATATATATTATATAATAAAATAATAAAAAATATAATATAAGAAACAGTATATTTAAAAACCTAAAACAATTTTTTAAAAGGGCCAACCCCCCGGGGACCAAAATCAATTAAAAAAAAAGTTAAAAGAGGAAACTTAAAACTATCTACAAATTTGTTTTGACACGCAAAACGCTTGAAACAAATTTTTAATAGTTTTAAGTTCCCCTTTTAACTTGTTTTAACTAATATAATAAATAATTTTTTTTTTTTTTTTTTTTTTTTTAATTCGAAAATTTGCAATCATTACAAACGACGAAGAATTCTTAAACCCGCACTTTTCGTTATGATTTAAGTTCATACACATATGGGCCCCCCCCCAAAAAACTCTCAAAAATTTTTTTTAAACAAACACAACGACAATTACTTTTTTTTAAAACTAAATTTTTCAAAACAAAAACGAAAAAATAGGAAAAATCAATGAAACAGAATTCAGGGTACGGGGGGAAAAACAACACAATCGGGGCCGCAGTGCCCAAAAACAAACATAATCAGGAAAAGGGGGGGAGCGAAATGCCAAGGGGGAAGCATAATCAAACAAAGGGCCCGGGGGTAAAGCAAAAATAATAATGCTGGTTTTTTCTCTCTTTTTTTTTTCAAACACTAAACATTGAAAAAAACCAATGATTTTTTTAAATTTCATCACCATTACACACTCACTCATCAAGAAAAAAACCCTAAGAACCGAAGAAGCAACACAATCCCCAAATTAAAAGGGGAAAAAGAAAAAATCAAGATAAGAAAAAATACAAATAAAGCCCCCAAAGGGAAGGGAAAACAGGTCCTTGAATCTCCCGAAACTATACACAAGGAAAACCTCGTTACCTGGAGACGGGGAAGAAAAATTTGAAAACAAACTGTCATACAACAAAAAAAACTACCAACCAATTGCTCAAAAAGGAAATCTGTGAACGTGAACATCCCCACAATTGGGCAACAATGGCACAAACCAAACTCTACAAAAAACAAAAAATTTAATTTTAAAAGCAAAAGAAAAATTAAACACGGGGGCACCAATGCAACGGGTGGGGGTGCGGGGCTCTTTTTCTGTTTGCCTCACTTAAAGAATTTGGATGCGGACGCTTTTTCCCTACCACCCACAACACACCACACCCACACACACACAACACACACACACACACCACACACACACACACCACGAACATAGATACTAGGGAACAAATTTAATTTCCTTTTTTTTTTTGTTACCTAACACAAATCATAAAAAAAATACAGTTACAAACAAAAAAAAGCAGAATATTCATTCAGCCCCCGCCATTAAAGGCGGCAAAACCCTAGATACATTTTGTCATATTTAAAAATATTTTTTCCTTCTTGCACAGGCTCCTGGGACCCACAGCCTCCAAAAAACAGTTCCGCAATGGGCCCCGTTGCCCCAAACCCCACACTCACCCATCAAAAGACACTCACAAGCAATTTTTGGGTCCTTCCAGGACTCCCACACAACAGAAAACCCAGGTCGCGCCCGCAACCTGAAGCCCCTTACAGCAGCCTTGCTGACCCCATGACACCCTCCTACCCCCCCTGGGGTCGAGACGGGGGCGGGGATGGGTGCACTCCCCCCGGGGCAATGCACATGCGATGCTACTGACCATCGGTCAGCCTCTCCATCCCCCACGGGGCAGAGACATGGCGGGGGGGTCGCACTCCAAACCGGATGGCAATGCCTCGATTTCTATGACCACTCGTCACCTCTCCATACCCCCACGGGGGAAGACAGTGGGTGGGGACGGGGTTTCACTCCACACCCGACGGGAGTCTTCCAGGGGGACACGGGGGGGTTTACCCCCACCCTGGGGAACTGAAACTACCTGATTACCTACCCACTTTCTACAATTTTTCTTCTTTTTTGAACTAGCATCATCTCCCAAAACTTTCACTGGAACAGGGGAAAAAAACCCCCTAATAGAAAGTACAAAGTTTCAAAACGAAAGGCATACAGTAAAAATTTTCTTGTTAACACCATGGAATTTTACTTGAAGGAAAGGGTTTCACATGGTACCCTTTTCAAAATCCAACAAAACAAAGTACAATAAAGGAACGATTTTCCTTTGTCCCCCTTTTTTTCTTCCACAAAAGAACAACACTTTTTCCCAAAAATTTATGCCAATAATTTCCATTTCTCACTTCCAAGCCACCAACATCACATCATTTAAGCTTTTGGGAAAAAAAGAAACACTTTTTTTTCAATACTAAGTGGTTTAACGATTACTTTTTTCCAAACGCCTATCAGTATACATATTTTTTTCTTTTTTCTTTCATCTTCCATTCTTCTCATCCCCCCTCGACTCCACATTCACTAAACACCTTTCCCACGTCACCCTATGTCCGTCAAATCACAAATATACAAGGGAACCCAAATTAAAATTTTTTTGGCTGCACTTAGAACGGGGAAAAAAACAATTTCCCTTGGGAAAAAACTTTAATTTAAAGCAAAAACCCAACTTCAATTCCCTATCAAAACATACCTCTGCCACGAGGACCCCTTTAGTTTTTCCCTTTGCTCTTCTGCTAAGTTGCCGGCCGGGGGTTCTGCAGACTGAAGGGGAAAACCTCGCTCACCCACAATAAAAACACAGGTGTACTGCAGTACACAGGCAACCGGTGTTTCATTTACTGTCCCCCGTTTACCCAAAAAAACGGGCAACCGTTTTCAGGTTTTCCTGTTCCAACGGACCCCAAATAACAGTCAACCGGGGTTTCAGGTTTCCTGTTTCCCAAAGGTACCCCAAATTTGGGGCCGACGAAATATGCCCGTCACATTCTGTTTTTTACTGCCAGTAGAGGCTTCCTTTAAAATAAAAGAAAAAAAAAAAGAAAAAGAAAAAAAAGTGTCCCTTTGCGCACTTTTCAGTGAGGCCCCAAAATTCACCGCATTTCTTCTTTTTTTTTTTTTTAAACGCAATGGGTTTTTTTCGTGACATGGCACGCAAAACCTTAAAGTCTATGGAAAACGTGGCTATTGATTTGAAGAAGGCAACAACTTCAGACGACACTGTCATGGTAGGAAGAATAAACGGGTTTTATGCTTCTTTCTTGTTGCTGGGGCGTATTGTCCTTACCAGATTGAAAAATGTTTTTTCTCTCCCCTCTCTCTCTCTCCTCCCCTCCTTCTCTCTCTCTCTCTCCTCCTCCCCCTGCATTATACAATCCCCCCCCCCCCCCCCCCACCAGCAGTAATGGAAAAGGGGTTTGATGAAAAACCAAAAACAATACAGTGCTAAACTTTGCACGGGGGAATGGGTATGGGGCTATGAAAACACTCACGTGAAGCAAATGGGGAAAATTTTTCCCCGTTTAATAGCGTAATGACGGGGGTGCTATTGGGTCGCATTTACTTTTATTTTGAAAGAGTTTCAAACAACGAATGATGTGAACGTTTGACGTTGGATCATAAAAATCCAAACCCATTTTGGGGGTCTGTTTGGACTTCCTTTTCTCTAGTTTGGGGTTGTGTGTGGGGTGTGTGTGTGTGTGTGTGTGTGTGTGTGTGGTGTGTGTTGGGGGTGTGTTGTGTTGTGGTTTGGGGTGGGGGTGCGTGGTGTGTGGTGTGTGTGTGCGTGTGTGTGCGTGTTTTGGGGTGTGGGTGGGGTGTGTGTGGTGTGTGCCGCGCGCGCTGCGTGTGGGTGCGCGTGTGAAGGGGAGAGGGAAAAGAGAAAAAAGAAGAAAAAAGAGAGAATGTGTGTGTGTGTGTGGTTGTGGGGGTGTGTGGGGGTGTGTGGTGGGTGTTGTGTGTGTGTGTTTTATGAATCTGTTTTTGCTCTTTAATGTCCCCCCCACTTGTCTATCGTCTCCTTGTTTTTAAAACATACAAAATTCGACAAAAGTTTAAAAACCTCTGAAATAAATTTATCGACAAGCTTAGGGGGGTACAACCACCTGTGTTGTTTCATACATAGCCACGGTATGGTGTCAATATCCGTCGCTTTAAATTAGGTGCACGTTCAAATTAACATTCCTCTGTTCTCTTTTGTTATGCCTTTTTCTTTTTTTTCATAAAACATAGTAAGAAAAGAAAAAAAGAAGAAGAGAAAAGAAGAAGAAAAAGAAAAAGAAGAAGAAAAAAGAAAAAAAAGAAAAAAAAAAAAAGAAAAGCAGGAAACAACAAGATTTAAAAAAAAGAAAGAAAGAAAAAGACGGGAAAAAAAGATGAGAGTAGGGGGAAAAAGAAACTGGAATCACCCTTTCTTTGAAGCAAAACCTTCGCAGGAAAACTTATCTGAACCTGACCCATAATCAAGTGCATCGCTTTAAATGTTCTGGTTTTCTTCCGCAGAGGCCGAGCGACAGGGCGGCAAAGTCATAACAATGAGCACTGAGCCAGTGTATCTCCTTTTCTCCCTTCCCCCTGTCTTCCCTAGCCCCGGCCCCCAAAACGTTCCGAAAACCATGCCTTTCCCTCCCATTTGTTTTTGCTGACGGCTGGCATTTCCGCGGGGGCATCGCGTCACGTCGGGGGATGAGCGACCGCATCCTTGATGAGTTGAGCAGCAGCAACCACGGTTGTTCACGAGGGGGCCAGGCTGCAAGCCTTTCAGACCCGGGGGTCTCTTTTGGGAAAATTTCCCGAGTGGGGAAAGTTCCCCGCTTTTAAGGGACCGTTCGCACATTTGGGGTGTTCGGATGCTGTCAACACAGGCTGAACATGCAAGGTGAAAGATTGATCACATGGAGTGAAGGGAAAAAGTAGCGAGAAGAGAGGAGGGCGGGGGGGGGGTTCTATGTCTGGCTGCCTGGTAAACCCCGGTTGTGTGTGGGGTGTGTGTGTTGGTGTGTTTTGGGGTGTGGTGTTGGGTTTTTGGTGTGTGTGGAGTGGGTGTGGGGGGTGTGTGTGTGGGGCGAGGGGTGTTGTGTGTGGTGGGGGGTGTGTGTTGTTGGTGGGGTGTGTCTTGTGTGGGGGGTGAATGTGTGTGTTGTTTGTGGGGGGTGTTTTGTGTGTGTGGTGTTGTGTGTTTGTGTGTATGTGTTTGTGTGTGTGTTGTGTGGGGTGTGTGTGTCTGGTGCTGTGTGTGCATACAACGCAGGCCCGGGGTGGTAAAGATAAAAGATAATAACGATGAAAATTTTATATCCAAAAATAACAGCATACTTATTTCCCTTTTGACGTCACTCCTGGGGCTAAGAATCAGCCACTTTATCCGCCGCAGCTGAATCAGTAACAATCTTTCTCTTTCTACCCCCATTTTTCTCATCCCCCTCTCGACTCACACTTCACAACACCACCTTCCACGCACCCTATGTCGCAAATCCGATATATCAAAGGGGAAAAATTAAATTTCAGGGCCCGCACTAAAGGGAAAAAAAACAATTACCTTAGGAAAAAACTTAAAATGCAAAAACCCAACTTTATTCCACTATCCAAAAACATACCGGCTCCAGCGAGGGCCGCCTTTAGTTTTCCTTTCCCCTTCTGCTGAAGTTTCTCGGCCGGGGGTTTTGCGGGGACGAAGGGGAAAACCTCCTCAACCGCTAAAACAAAACACAGGGGATACTGTCAGGGCACGGTCAACCGTGTTTCAGGTTTACCTGTCCAACGGGGACCCAAAATACACAGTCAACCGGGTTTCGGGTTTTCCTGTTCCAACGTGAAACCCCAAAATACACAGGCAACCGGTTTTTCAGGTTTTCCTGTTCCAACTTACCCAAAAATTTTACCCGGGGCGAAATAGCCCTCACAGTTTTGTAAGATGCCAGATGAGGGTTCCTTTTAAAAAAAAAAGAAAAAAAAGAAAAAAAAAGAAAATGTCCGCTTTTTCGCACTTTTTAGTTTTAGGCTTCCAAATTCACCGCATTTCTTTTTTTTCTTTTTTTAACCAATAGTTTTTTCTCGTGACTGGGACGCAAATCACTTAAAGTCATGGGGGAGACGGGGATTGATTGAAGAAGGCAACAACTTCAAGACACATCAATGTAGGAAAATAAGACGGGTTTCATGCTTGTCTTTCCTTTTATACGGGGGCTTATTTTTCCTTCAGCCAATTGAAAAGTTTCTCTTTTTCTCTCTCCCCCTCTCCTTCTCCCCTCTCTCTCCTCTCTCCCTCTCTGATTTAAAAACCCCCCCCCCCCCCCCCAGCCATGCATAAAGGAAAAAGTGCTTCGACTGAACCAAAAAAAATACAGTGCTAAACTTTGCACGGAGAAAGGGGTATCGGCAAAAAACACATCACGAAGCAAATGGGCAAATCCCCTGTTTTAATAGCGTAATGACGGGGTGGTGCTTAGTTGCTCGCATTTACTTTTATTCTGTAAAGCAGTTACAGAACAACGAATGATGTGAACTGTTAGACTTGTTGGATCATAACTTCCAACCCATTCTGGGTGTCTGTTTGGATCTTCCTTTTTCTCTATTTGGTGTGTGTGTGTGTGTGTGTGTGTGTGTGTGTGTGTGTGTGTGTGTGTGTGCGTGCGTGCGTGCGTGCGTGTGTGTGTGTGTGTGTGTGTGTGTGTGTGTGTGTGTGTGTGTGTGTGTGTGTGTGTGTGTGTGTGTGTGTGTGTGCGTGCGTGCGTGTGTGTATGTGTGTGTGTGTGTGTGTGCGCGCGCGCGCGCGTGTGTGTGTGCGCGTGTGTGAGAGAGAGAGAGAGAGAGAGAGAGAGAGAAAGAGAGATAGAAAGAGAGAGAATGTGTGTGTGTGTGTGTGTGTGTGTGTGTATGTGTGTGTGTGTGTGTGTGTGTGTGTGTGTGTGTGTGTGTGTGTGTGTGTGTGTGTGTGTGTGTGTGTATGAATCTGTTTAGCTGTCTGTCAATGTCTTCCCACTTGTCTATCGTTCTCTTGGTTCAAGACATACAGAAAGTCGACAAAAGTTTAGAAACCGTTCTGAAATACAATATTTATGCGACATGCTTATGCGTGTACAATCTCACCTGTGTTGTTTCATACTATATGCCACTGTGTATGTGTGTCAATATCCAGTCGCTTAAGTGTAGGTGCACGTTCAAAGTTAACATTCCGTCTGTTCTCTTTTGTTATGCCTTTATCTTTTTTTCATAAAACATATGTAAGAAGAAGAAGAAGAAGAAGAAGAAGAAGAAGAAGAAGAAGAAGAAGAAGAGAAGAAGAAGAAGAAGAAGAAGAAGAAGAAGAAGAAGAAAGAAAGAAAGAAAAGAAAAGTGAAAAAAAAAGAAAAACAGGAAACAACAAGATTAGAAAGAAAGAAAGAAAGAAAAAGACGGAAAGAAAGATTGAAAGATAGGGGGGAAAACTGAAACTGGAATCTACCCTTATCATTTTGAAGCAAACTCTTCGCTAGGAAAGCTTATCTGAAACCTGACCCAGTTATGACACCGATAGCAGTCGCTTAAATGTTCGTGTGTTATCTTCCGTCAGAGGCCGGAGCGTACAGCGGCGGCAACGTCAGTAACAGAGTGAGCACTGAGCTCAGTGTATCTCCTTTTCTCCCTTCCCTCCTGTCTTCATAGCCTGGCCCCAAAGCGTTCCGAACACTCATGTCTCTTCTCCTCATCATCGTTCTGCTGACGGCGTGGACGAATCACAGCGGCGGGCATCGCGTCACGTCGGAGTGATGACGCGACCGTTCAGTCCTTGATGACGTTGATGCAGCAGCAAGCCACGGTTGTTCAGCAGCAGGAGGCCAGGCTGCAAGCCTTGCAGACCCAGGTCTCTCTTGTGGAAACATTCCCTGAGTGGGAACGGTGTCGCTGCTTCAGAGCACCGTGTCTGCACATTTGGCTGTTCTGGATGCTGTCAACAGCAGGCTGAACATGCAAGGTGATGATTGGATCACATGGTAGTGAGAGGAAGAGAGAGATAGCGAGAGAGAGAGGAGGGCGGGGGGGGGGGTGTCTATGTCTGGCTGCCTGGTGTACCAGCGTGTGTGTGTGTGTGTGTGTGTGTGTGTGTGTGTGTGTGTGTGTGTGTGTGTGTGTGTGTGTGTGCGAGTGTGTGTGTGTGTGTGTGTGTGTGTGTGTGTGTGTGTGTGTGTGTGTGTGTGCTCTTGTGTGTATGTGAATGTGTGTGTGTGTGTGTGTGTGTGTGTGTGTGTGTGTGTGTGTGTGTGTGTGTGTGTGTGCTCTTGTGTGTATGTGTGTGTGTGTGTGTGTGTGTGTGTGTGTGTGTGTGTGTGTGTGTGTGTGTGTGTGTGTGTGTGTGTCTGTGTGTCTGTGTGTGCATACGAACGCAGGTCCGTGCGTGTGTAATAGATAAAAGATAATTAATCGATAGACAAATTAGTAAAAGAAAGTCTCAAGATCAGAGAAATAACAGGACACACACAGACCAACAGACAAGGACTGGGGGTGACCAAAACTGAATGGTGGTCAAAGGCCAAAGGAAAAAGCCAAAAGAGACATGCTGATTCAGGAGATGAGAAAAGAAGAAGACCAAAAAAGACTCCAAAAAGCAGTCCAGCAGAGCCAGCAAGGGCAATGGACAAACGTGGGAGAATGCACTCCAAAGAAGTCTAACTTGGAATGACATTTGGCACATGGCCCCTCTCAGGATCAGCTTCATTTCAGATCTGCATATGACCTTCTGCCCTCAAATGCAAACCTGGTGAAGTGGGGGAAAACAGACGATCCTGCATGCCCCCTCTGCCATGAAAAACAAACAGTGGAGCATGTTCTAAGCTCATGTAAAGTAGCCCTGGCTCAAGGAAGGTACACATGGAGGCACAACCAAGTGCTCAAAGAAATTGTACAAGTAGTCTGGGCTAGTACCAACACACAAAGGGAGAATCAGGACTCCAAAGCACCCGCAACATTCTTCACGGCAGGAGGCAGCAAATCATGGCCAAGAACAACAGTGCCACTCGAAACATGCAGGCAGAGTCTGCTGGATGGGGCAGATGACTGGGAGTGCACTGCAGACCACCCAGAATGGAAGAGTCACCCAGAGTCATCAGCAAGAGTGGCATGAGACCAGACATAGTAGTCCACTCTAAGTCAACCAAGCAGCTGATCATGATCGAGCTCACGGTGCCATATGAGAACAGAATGGAGGCAGCTCAAATCTACAAGACTGAAAAGTATGCTGATCTGGCAAACAGCCTGAGGAGAGAAGACTATCAGGTCAAAGTCCTCACTGCAGAAATTGGAGCGAGGGGATTTGTAGGAACGTCTGCATACAGCCTCATGAAACAGCTCTCAGTTGCAGGGAAGGAAAAAACCAGAGCCCTGAAAGCAATGGCAGAAGCGGCAGAGAGGTGTTCAAGCTGGATCTGGTCAAGGAGGAACAAAAGTGAACTTCATAAGGTTAATTTCCCTACAAATATCAGGTGTCCCTGGGGCTCAGTGGTTCAAGCGCGAGTCATTAAGTAGAAAATGAGCATGTCCAGAGGTCATGGGTTCGAATCCCAGCCATGCTCGTCCCAAGATGGGGGAAAAAAAAAAGGGGCAGCAAGGGACATCCGGAGTCATGAACCGGGTGTGGCCCAACCCCCCTAGAGTGTCAGGAGATAAGGGCCGAAACACTTGCCTGAAGGGGGCTTCTCTTCTGAGGACTCTCTGCTGCCACGCTCTCCACGAGTTTCTTTCTACCGTATATCCAAATAATGAAGCAGCATGACTTGATTCCTTCTGACGTCACTCCTGTTGGCTATAGAATCAGCCACTTTAGTCCGCCGCAGCTGAATTTTCAGTGCAGCCCCCCCCTCCCCCCCCCTCCACCCCCCCCCTCCCCCCCCTCCCCCCCTCCCCCCTCCACCCCCCTCCCCCCCCCCCCCCCCCCCCCAGGCCTTTCCCAGATGCACGCTCTGACCTGGGTTAGGCACGGTGCGAGGGATTCCGCCCACCAGCCGTTGTGGTGAATGTGAGTGTTGCGGGTTGCGGACTGGAAGGTCGGGGGTTTGAGTCCCTCTAGGAATCATTACACGTGCAGGGTTTTCCCTGCTCCAGCCGCCCGCCACCCCCAAGATTTGTTTCTTTGTGCCCTGGGGAGCAAAATGCAAAGACCAAGCCAAGCTGCCCCACTGTCATCACCTGAAATGAAAATGATAGGATAGATAGACAGACATACAGACAGACATACAGAACCGACGACCGACCGACCGACCGACCTGACCGACCGACCGACTTAACGGACGGACGGACGACGTACGGACGGACGACGGACAGAAACACAGAAAGACAGACATACAGATAGATAGGAAGATATATAGATAGATAGACAGACAGACAGACAGAAGCCAGATAGATAGATAGACAGACAGACAGACAGACAGACAGACAAATAACAATTAATTGATAGAAAGATAGACAGACAGACAGATAGAGAGAGAGAATAGACCAGACCGACAACAGACAGACAGAGAGAGAGAGATAGAGAGACAGACAGACAGACATACAGACGGACAGACCAGACAGACAGACAACAGATAGATAGACAGACAGACCACAGAGAGAGAGAGAGAGCGCGAGTAGAGAAGAGAGAGAGAGGAGAGAGAGAGAGAGAGAGAGAGAGAGTAGAGAGAGAATAAGCCAAGAATTTATTGGCATAAGCTCTTTCGGCTCTAATGCCAAGGAAGCGCAATCAATAAATCAAAATGCAAAATTACAACTGGCGATAACCGAAGATAAATGCAAAATCAAAACAGCTTTGTAAAAACTCCATTTAGTACTGGGTCGTAATCTTCGACCATACCGACCTATGAATCAATAGTTTATGACAGCTTTATCTTTTCCCCTTTCAGCACAACAAAAACACACAATAGATAACTAGCAGATTACATTTTCATGATAAATAATCTGATAACAACAATCTAATTTTTTCTTCCCAATATTATTTTGCATTCGCAATAACGCAGCAAGTGATCAGATAATGTCCTTCATTTTCTGATGTCAGTATTTTTACTTCATGTTATGTCTTTGCGCGTATATTAAGTAAACAGACTAATTGTGTGTTCGTAATTCATTATAGTTCCCACAACAATCGAATAAGAAATGAATCTCATCTACGATAACCATCGAACATAACAGGCATACCGTAACTCGTGGTCGAATCTGAAGTAAACCACCTTGTATGAATATAAACCTAGGGTTCTTGTTCTAAATCTGACAGTGATTCCTCTATGCCATTTATAGTTATTACACCAAGATATTTTTCAGGATATAATGAATCTTTAAAGGAAATCGTACAGCTGTATTTATACATATTCAACCCCACAGTGGAGTGTGCTATTTGCTTAAAACAATCAATCAGTCCGCTGCTTACATTCAAACAAAAACATTTTCACATTACCTACCCCTTGTGCAATCCAAACCATTGCCAAACCATTTTCTTTTAAAACCTTTTTAACGTCCAACACCCAATTGTAACACACCTATTTCCATTTGTCTGAAAAGAGCATTTTCATATTCCTGTCTGCATATACGATTACTGGAAGTCGAGTTAGTTTTAGCCATTATCTCACACATTTAATATAATTTCTATAAATACAGGATATCGGCCTGACTCGCCGTAACACCTTTTATTTTATGATGTAAAGGTATGATAGAAATCTTATTTTAATGCAAATGTGTAAATATTCTCCATTAGTTTATTTTCATTACGTCCCCAAACCTTCAGCCACCGTAAGATAACATGGGTCTATATTGTGAATCACACATATTCCAGAAATAAAATTGAATCAATCGCATACATCTATCTCATGGTGCGGAGAATTTCAATAACCCTTTTCTAACCCCTTCTAGCGACTTCTGTCAGCTTAATAGTTTGTACAACAATGCCTAAATATCTATATTTATTGTACCTTTATCTCCTCATCTCCATACCACCATATTTCATTTGCAGAGAGATACCCTCCCTTACGGAGAAACTATAATATTAATTTTGTTTAGATTTACAACCACTATGCATTCATATCAGCTTCAGATTTAAGTACATTGATTTTGATTTGCAACCCTATAACAGTGTCGAACAGCAATATCACATCATCAGGCAAAAAACAACAGAAACATTTCAATTCCTCCAGAGATTAGTTGAATCCATGTTCTACCACGTTTTGATAACACCACAGCATGTTCCGTTTTGAAAAATGAAAAAAAGTAGGGGGCTATTAGCACCAACCTTCTTGACACCTCTTGGACAATTGAAATATTGTGTAAAAGGCTATAAATCACATACCATAGAGCTAGTACGGTTATTATAGATTCCACATAGCCATTATATAATTTCCCATCCACACCAGATTTCCTCACACTCCCATAATAGGTTTCTGTTAACGAGTCACAGGCCTTCCGGAAAGTCTAACAAAAGCCAACGTATAATTTGTAAATTTCTGGAGAGAAATATTTTGAACTAAACAAATACAACGTGAAAAATGAGTCAAAATGGTGCTACATAACCACATCTAAAATCTCGCCTGCTCTTCATAATTTGTTTCATCTCAATTCCGCCCATTTAGTAATTCAAGAATTAAAAAAACTGAATAGAACTTGGCCTAATACATCTGGCCAGACTTCCGCCTTGATAATTATCAGGGTTAATGATGTCACCTTTTTTATAGCAATTGTATTATGAAGGATTTCGACCACCGAGTTAGGAAATGTCCCAGACTCGCAACAGTTGTTAAAAAGACTCCCCAGAAACTCAATAACCAAATATTTGCGATTTTTTAGCATTATCATTTTACAACTCCGTCTGGGCCAGCACTTTACCGCTTTTAAATCTTTTAATGCTTTCTACTACTCTTTCGCTTTTTGTGATTGGACATAAACAAGGGTTCTTGCAAATAAATTCATTAATTGCGTCAGTATGACCAACCTCATCGTAAGTATTACCTGAAGAGTTAAAAACACCGTAAAAATGATCATGCTCATTGTTTTATTGAAAATTCAATATATACTAGTGACATACCTTTAATCTTTCTAAAAGAGTTGACCCCAACGTATTTCGGTCTCTACCAGAATCCTTTAATATTCAAGTCTTGAACGATCAAAATATACCCTTTCTCTCTCTTTAGCTTGCTATATTCTATCCGTGCGTTTTACATAAATTTAGCCTTCATAATAAAACGACAGACTTAGAACGCTGAAAATTTCACAAAGGCCCTAACTCGTCTTTTCTTTAACTTCACAATCCCCCACAAACCAGTCCTCTTTTTGTTTTTTCTTCTTCCCCACAGTAGCACCATACATGCAGCCAGCACACCATACATCGCACCGGTAAACACATCAGACATTCATCAACATCACGCATCCAATCCATCGATCGCTTGCTTCATCTTCCTTAAACATGTCAGAATCCAATTCCAGCCCTGTAAGTCTGAGCATTACACATCAATCCCATACAATCTTCTCTTCTCCACCCTCATTCATTTTCCCGTTCTTCTCTTCCACTTCCTTACTTTCCATCTCAATTCAACCGGTAGTGCCAAGAGATGAAATTATCACTAACACACAAATCAAAATCAAATTGCAATACCTTCCGACACAATTATATAAACCAATTACTCTTACTACCGTGTTGTGATACATATGTACATCGCCGCGTGGATCACCCACAAACAAAATCCATACATATTATGAACAAATCAAAACATAAACGGAAATCAAAAAGCGGTTAGACAAATCAAACATTTCCCATCTTTTTAATGTCTTATACACATCACTTCATTCTCTCTGTCATCCATGGTTGATTTAAATGACAGTCAGGTTACAATGTGGCTGGCTCACAAATCCTGTTCTGCAATTCAAATCACCACATAAAATTATGTTAACATTTCTCCATGCGGATTAGAATGCTGCAAATATTTCTTCTAAAAGATTAAATACCAATTTTCACATCAGTGTTTATAAAAAAGGACTACCTTCAGGGAAGATAAACTTGCAATCAATAATACATCATTATTCCATAACAAATATACTTTTTCTCATTTTCAAAACAACCAAGTTGTCACATGTAAGTTCAATTCGTTTCACACCAAGTGAGAATAATAGTTATTATAACAAGTAATGAAACTCCAGACCCGCATTTCTCTACCAAACAATGACAGCTTTTTTTGCTGGAGAGCTAAAATTTTACATAGTCATGAAAAATGTAACTGAAATCAAAAAGCCTGATTTAGCAAAGGTTCTCAGTTTAGACACACAAAATCAAATGAACACACATAATTTACAAAGATCAACTTTTATTTAGCTACACAGGTTATCAACATTAAAAATAAGAACGATAACTGCTCGGTTGATAAGCCTTTCCATTATTGGAGGTTGACCCAGACACGCAAAAAAAAAAAGTACGCGCCTGTCGCTTGTCACTGTCACTAAGTCGCGCTGCCAGGGTGTTGCCACTCCTTACAAGAAACTCGACAACCCACTATTGCAGGTGTCCCTCTCTACCCCGCACTGGCCCCCCAGTTTCACCGTGTTGCAGCCGCCCACACTGACCCTCTCCCTTCCCTTGCAACAGTCCCTCTCTCCCCCTGCCAAGGTGTTTTTACCCACCTCTAAACCACCCCCACTAACACCTCTGGCCCGCTTAAAAACAGGTTTGGCTGGAGAGGGCTTGTCTCGGGATTCCCCGCGGTGATCCACTGGTGTGTTGACCCGTGACCTTGACCTGACTGCCATCCCTGTTTGTGATGCTGCTGCTCTCCGCCATCGGCACCGGCTGTCTCTGTAACCGCTATAAGGAAGGAGTGACGAATGACCACAAGCATCGTGATCGGGCCCCACTGCTGTCGGCGTACGACCTGGTGCTCGTCCTCGGACCGATCTTCATCACTCCCTGTCAAAAGTAAAGCTGACCATCCCGACGCGTTTGGCCCTGTGCCACCATTGCAACCAAACGCTTGCCGTCTGTCAATCGTTTGGCGACCCGCACACCTTGCCATCAATCTGACTCCGGAAATTCTTATTCTCCAGATCCCACTTGTCCCACCAACTACGTACTTTGACAATCAAGGGTTTCGTCAACCCTGTCCGATCGATGTGCTCTGAAGATGTCTGTCTTCACTCCACTGGCCCTTTTTGGGCCCTCTATACAACTGGTACAGTGCAGGACACCACAGCTTGCGCACACTGGTCGTAGTTTTCTCTGTCAGAGCACATAGGGAAACCATAGAAACCGTAATATAACCCTACGGGAAAACTTCCTCTAAACGGCCAATTTCATAGTTCATTCTCATCATGTTCATTACGTAGATCCTTCCCACACATCTGGGCGAGTTTGTGTGTGACCTCTGTCTGCTCTGTTGATCCTGTGTTGAGGGCTGGATGTCAATCGGTGTTTCCCGACACGGCCTCTGACAATCGGGTGTTTTCCCTGTTCAAGTCTATGCAACGTTCATCTAATTACATCACACTTTTTTCACTGACACGTAACAGTTCGACTTGATGACAACAGAACACCTCGAATCAAGTAAATTCTTCGCTAACAGTGTTTACTCGGCTGTCGTGGCCTGGAAGAATTTTGCTGTGGCAAAGTCAGGGTGAGTGATTTGTTGCGTGCTGAATCCTACGTGTGCAGCATGTGTTTGCTAAACATCATCCTCCGTTACACTGCAACCCACTGCAAGGGCCGGGTATCGTCTCCACTCCATGAGACAGGCGAAGGCGTCGCACTGATCATACGAGGGCATAAATTAAACACAGTGTGACGAGGGCCAAGGCTGTGGTCGGGGCAACCCGTGTACTACACACGCGGCTGTCATACCACAATGTGATTTGCTACCTCGATGTGTTTGCACCTGCGTGTGACCAGCCGAAAAGGCCGAGTGTGGAGAGGTGTCCGACCGTCTTACCCAACTTATCAGCGATGATTCTCAGCGAGTTTCCGTGAGACATACACTTGAGAAACAACGCAAAAAATGTCAACAACACCGGTCGCCGACACTGCCTCCTTCCGCTCGCCTGGCTGGCCTCGTGAACTTTGTGTGACCTAGTCAACTGATGCACAAAAAAAGAGACCAAAAATTTCTGCTTCTCCACATATTAATCTTATCCATTGTGTCTGCTACTGATCTACTACACATGCTATTCACGCACCTTACTGTCACATTCAAACCACACTACAGCTGCATTAACGCCCTGCTCTTCGAAGCTAATTAGAGCAAAACCACAGACACCTGTTGACTAGTCGCCATCTTTTTATCCGCGCCCCCGAGAGATAGATAGATAGATGAGAGAGAGAGAGGAGAGAGAGAGAGAGAGAGAGAGAGAGAGACAGATGACAGATAGACAAACAGATAGATAAGAATAGACAGATACAGAGATATATACACACAGATAAGATAGACAGATAGATAGAATCGATAGAGAGAGAGAGGAGAGAGAGCGAGAGTGAGAGAGAGAGAGAGAGAGAGAGAGAGAGAGAATGCACATAAAAACAGACAGATGGGCAGACAGATAGATAGATTCGAAAGATAGATGCTAGATACAAGACAGACAAACATAGACATACAAACAGATAGAAATGGATGGCAGACAAAGAGACACAGGCAGACATACAACAGACAACAGGCAGACTGACAGCCAGAACTACCAAACAAACAAGCAACCAAGCCACTCCATCTTCTTCAGTCGCAGTCTTCTTCACGGCTCACAATCTCCGGCCGCCTCCAGCCCAGTCAACATAGGGCAGACGTCGCCCGTCGTCTTCAACGCCGTGGTCTCCAACACGGCGGCGGCTTGCAACCCGACACGACCGGCATCTCAACCGCCCTCCGTGCCACGTCTACGTCTTGTATTGCCCAGCTGAATGAAGCACCTGGACACGCCTTACATCCACTGGCCGATCGCCCTCAGCTCCGGTCCAGCCTGTGCCGGAACACGGCTGACAACAACCACTACGACAAGTCGTCATGCCTGGCCACCGCTCGGCTGTCCAAGGGCCAGCATGTGGTGGTGAGGAGGGGGCGGACTACGGGGCGCATGGGATCAACCTGGAGGGCAACTGTGGCGCTCCTTCAGCGGCTTTCCCGTCTCCATGGACAGTTGAAGCGTTCCCATTCTCCCCCCCCTCCACCCCCCTCCCCTCCCCCCCCCCCCCCCCCCTCCTCCCCTTACTCCCGATCTCCTTCCGGTGATCAATTTGTTTGGTTAGAGATGGGCGTTTTGATATGAGAACCGGCAGACTTTCTGACTCCGGAAAGCGCGAGTCTAGCCCTAACTCTACCTAACTATACCTAACTATACCGAACTATACCTTAATTCTGATCCTGAACCTTACCTAAGCCCAACCCACACACTGAAACTGATCCGATCCAATTTTTTTTTAACCCGGTAATATGCTTTGATAATATGTTGCGCAGTGCGGGACAGTGGAGTTGTCTTCTCTTGGTCTGTGTTGATAATACAGGTCAGAGTTCAGGTTTACAGGAAAGTAGTAACAACCAAGTTTGAACAGATGAAAATCGCCCTAGCTCTGTGATTTTTTTTTAATGTGAAAACGATGATTTTCTCCTGGATTTGGGGGTCAGTGCTATAGGTCAGCAAAAAAAAAAAAAAGCAGAATGATGCATGACTTGTGGACTCCTTGTGTTTCTACGCTATTTGGTACGGCACTAGGATTTTGGAGTGGAAAGTCCAGCAGACGACAGGAAAATGAAGGATCATGTGGATCGTAATTTCAAAGAAAAGGGAACGGACATGAGACCTGCCTCAGAGTCAGGTATGGTGTGGGTCAAGGGATGGACTGTGCGATGAATATGTTTCGGTACTGGCTGGTCTTCTGAGAAAAGCCAGGTGCAGCTTTGAGCGTAATAGAGAATATGTAGCGTTTCGGGCCTAAACTGTAACTGTGGACTCGGATCCAATGCTCCTTCTTCCCCATCCCGATCCCGTCCTCCACCCTCTCCTCCCGATCCCCCTCTGGTGAACACTGTTGTTAGCAATGTGTTCGTTCCTTAAGATGGAAGATAAGATAGGAGAACCGGAAGACTTTCTGTCTCCGGAAAGCGCGAGTCTAGCCATAACTATGCCCAACTATACCTAACTACACCTTAATCCTGATCCTGAACCTTACCTAAAGCCCAACCCACTGAAACTAACCCGATCCAAAATTTTTGAAACCCGGTTATATTGCATTGATAATGTGTTCCGCAGTGCGGTGGAGTCGTCTTCTCTTGGTCTCTATTGACAAAGGAAGAAAGTCTGCTGAACACACAACAAAGAGAAATAAACAAAAACAAAAACAAAAAAGGAAAAAACGTTCAACGTTTTGTCACGTAACATTCCTTCAAGGGATAATGGATAGTACTCCTCTCTCTCTCTCTCTCTCTCTCTCTCTCCTCTCTCTCTCTCTCCCTCTCTCTCTCTCTCTCTCTCTCTCTCTCTCTCTCTCTCTCTCTCTCCAACCCCCCCCCCCTCCAATTAATTTGTTGTCATTGTGGAGGGGGATCGGGTGGATGAAGGAAGCAAAGGGGGTGGGGGGGGGGAGTGTCTTGAAGAAATACAGCGGTTTTTTTATAATGTCCTTAAATGTGTAGAAAATATATTCACCAATGCAAACTTGTATCGTGTGTACACCACTACCATCCCCACCCTTCCCCCCACCCCCAAAAATAAACCTTTCAAAGGCAGTTAGGGACACTTGAAAATGTCTTTTAGAAAGAACTTATGTCACGCGTTAATTGTATGACCTGTCCTTTTTCAGTTCTAACTGGACTTGTTCCAATATGTGCAATAGTTTGAAATTTAGGCTGGAAACATTCCGTTTCTGTTAATTTCTATTATTTTCTATCTTCTATGGGGCACTGAACCGTCGATTATGATATCATGCAAATGCTTGTATTCATGTTTCATGCGATGCTACGTTGCTTCGTGCTTGAATCCTTGTTTAATTGATTTAGGTCGTGTATTTGTGTAACCTGTATCAGTGTGTGAATGAATGATAAGATTCTTTGACGAAAAAATAAAAGGCAGTCCGCCACTTTCTGAGAATTCTGTGCTAGTTATTTCCCTTTTCCTGTCACTCTCTTTCACTGCTGGCCTATTCTTCTTCTTCTTCTTCCTTATGTAGAGCTGATGTTACGGAGAATATTGACTCTGTCATGTGACGTAGCCTCACATCAAGGCATGTGACGCTCCATCACATGTAGTTAGTGATAGGAATCATTTCCCCATGCCAATACTAAAAAGGAAGAATATTCATGTGGCTTGACTAGTGTAGCGGGCGTCCCCAAATAATGGTGAGAATGACTCATTAAAGAAAGAAGGGTGGTCATTGGGTGAAAGTGACCACTGAGAGATAGTTTAATAAGGGGTGGTAAGGTGCTGGTCATGTGATTTGAACACTGAGTATGCACTCAAGAGAACGAATAAATGCCGAGTCTAGCTCAACCGCCCTCAACCAGTTTCGGGCGGTTGCCCTAGACTAGGCATTTATTCGTTCTCTAACTAGTAAACCCTACAAACAAGCATACTGTTAGGATTATCCGTTTTTAATACTAATTTACTAAACTTTTCAGATTTTAGTTTTTGCTTAATCCTGTGTTTTTCCTGATCATTTTCAATAACATCATTTTCACGCATACATTCATCAATGCGTCTCTGTCTTTCATGTGAAATAAAACTACAGTCTTTAACTGTTCTCTAAAGTCTTTTAAAACTGAGTTATATTTTTGACATAAAATCCACACACTTATCCCAGCATGTCTTCCACTGAAAGCCATGTTTTGACAAAGTATTTCTTTTTTTAACTATGTCTCTTTCTGCCGAACAGTCATCTATAATAAATAGTGTCTGCGTTCCTTCAAACAGTTTATAAAAGTGTTCTAAACACTCACTCAGTTTATTGCTAGGATCAACTAAATATATGTCATCATCTGCCCATATAAACCTTCTATCATGATATGCTTTGTTCCATTTAAGTGTTGGACAGAAAATCACAATATGATCAAAATTATAGCGATAAACTGTTTGTAATAGGTCTAGGACAAATATTGTTTTTCCACAACCAGTCTGTCCACAAATCAATGAACAATGAGGAGTTTTTGTCATAAAGTTTAACTGCACCATGGTTTTATAACAGAATTTAATCTATCCAGTTTATGTTTATCATACTCTCTGTCAAAACTTGTTCAGTATAATAAAAACCCTATAAGGCCTAATGTGTAAGATTAATCCAATTCAGTTCTGTAAGATTGTTTCTATTTAGACTAATATTGATTTTGTCACTGGTTGTAATGACCTTAATATCCCCACCATTGTGAAGAATGACGACGGTAACTTTAAGTTTTTCAACATCTAAGTTTTGCCAGCTAATTAGAATTCCTTTTAAAAGGACGTCACTAACGCCCACAACCCCATCCCTCTCCTCATCTTTTAAGACAGAAATTTCAAATATTATTGTGAATGTGTCTCCTAATTTCATTTGTGGAAAGAACTGTAATTTTGTAGAAGCTTCCTTTAAAACCGTTTCTCTTCTGTGGAGGATGTACTGTTTATTCCCATACGGCTTTAGTTCAATCTCTTTCCGACTATTGTCCTCTGGCATAAGACTTACATGTAAAGGGCCAGAGTTGAGTGCTTTTCTGAAACTTTTTTGGCGGTCAAAAAATGTAAATGGGCTTATGAATTCAAATTTTATGTCCCATTCTAAATATGGTTCTAAGTGCCATTTGCTGTCAGGTTTTCGAACTATTTTATATTCATACTGGCCAGCATTATTTGCTTCTAGATTGCGTAGTTGTTCTAGTTTAGGAAACCTTTTGTTGTCGCTTACTTCTTTACGTTTATAATCACCATCTTTAGTGTACTCAAAACCATACAAAGCGCCTATCTCACCGTTCTGTTCAAAGTCCGCAACGTCTGCAAGGTCTTTTAATTCTAAGGTTATACACCTTACAGGCGCTAATGTAACTCCTGATTCTTCTGGTCCACGCGACATTTTTTAGAACAACTAATTATTTTTATTTCTAAAACAATGTGTAGGTTATCACATTTCACAACTTTTCCTGCTTTGTCTGCGATTTTTATATTAAATGATCCGACCCTCCCACAAACTAATCTTTTAAACTGTAAATTAGGGAATTGTATAATTTCATAATCGCAATATGCAGCTTTCCCTGACGGAAGAGCTCTTAAAACAGTTGAGGGCCTTCCATCATATAAGTTTTCATCAGTGCTCAGCTCATCCAAATGAACATAGAGTAATGAATGTAATGCAAGATTGAGCGGATTTTCTCCCTCATAAGTAGTTTTGTTTGGCGTAACTCTAAAACTATGAGTGGGTCGATTGGCAGTTGTAAAGCCTAACATTTTAGCTAGCTCTCTATCAAAATAGTAACCTACTTCTTCTTCTTCAGGCTTGAATGTTAACATTGTTTTCAGATTTGCATTGTTAAGTTTGAGAGTAATGTCGAAGTTACTCATTGCTTCTTTTAGTGAGCAAAACCCGTAATAACCATCAGGTATGGTTAACTGGCTAACTAATTTTCCTCTATTATCAACTTTTTTAATCTTATTATTCTCCTTGGATTCACTTATATTAAACCATACGACTTTGTAAAATATTTCATGGAGTGCAACCCTTCGGGTTCCGCATTCGTTATCAATAGCATGTTCTAAAAACGAAGGACTGTCTTGAGTTGTTATTGTTACAAACATTTTTTAAACAAATTAAAAATGAGTGCATTTAAATATACTGATGCAAAATATTCTGTTGGGCCGCACTACAATCTTAAAAATATAACAACTGATACTCTTGACATTTCTGTGACTCAGTCTGACACCTTTCAAGTAAAGGTTAGTACTCCATTGAAGAGCTATCTTAACCCCCCTATTAAAAACGACCACATCCCGAAAGTGTGGTTTAGTCATCCGTTGCAGTTTTACCAGAACCAGTTAAACTTTGCTGTGTTTTGTGCATCAACTGGGTGTGGAGTGTCGTATGCCGATCATTTAAATCACCCTGATCCTTAGGTGAGGTCAGTGTATAGATTTCATTTCTATTACACCTTCAGGCGTATTTTGACTGAACTGCAAGCGCCATTGCCAAATGACAAACCGTTTAATCCATTCAGCAACAGAATAGACATGAAGGCTTTTGAAAGGATCTGTAACGAATTCAATATACTCAACGAAAAAAGTAACTGACCACTTTGATTCTGCCTTGTAAATAAATTAAAAAGCGAGAAATTGAATGGAATAAATGTATTGGAATACTGCCAGATAAACAATTCGCGGTGAAATGTTGAATGCCCGTGAATAGCGTGCACACGGCTGCGCTGGCGAAAATGACAAAGCAGCTGTGGTGCATCCCCCTTCACGCTTTTCACATGCACACAGTAAAAAAGCCTGAACTGTATTCGTTGTCTCACTCGGCAACTTTATCCATACTGTACCACTGATTATCACCGCACAGAAAGATGCCACGCTTATCCGAGAGTGAACGATGTCGTCTTGTTGGCATGCTGCAAGGCGGAGCATCGGTTGCTGCGACCGCAAGGCACTTTGGAGTAACAAGAATGACTGTTCGGCATTGGAATCAACGCTATGGGGCAACAGGCACAGTCGCTGACCTTCAAAGAAGTGGTCGCCCAAGAGTGAGAACTGCACGACAGGATCGGTTCATCGTCATAACACATCTGCGGAACCGCTTCCAGCCCAGCACAGTGACTGCCCGCACTATCCCTGGGCTCAGGCCGATCACCTCCAACACTGTGCGCAATCACCTGCGTGACAGAGGACTTCGCGCAAGGCGTCCTGCTAGGCGACTAACTCTACTGCAGCATCACCGTAACGCTCGTATAGCATGGGCCAGAAGATACCAGCGAGCCACAAATGCTGAGCTGAACAGCATTCTGTGGACTGACGAAGTGAGGTTCACCTTATCCAGACCAGATGGCCGGCGAAGAGTCTACCGATTTGCTGGTGAACGCTTTGCTGACGCTTGTGTTGAGGAGTACGAATCCCACGGTGGAGGGGGGGTCATGGCATGGGGTGGGTTCACAGGTACTCATCGAACCCAGCTGATCATCCTGAATGGTGCCATCACTGGACTTCGATACAGGGACGAGGTTGTTAGACCTCACATCGTGCCTTTCCTTCAACAACACGGCCCTGGCCTGACCCTGCAGCAGGATAATGCCAGACCCCATGTGGCTAGAGTTGTTCAAGATGACCTCCATGCACGGCACATCCCCACTATGCTTTGGCCAGCTCGTTCCCCAGATTTATCACCCATTGAACACGTATGGGATGAAATCAAGCGTCGTGCGTGTGCATCGTCGACCTCACCCTCCACAGACACTTCAACAACTCCGCCAAGCAGTCATTGAAGAATGGCAGAACATCCCTCAGGCCTTCATCCAGAGACTGGTGACATCTGTGCGACAGCGCTGTGCAGCAGTGTTGGCCAACCATGGTGGTTACACACGGTATTGAGACTGATCAGTCTTATGGAGCAACTGCCTTTTGTTTCTGTGAAATTTGTTAACACACTTTCCCCGAATGAATTGTTTGAACTGGGTCTCGTGATTTCAAAGATGAATTTCTTTTTGTTTATTTTGTGCCCCGATTGTGGCAGATTCTGCTGATCGGTTATACATATCATTCGGTTTGTTGAAATAACAATTAAAAGGACAAATACTGCCTGGTATGACTGGAATCCTCCTTACACATCTTTCTCTTCAGGCACAGCTGTTCACCTCGGGTCCATAGAGCAAGAGCATAAAACAGCATGGACAACATTTATCTTAGACACTTCTAAGGGCCTAACTAAAGCAGGAATAGAACGAATAAACGACTCTGTTCGTACTTATGTTTGGTGTTTGCTAGGTTCGCAAGCACAAACGAGATCGAACATAACTGATCCTTCTACTGGTTTTGATCCACAAAAACAATACTTAGCAAATTTAGAGGACGCCATTAATTCTACAGTTGATTTACCTTCAAGTATAAAATGGTACCAAAATGTTTTACAATTTGCAAGATCGAAAGTAGACTTTGCTGTTGGCACTGGTTTATACATGCTGCCTTCTGACCTCAGACTCCAGATAGGCACAATAATAAACTACAATAATGAAATCCTTGTGGCAGGCAATGAACAGAAGGTTGGAAAAAACGAAATAAATTCTGAGCCAGTAATATTACAAACAATAAAAAAAACACCCAAGATTAAGTCATCCAATCCCCGTGACCTAAAGCCTAGAGACCGTCAAAAAAAATAATGACCATGAATATGAAAAGACAGCACTTGTTTTGGATTAACTGGCCTAGGATTACTCCTTCTTTATTTTACTAAAAATTAACCCAACTATTAAGAGAACTAATGTCCATAAGTGCTCGGCCATAAAGCCAACTACTTTGCTTGCAGTAGACAAAAGCCAGCTAACAACACCCCCTAATATACCGGGTAAAGCGTCCACGGCTTTACTGGCTAATTTTTTTAATAAACCCGCAAGATGATCAAGCTGTTTTTTTACCCATGATTTCTCAGGCGGAGGGGATGGTGGTGGAGGCACTGAACTTTGACCACCGCTGCCTGTAATAGCCATCACCAGTGTACTTATTGCAAAACCTAAGGCCGTTATAACGCTTGCTAATGTGACTCCTTGCTCTCTAAACAGTGTTCGTATTCGTTCTGCTAGTGTCGTGTCTTCATATAAAATTCTTTGGATAGTTTCTCTTATTCTGCTCACTTGAGTTCGTAATTGTTCTCGGTTAGTAGACAACACTTCTAGTCTTGCCGATCTTTCTTGTTCAAGATCTTTTAGTCTTTGGGTTATTCTTTCTTTAATATCATGCCCTAAGTTGGCGTCATCAGCCTCAACGAGTTTTTTCTTTTCTCTTTTTATATGCTCATCTAGTTCACCCAGTTTTGCTAAATTGTTTGTTAATTCGCCTCTGATGCTTCTCAAAGCATGATCAAGGGCCGCTATTTCTCGCATGGGTAGCGGTGGGACGTGTATAGTTTTTAATGCTGTTTCTTCTGAAAAACTGGTTTCTGCTTCCATTGCATTTATTAATTCGCCTGCTGATTGATTTAATTCTTCAAGTTCCATGTTTTGTATTTGGTTAGCTGTTGGGAGATCTTGTAGTGTGTTTTGAAGTTTAGAAACTGCCTTTTTGTCTAATTTTGGTTTAGAAATGCCAAGGCGATTTTGATCTTTCACACTGAGTCTTTGTCTAATTGTACTCTTGGCTAAAAACTTTAATGGGTCTGGTTTAGTTGTAAGCTGAACACGTTGTCCTTGATCGTTTTTTACAAACAAATGGTCATATTCGTTTAGTTCAAAATCATTTGGGTCTATAAATTCGGGAGGTTCTTGACCTAAACTTTGGTAAAATGATCTGATCTTAGGTTCTGTTAATTCACGCCACATTGAGGGCGCTGAGCGATGCTGTGTCAAAGGAGTCATTTCACTCATGTCGTCTCCAGGATCAAAAACATCATAATCTTCTTCACCATCAATTCCTGCCATGTTTTTAAATAATTAACTTTTTATTTTGTTTTATAAAAATGTCGCAAACATATGGTTCAATTCTTGACCCGCATAGAAGACTGAAAGAGCCCTTTGGCGTGAAGCGAAATAAACGGAATATTATTGTTCCAAATAATCCATCTACTATTGATGCAGATCAAATTCTTACTGTCAAATTTCCAGACCTAGGAGCAGATGAAGTGATTGTGCCAGGCTCTGCGCGACTTACTTTCAAAATAGAACTCGATTCAGAAACAGACCCAAACAGGACAGTTGTCCAGAATCTGGGATGGGCAATCGTTAAGAAAATTTCTATAAAACTTGAGGGGCAAGAATATTTTCGTTACATAATGCAGACATATTTTTAACCTATTCTGATCTATGGCTAACCGGGAATGAAAGGAATGATCTTGCGTTTCAAGGAATTGAAAATAATGAAGCACTAAAACACAGAATAGGCACCGCAGATGCTGAAGACGGCAAAAGTATGCAGCTGTAAGTTATGCGTATGGAAAATCGCTTTTCCATCCCCTTGGATTTTGAGTTGTTAAGTGCGCATGCGCCATACTTTCAAGGAGCATTAAAAGACAGATTGTCATATGAACTAACTTTTAATGAATACAAACGTGTTATTAAATCTGCAGACACCAAAGCAAAGTACAGTATTTCTGACATCTCGTTAGAGTTTGACATTGTTAGCAACCCTCACTTAGCAAGGCTGATTGAGCAACAACATCAGTCAAAATTAGCAATATATTACGAAAGAGTGATTCACCATACAACATATCCTAAAAGCAAGGCAGACACTATATGGAATTTTAGTTTTAGTGCCTCAGCAAGATCACTTAAAGGTATTTAATTGCTGTGCGAAGATGAAGAACCATTTAAAAGACAAACTGAAAAGTTTCTTAATCCTAAAAATAACGAAAGTACAATGTTCAATTGAGGGTAGTCCTAACCAAATCTACGCTAGCGGGCTTAAACCTTATCAGCATTTTGACGAAATAAGAAAATTGTTCGGCGGCGGGAGACATAGAAGTCCAACAGTAGACCATGTGTCTAAAGATCTACACCTTCACAGTGTTAGACTTGATGATTATTTAACAACGAAATACGGTTTATGGATTGACCTAAGGTCAACAGAGGATAATCAGTTGCATGGAAGTGGGAGAACTGTTAGAGACGTAATAAACATTCAAACTGATAAAGAAAAAGAGAATGATAAACCAGTTAATGTATATTTGTTTTTAATATATGATGCGCAGCTGAATATTCAAGATAACAGATTAAAAGATATACATTATTAAATTATTTTTATTTTAAAAAAGCATGTCTGTTAAGCATTATCCAAAAGTGCCTACGGAGCCAGAGTCGCCAAAAGAAGGGATAGTAGAAACCCCTGACATAAAAACCTTCAGATTAACAAACATTACACAAATGCGGCAAGTACTAGAGCAAGACCTTTCAAAATACAGCAAAACCAAACGAAGGTATTCTGCTGCCTTTAATGCTGTTACATATGTTAATACTGGAGCATCGGCTTTGAGTGGTCTATCAGCAAGGACAAGTATTGGTGTCTTAGCAACAGGCGTAGGTGCACCCGCAGCTTTACCTCTAGGTGGTTTGTCTTTAACTCTTGGCCTGTGTTCATTAGCTGTAAGTGCTGCTAGCAAAAAATTAAAAACTAAACTCCAAAAGCACACAGCTATGGTTCAACTAATAACAGCTAAACTTAGTTCGTTCAAACTGACAATAAATAAAGCACTAGTTGACTCAAACATCACGGATGAAAATTTAGTCGTTTACAGGCCGATTTTGATGACTATAAAAGACAAAAGTTTGATCTTCAAAAAAAGGCAAGGGCAAGTTTTTCTCAACAGCCAGACACCGAGCAGATAAAAAAGGAATGTTTAAAAAAAGTAAACGAGACATTAAACTCTGTTCTAAACAGCTCACATCAACAACATCAAAGGCGTTTATACTTTAGTTTATGAGTCCAAGCACAAAAAGACCGTTGATATTGATTCTGATTAAGACGACTTTGGAGACGACCCTGGAGTCGATGTCGTTGTATTTTTTTTTAATTTAAATAAATAGTTTGAGTTAGAAAAGAAAACTCAACATGGCTAAGATATATGAAGGACCAGGCGAATTGTTTGAAGGAATGCTCGAGGGAGAGCGTTTATCAAGAGCTTAAAAGATATTAATCTAGAAGTCATTGATCCAACAAACGTACAGGCAAGTGTTGTTCATGCTATTTCTCAAGTTCCAGGTAAACTAACAATAGACCCGCCAGTTAAAGTAATGTTAGCTGTTTAATCGACTATATAACAATAAATGAAGAAAATCTAGAAGTCTGGGTCACAACTAAACAACAGACTATTCTTTCTCGTAATGACTTAACACCTGGTTGGGCAGACCAACTGCTTACACAGTTTGATGTGGCCGCTGAAGAAGCCAAAATGAGAGGCTCTGGTTGGTCAGAGGGCGAAGTCATAGAGATCAGATTAAAACAGGCTAATTATGAGCCGATTGTAGGCAAGTCTTACATTTCACTACCTCCAGCATTAGTCGCAAAAAGAGCAGTTCTAAACATAAAGAATTATTCAGACAACAAATGTTTTATGTGGTGTGTTCTTGCAAGGCTGCATTACTTCCGCAAAAACGCAGATAGAGTATCTAACTATGAACCTTACAGCAATGATCTTAACTTTAGTGGAATATCCTTTCCTGTTAGCGTGGACAAAATTGATCAGTTTGAAGAACAAAACAAACCAATAACTGTTAATGTATACACATGGTCTGAGGAAACAAATTTGGTGCCTATTAGAGTGTCTAAAGACAGCCCAACAATAGGCGATCCAGACAAAAGCCATGTGGACTTACTCCTAATGACTTCACCAACAGCGTTGCCTCAACATTACACATTGATACGCACAATGAGTAGATTATTAGCGCATACTTCAAAACATGGTCATAAACAAGAATTCTGTAGAAAATGGTTAACAAGAATTCCATCCTTTCAAGCCGCGCTTGAACATAAAAAACATTGTAAAAGTTCTGTAGACTGTAATACAGAACTAATTACAACCCCCACCAGGATCTAAAGTTAGTTTTAAGAACTGGAAACGGCTGCAAACAAGTCCATACGTAGTTTACGCAGACTTCGAGTCGCTTATTGTCCCTTATGAAGGGCCAACCCCACAGAAACTTCCGAAAACTGTCCTAATGAGCAATCATCAGATTTGTTCATTTGCCTTCATTATTGTTAGGTCGGATGGCGTTCATTCAAAGCCAGAATTATACAGAGGGCCTAATGCTGCAAAATACTTCTTAAAACGCATGCAGCAAGTGCGTAACGCCTGTTCTAATAATCTGAATCTTTCAGACATTATTATGACTCCTGAAGATCAACAACAGTATGACTCAGCCACTTGCTGTTGGATTTGCGGTTTAGAGCTAACGCCCAAGAGTGTAAATCCGACAGTAAGAGACCATGATCACATTAGCGGAAAGTTCAGAGGGGCAGCGCACAACAACTGCAATCTTCAACTAAAGTTTGACCCAGCGAAATGGAGGCTGCCCATCTTCTTTCATAACTTGCGAGGTTACGACTCTCATCTTATAATGAAAGCAGTAACCGGCGACTCCAGCGACTCCAGCGACTTCAGGGTAACATGCATTGCACAGTCATCAGAAAAGTACATGTGTTTCACTATAAATAACATGTCTTTTTATGACTCTATGCAACACCTGATGGGATCATTAGAGTCACTGGCTATGTCCTTAAAGTCCTGCCCAATAACAGAAGAATATTTTGACCCAACTCTTGTTAGAAAGGGCGTTTACCCTTATGAGTACATGAACAGTTGGCAAAGGTTTGATGAAGATACACTTCCTCCTAAAGGCGCGTTCTTTTCTAGTCTTAGAGGAAAGGACATTAGTGATTCTGATTACCAGCATGCTCAAGAAGCATGGCAGAAGTTAGAGTGTAAAACGATGGGAGACTATCATGACTTATACTTGATGGCTGACGTTTGTTTGTTGGCGGACGTCTTTGAAAATTACAGAAAGACCTGCATGAAACATTATAGCCTGGATCCTGCGCATTACATTTCTGCGCCCGGGATGAGTTGGGATGCTTTCTTAAAGTTTACTGGAGTACAAATCTTTTCTTTCTGCTATACCTCTGATTAAATGGAATCTCATCTCGTCTATGTCGCCTCAGGCTAGTTCGTTCAATTCTGTTGTATGGCCAAGAAGGTTTTTTTGTTTGTGTGTTTGTTTTTTTGTTGTTATTTTTTTAACAGCTGGAAAGACAGATTTACACAAGCTAACCAGTGTTGACTCGTTATCCTTTAAAACTGCATTAGGACATCCCCGAAGGGCTTCAATTGATTTGACGTACAAGGAGGCTGGTGTGTTACCCTTAAATGAACGCAGGCTACGTTGCGCCTGTAATTTACAGTGAGAGCTAGAACCATCCCGAATTCAGTAATGACTTAACTGGATGGAAGTACGTATATTTCAAGAGAGATCCGAAACAAATCGGTATACATGTCCCTAGGTGATTGTTTCCCCATTGCTTCAGAACTGTAACCTGCCTCTTGATGGTATTGCCGAGGTTCCATGTTGTTCATACCCTTCGTGGTTGTCTGGGCAGGCTGAAATCATCGACACTTACGGAGATCTTAATTAAAAAAAAAGATAATCCTCTGTTACTATCATCCTATGCCAAAGACTTGATAGATAGGAAGTACGATTCCTATCTATACATTTTCACGGATGGTTCTGTTTTAGATTCTTCCGATGTTGGGGCTTCCTTTGTAATACCAGCGCTTAGCATTTGAAAGAAATTCCAAATTACAAAGGATGTTCTATATTTACAGCAGAGTTATTTGCCATTTTGAAAGCACTAGATTTTATACTTGACATGCCTGTTATACATAGACAAATACTTATACTCTCGGACTCAAAATCAGCGCTTACGGCTCTACATTGTCAATCAAAATCTAGTCGTTCAGACTTGGTATGTGAGATCTTATTTCTCATTCATCAGTTAATAACCCGGGTCTCAATGTAACTTTGTTGAGGGTTCCAGGGCACTCCAATTTACGTGGCAATGACTTAGCTGACTTTTATGCAAAGGAAGCTGCAAGAAAGAAATCTGATGTTTTGAATTGTGATATCCTTCTTTCTTCACCTGAAGCTATCCGCATTCTGACAAGTTCAATCTGGAACGTAAGACAGAAACAATACCTTGAAGATTCAGCCCGGAAGCGCAGATGGGATATGAATAAACCAACAAGGAAATGTTGTAATCCTCCAGGGTCAATCCCAAATCGTAACATTGTACATAGGCTGCGGGTTAATGGTTGGTTAGGCAGGTATTTAAAACCAGCACCTGTTTGTGCATGTGGTCAGACTCTCAATATCCCTCATTTTTTATTTGACTGTACTAGTGCAAGAATTCACTTTCAGCCTCTTCATGATAAGATGAAGTCCTTCAAGCTTTCGCTGACATGTCTAGTGTTTTCAATCCCAGTTATGAGAACGGTTGGAGGCTTGCAATGTTGGCTGTTTATCATATTAAATCCCATCCACTTGGAAGATATCTTTAAATCTTCCACCGCCCCACCCCCTCCTCACTGCCTCCCTCCCCCCTAACAGATCTTTTTTAACCAATTCGCGAATTTTTTAAATGTTCAAATCTTAGTCTACGCATATACCATATCAGTATGGTTTGGCGTCTAATTTGCACGTAGAGCAAGGCTTTTTCATTCCACCCACCCACTCTCTTCCTCCCTCTTCTCCCCTTCCCCAATCCATATACACCCATAAGCTGTTCGACTCTTACAAGTAATATGTCAGCCAGTTCCATACTTTGATGATCCTTGACTCCCATGTATTGGATATACATGTGGTCACACAGAACTGATCTCCGCCTAATATTACTATGTGGATAGACGTTAAATTGAAGACAACAACAACAGAATTATGCTTCTGGATACCGGTATTATATGGGCTCTTAGTGTGTGTGTGTGTGGTGTGTGTGTGTGTGTGGTGCGTGCGTGCGTGCGTGCGTGCGTGCGTGCGTGCGTGCGTGCGTGCGTGGTGCGTGTGTGCGTGTGGTGTGTGTGTGTGTGTGTGTGTGGTGTGTGTGTGTGTGTGTGTGTGTGTGTAGATTATTTCGTCCATAGGCTTATTGCTTTGATGTTGGACGAACGAACGAACAAACGAAGTTTAATGCTATTAGGCTGTAAAGCTCATTAAGCAAATCGGCGCGATGTACAACAACAAAACGCGACTCGATTTCGGTTTCATTAACATGGAAACCACAGCAATGTCCTTTTCTTTCACTTTGCATGACGAAATCGAGAAAGAGAAAATGTCACTAGTGTTCACTGTCAGTTCTGTAGACGACGGTCACCCCAGGCAAAACTGATCAGGATCAGGATCAGGATCAGGATCAGGGGCGTTGTATCAATACAACTTAGCCTATTTAGGCTTTTTTACGCCCCTTCTGTATGTATATATCCTTTTTTTTTTCATAACCGTTGGTCCAGTCATAGGCTAGCTCAGACTTATTATCCATCAAATTCATATCTAATTTTTGTTAATAATTCATGTTTATCTATGAGGTTCTTGAACACATTAATACTGGGTGCACGTTTGATGTTAAGTGTTAGTTTATTCCAAAAGTTGGTTACTCTATTAGTAAAAGTAAATTTTCTTAAATTCGTTCTAGAATATTGTTTAAAATATCTTATCTTCACTGTTCCTTGTAACATTCTTCTGCGGAGTACAAAAAAGCGTGCTTTATCAACATCATCAATTTCATTAAATATCTTGTATGCCTGAATCAAGTCACCTCTTATTCTTCTTGCCTTAAGTGTTGGAAGTTGCAAATATTTTAATCTTTCCTGATATGAGTAATCTTTTATATTATGAATCATTTTGGTTGCTCTTCTTTGTACCTGTTCTAGAGCTTCTGATTGTCTCTTTAGCATTGGATACCATACAGTGTTGCCATATTCAAGAACAGGTCTAACTAGTGTCTTATATAATTGCAAAAAAGTGTCCTTTTCCATAAATGTAAAGGTTCTTTTTATTATTCCAATCATTCTGTTAGCTTTATTAATACTATTTACAATATGATTGTCAAATAATAAGTTTTTGTCAAAAGTCACACCTAGGTCTTTCTCTTCTTCACATTTAGATACTTTTATTTCCTTGCCCCCAATTTTCATTATATACTCCTTTTGTGGGTTTGTTTTTACCAATATGAAGTACTTTACATTTTTCTGCATTAAAATATAGGTTCCAAGTATCAGACCACTGTACTAATGTTTCAATATCCTTTTGTAATTCCTTAGTAATTTTGGAGAGTTATACAGTTTTGTGTCATCTGCAAAGACTTTGCATGTACTCTTTAATTCTACAGGGAGATCATTTATAAACACCGTAAATAATATTGGTCCCAAAATACTACCTTGTGGTATCCCACTAATAACATCGGCACTATGAGAGAAGGAGCTACCAATCCTTACCTTCTGAGTTCTTTTTGATAAAAAGTCTCTAACCCAACCAAGTATATTTCCTATTATTCCATAAGACTCTAATTTCTTTAAAAGTCTTTCATGTGGTACTGAATCGAATGCTTTTCTAAAGTCTAAATACAAAACATCTATATTCTCTCCTTTATCTATCTCCTTCGTGAAGTCTTCCATCACTTCTAAAAGTTGAGTCACACAAGATCTTTTTGCACGAAATCCATGCTGACACTCAGCATATAATTTATTTTCTGTCATATGTTTAATAATAGCCTCTCTAATAAATGATTCTAAAATTTTGCATATAATGCATGTTAAACTCACTGGTCTATAATTTCCTGGATCTGTTCTTGTACCTTTTTTGAATACTGGAATGACTGTAGCTGTTTTCCAATCTGAAGGTACTATCATTTCTTTAACAGATTTAGAAAAGAGTATGTAAAGTGGGAAGGCCATTTCCTCGTTTAGCTCTTTTAGTATTCTCGATGGGATGACATCCGGACCACATGCCTTATTAGGGTTTAAAGATTGAAGTTTCTTTTTTATTGCATCCACTGAAATATCTACATTTTCCAACATTATGCCTTTTGACCTTGAGGCTGGACCTAGAACAGGCATATTATTAGTATCTTCCCTTGTGAATACACTAGAAAAAAATGTATTCAAAATATCTGCCTTACCTCTATCTGTCTCCACTGTGTCACCATCCTTAGTCTCTAAAGGGCTCACTCCAGTATTCATCTTTGTTTTCGATTGTACATATCTCCAAAAGGCTTTTGGATTTTGTTTACATTCCTTTGATAACTTCTTTTCAAATTCCTTTTTTGCTTTTCTTATTTTTTTGTTACAAGTATTACGTGCTTTAATATAATTTTGATAATCTTTCCCCTGCTTTGTGACTAAGAATCTCTGATACATATTATATTTCTTTTTTACAAATTTCATTGTCTTTACATTCATCCACTTTGGTTTCTGTTTTTTATTTTTCTTAATAATTTGTTTTGGAACGTTGTTTTCTATTAAAGAATTTAAAATACTTTTAATTTCCACCCAACATTGTTCTACACTAAGATCATTGAGTTTATTCCAGTCGATCTTCTTCAATTCTTCTTTCATTTGTATAAAATTTCCTCTCTTAAAATTATATGACTGCTTTGATTCTTCTTTCCCTTGCTCCTCTCCTAGGTACAAAGAGAACATTAAAACCTCATGATCACTTTTGCCTATAGGAGCTAAGTGCTTAATGTCTGATATCATATTTTCATCATTAACAAGTACTAAATCTAGTATATTTGATTTTTGTCCCTCCCTGTGTCTTGTTGGTTGTTTCACCATTTGGTTCAGAAATGCATCCTGTAGGTAGTTTATGAACTTTTGACCTCTTTCTCCAGAGCCAGTACCATGCCAGTCAATATCTGGGAAATTAAAATCTCCAGTTATACAAACATATTTGAATCTTTCTAATCTAATTTGTTTCAGCAACTCAAACATTTTTTCTTCATTTTCAGTTGTTGAGTTTGGACTTTTGTAAATAGTTCCAATCAGTATTTTCTGTCTATCCTTATTTAAAAAGGTAATCCACAAGTTTTCATCAAAGTCATTTCCTTTTGTAAACTTGTATACTTTGGCATTTATAGAGTCCTTCACATATACAGTTATACCTCTTTTGGGATTTTCATTGAAAAATAGTTCATAACCTGGCATTGAATATTCGACAGAATTTACCCCTTTTTGGTTTTTCGCTATAGATTCTGTTATTACTATAATGTGAGGTTTTA